>OX422207.1:168583553-168756053 GCA_949130495.1 Sambucus nigra
AGCGACCGCAGAGGAAATTGAGGTTGCCATCTAGCCTATTCTAGGGAACTCTTTGTATTTTTACTTTTATTGTTCCTTTATTTCTTTCACTGATGTACTCGAAACCTTTTCTTTAATGAAATGAAATCTCTTTCCTTTCTACATACTAATTTCTTTACACTTTACTGCTTGTATGGCTTGTAGCTAGTTGATGTTGATGAATACATACCTGCCACTTCTCAATTGGGAAGGATTCTTGGTCCTAATACTAGTAACCAAGTTTGCTAAGCTTTTGTAAGGATTTACAAGTCCCTTAGGTCAAGGAACCATAGATTTAAAGACCAATCAGAACTCGTTGCCAAACTGAAGGATAGGCTTCAGGAGATGGAAGAGGTTGGTGCTTTTATTCAAGAGGAGGTGAATGCTTTGAGAGATAAGCTTTTGGATGCCTTAGAGATCAATCAAGTCAGAGAAGTTCTTCAACAAGAGAATGAAGCTCTGAGGAGGGAGGTGCTGCGAGTTAGAGAGCATGTGTCGAGCGTCACTCCTCGAGTTTTGCGAGGTTCTTCTTCATTGGCTGGTACAGTGTCGAGCGCCACCCCTCAAGTTTTGTCAGGTTCCTCTTCATCGATTGGTCTGCGAGCTGGTACAGTGCCACCCCTCAAGTTTTGCCAGGTTCCTCTTCATCGACTGGTCCGCTAGCTGGTACAGATGTTGGGGGTCCAGCTAGGGAGATGGATGAGCTTTGAGAAGATGTTCGTCGAGCATACGTGATAGCTGTCAGGCTTCAAAGAGATGTCATGCTGCTAAGGTACCTATTCAAGAAAGGCCCTCGATGAGTGTGGGCTGACGGTTATGATCAGGGTTGGGCAGATGCTCCGACGAGGTTGGCAGAGTTTGAAGATCTATCCTTTATTAGGGGATGGTTGGATGCTCTCAAGGAGCTGAAAGTCCTATGGTATCGCGATGAGATCTTCCCTTCGACTCTAATGCCTAACCCTTTCAGGAGGGATGACCAATGGTCCCCTTAGATACTATTCCTAGGAAATTACTGGAGCCAGATGCAGATGAAGTAGAGTTGGAGTTAGCTCCTCACCCAGACGACGGCCGGAGAGCATAAGTAGCTGATTATCTTGCTCAGAGGCCTAATCCTCACTAGGATTTATTTGATTTAATGTAACACTTTGTAAATTTAATGAAGTAATAAAATATTTATGTTTTAGGCGATTCGACGACTAAACATGTGTGTTGTGTTTTCTACTTCATTGATTTTTTAACCATCTTAGGCTCTTCTTAGCCGACTAGAGTTATTTTATCGAGTGAATGTCCTCCCAGTCCAGTATGCTTATAAGATACCATTCTGCCCCACTTTACCTTTAGGTTGTGTCATCACACCCCTTTAGGCCTAAGTGTGGCAATGGCGAAGACACACCTGGCGCTGGATGTTCTATCCGAGCAGGTTTTTAAGCCAAACCTTATTTAGCGACCAACCTGAGTTGGCCGAGCTGGCAAAGGATCCCCTGTAGGGCTTCATATATTGCCAGGGGAAATGTTGGGAAGTTGTTCGTGTCTCATAACGAAAACCTGAGGAGGTTAATGAAAAACTTTGCTAATGCCGTTTAATACAAGATTAAACTGTATAAGCAACTCCGAGATGTTTGTTGGAGAAACCCTTTTCTTTTGAAAATAAAAATTATAAACAACAAGTTGTGTTTACAAAAAACTTATGTACGAGAGTAATCAAGACTTTGTAATCAATTTTTAAAACAAGACAGTTTTAAAAATTCAGCACACTATAGACTTAGATGAGGAGATCTAGATAATCAACACACAGTTTTTAACGTGGTAAAACCTCTCCCAACAGAGGAAACATCCACGTTGACTTCTAAGTAACAAAAACAAAAATCAACTAATAACAAATAATAGTTACAAACAATACAACATACATGCACACAAATCAACCTATTCTAAGTTTAGGAATATACCCCACTTGGTGTCCTTCGAACTTCTCATAGATCTGATTGTTGATGATGTTCTTTCAGTTTGACAACTTCCTTTGATTTAGCTTCCTTATGTCGACTCAATGATCTTTGATCTTATACACAACGCTTTCAGTGTAGTAGTGTGTTAAGTGTTTGTGAAGTGATTCCTATTCACATGCATGAACTCACACACACTTAGATTTACAGACAGTCCTATAAAAATTACATATAAAGTCTATATGCTGTGATTTTGTTTTCTTTCTTTCTTACAGAACTAAAAACCTTTTTGACCTTTAATATAACCCAGATTCCACGGATATCTCGCTTCAAAATCGGTCAAGATCTTAATCAATCTCGGTTTTAAAAATATTTTTGAGATTGAAAATCTCCAAGTGTGAATCCAACTAGGTCAACGTTAAGTTTCGTAAGAACAGAAACCATAAAACATTTTCAAAACCAAATCAGTAAAGATTTTCTTAAACCAAGTAAGAAATATGCAGATCTAGTGAAAATGTAACATGCAGAGTGTAGATCTAAAGTTTCTATGAAAAATAAACACAGATCTTCACACGAATGTTTAGGTTGTAAATAAGATCATAGACAAAGAGGTTACAGCTTCAAATGAACAAACCACTCTCTCTCAAACACTCAAGGTTGTGTTTGGGTTAGGTGTATACAAAGGTTTGATTCAGAAAATGAAGTGTTTAGGGTTAGGGTTTGGTTTTTGGCTAACAGTTTTTCCTTTCTCTCTCTTCTCTCTTTTCTTTTCTCTCTTCTCTCTCACTTCTCTCTTCTCTCTATTTTTTTTCTCTGAGAAATGAAGAATGCCCAAAAGTTTTGAAAGTCTGAGAAGTGGGGGGTTTATATAGGGGTGAGGGAAGGTTCTGGAAGTGCGCATGGAATCAATGGCTGAGATTAAGTCATCCTACGATTGACTTGATCTAAGGGTTATAAAACAGCGGTGGTTAAGTCCAAAGTGATTGGTTCAAACGATGGCACACGGATAGGTTGAAAACACATGCAGACCATCGATCAGCTTTGATCCAACGATCATCAATCCACCAGCGAACCCTCTCACATAACAAACACAAATAGATGAACCAGGAGGATGACAAGTGTTGAAATATGAGTGGCACACACACGCGCGTCCAAAGTAATTACAGCAAGCACCCTGAAGTCTCTAGCGCATTTACATTCTACCCAAACAAACTTTCCATTGAAAAATGAAGTTTTTAAAATAGAAATTTTACCCCACAAATTATATAAACACATTTTATTAATGAAAACATTTATTAAAAAATGTTTTAAAAATGTTTAAAAATTCCCAAAAATAATTAAAACCACATTTTAAGGGGAATTAATCACACAATCAATTTTAAGCAATATATACACATGTATGCACTTCTAAATGTGTGTAGTGTGATTCAATTTATACCTTCATGGATCATTGAAGAGGATTAGAGAGATAAGTTCTGAGGCTTTTTGGATTCTAGGATAGACAACCAATTTTGTCACTATTTCCAAACTAGTTGAACACTTATACAGTATAGACTTAAGGAAGTCAAAGGTATAAGGTGCTTCAATCTCCCCCTTTGGAAATATGAGACAAAATCTCCTTTGAGTTAGCTTAAAACTCGTAGGGAACCAAAAAAAATAAAACCTAGTCCTATAAAAAAGATACTATCCACCCATTTCCTAGAAAGTCAAAAATTACATAAATCAACTTTTTACAAAATTGTACACTAGAAATAGTAGACAGTCAGTAGAAGAGATTCCTGCAAATATGCACACTAAGATCAAGCAGTTTAGATGAAATGTGAACAAAACATTGAACCCGTAAGACTCAAATTTCTCCCCCATTTTGTCTCAAATGGACAAAGGGTAAAACTTAAGGTCTTAAGAGTTTTAATCAGCGCATACCATACCTATAGAATTACGCAAATACAGAAATTTGTTATAGTCTAGAGGTTTAGTGAACATGTCTGCAAGTTGCAGATCAGTGGGCAGGTAATGGATTTCTAACTCCTTAGTTTCAACAAGTTCGCGGATAAAATGATGCCTTATTTTAATATGCTTAGTTCGTGAGTGTTGAACCGGGTTTTTAGATATGTTAATGGCGCTTTGATTGTCACAATACAATTGTAACTGATCTTCTTTAATCCCATAATCGCTTAACATTTGTTTTATCCATAACAATTGAGCACAGCAACTTCCTGCTGCTATATATTCGGACTCAGCCGTAGATAAAGATGTGCAATTCTGTTTTTTTGCTTCTCCAACCAACTAAATTATTGCCGACATAATAACAGGCACCTGATGTACTTTTACTATCATCAGTACATCCGGCCCAATCAGCATCAGTATACCCTATGATAGTGCTACAGGTATCCTTAGTATACCTAAGTCCAAGATTAAGAGTGCCTTTTATGTACTTTATTATACGTTTTACACACAATAAATGGCTCTCTTTAGGGTTATTCTGGTAACTAGCACACAAACATACAGCATACATTATGTCTGGTCTTGAGGCAGTTAAATAGAGTAGGCTACCAATCATACTACGATAGAGTGTGGAATCAACTGACTTTCCATTTTCATCTTTACATAATTTAACAGTAGTACTCATAGGGGTTTTGGAAACTTTAGCATTATCTAAACCAAATTTCTTAACAAGATCTAAGGCATACTTAGTTTGAGAGACAAATAGACCATCAGAATTCTGTTTCACTTGAAATCCTAACAAAAGTTGTAGCTCCCCCATAAGGGACATGTGAAACTCCTTATGCATAATAGCAGAAAAAGATTTAACTTCAGAGTTTGAAGTAGACCCAAAAATGATGTCGTCTACGTAGACTTGGGCTATAATAATGTTTTTGTCAAAATGTTTGACAAAGAGAGTCTGGTCATTTCCTCCTCTCTTAAAACCCTTATCCAACAAAAAGTTAGAAAGGCGTTCATACCAAGCTCTAGGAGCTTGTTTTAAGCCATACAAAGCCTTTTTTAGACGAAAGACATGGTTAGGGTATTTAGGGTCAATGAACCCTTTGGGTTGTTCTACATATGTTTCTTCGGACAGAATTCCGTTGAGGAAGGCAGACTTGACATCCATATGATAAAGTGTGAATTTTAAGTGACACGCTATGGCGAAAAGAAGTCGAAGAGATTCAAGACGAGTGACAGGGGCAAAAGTCTCACTAAAATCTATTCCTTCTATTTGTGAGTAACCTTGAGCAACTAGTCTAGCTTTGTTTCTAAGGATTACCCCATTTTCATCAGATTTGTTCTTAAAAATCCAACGTGTCCCAATAATATTTTTGTTTTGAGGCCGCGGTACAAGATACCAGACATCGTGAATGACAAATTGTAAAAGTTCTTCCTGCATAGCAGAAATCCAGTGTGTGTCATTCAATGCTTCATTAACATTTTTCAGTTCCACAAGGGAGACGAAACATGCATAATTAGCATAATTTCGTAACTGGGATCTAGTACGAACTGGCTCATTAGGATTACCAACCACGTTGTCAATGGGATGATCTATAGAGACCCAGCCAGGTACTTCTGGACTCTCACTAGGTAATGAGTCATCTATTTCTGGTGAATCAGTTTTGAAATCATTTTCAGATTCAACCACAATAGGCGATTCAGATATCTTATTTTCGACAATAGTGTCGCTTACAATTACATTTATCGATTCCATAATGGCCTTGGTACGCAGATTGTATATACGGTAAGCACGACTATTTGGAGAGTATCCTAAGAAGATGGCTTTATCACCACGAGTTTCGAATTTATACAGATGTTCTCTGTCTTTACAGACATAACACTGACTTTCGAAAGTTCTTAGATATTTCAGATTAGGCTTCTTACCGTACCACAACTCATAAGGGGTTTGTTTAGAGTTTTTCCTAAGGTAAACCCTATTAATGATATGACATGAAGTTCTAATAGATTCTACCCAGAAGTATTTTGGTAGAGATTTGGCATGCAACATGACATGTGCCATCTCTTGAAGAGTTCGGTTTTTCCTTTCAGCAATACCATTTTGCTGAGGAGTTTTTGGGGCACTAAATTCATGTTTGTAATTGTTGTAGTCACAATATTCAACTATTCCTGTGTCTATGAACTCTCCCCCTCTATCACTACGAATGCGATTGACTTGTGTGTCCTTCTCATTTTCAATTCTTAGTAAAATTTTCAAAAAATTCTGAAACGTGTCAGATTTTTGTTTCAAGAAGGCAACCCAAGTGAATCGTGTGAAATCATCAACCATGACAAGGATATAACTGTGTCCACAAAGACTAACAGTTCTAGAGGGACCAATAAGGTCCATATGGATGAGATTTAGAGGTCTAGAGGTGAGAATGTCTTTAACCTTTTTATGCGAAGTCTTAACTATTTTTCCTTCCTGGCAATGACCACAGACAACACTTGAAATAGGTTTAATTTTAGGAACTCCTCTAACAATCTCTTGACAAGACAATCTACCAAGGATATCATAACTTAGGTGACCCATACGATTATGCCAGGTTTCATTGTCATCCATTCTGACAATGTTACAGGTTTCAGAACCAGTCTTGACAGTATAACAATTGCCAGGTGTTCTAAATCCGGTAATAATGCATTTACCTTTATCATTTAGAATTTTACAATTGTTCTTTGAAAAGGTGACTGTATGGTCAGAGTCATAAAATTGTGATATACTTAGGAGGTTGGCTTTAAGGCCTTTAACTAATAGAACTTTTTCGAGAATAGGCATTCCTTCTTATTTTAGGGTTCCTTTACCTATGATCTGGGATGAAACTCCGTCACCAAAAACTACTTTGCCACCAGCAAATCTGGTTTTGTTTAAAAGTTTGGTTTCATCTCCTGTCACATGTTTGGAACATCCTGAATCTAAATACCAACCAGATGAAGTGTGTTCAGCTTTTAAGGCAGTGATAACAATGTTACACTTCATTTGGGGTAAAAGATCATCTTTTCTAACCCAAATAGCTCTAGTTTTAATTTTGCGCAAGTTTGCCCTCATTTGATTAAATTTTTGAGAAACAACTTTTTGTCGAAAAACATTTGGAGCAGCAAACTGATTATTGTGGAAAATTTGAGCTTTTGGTTTAGGAAAGTTTCTGGGAGCCTTTCTCTTAAATGAACTATTAGTTTTGGTCTTTCTATTCCTGTAGTTAGAGTTCTTGTCAGGTTGTCTTGGAAGGACATAATGGTTACGATTTTGCCTAGAATAGTTAAAGTTCTTGAAGACAGAAGAGTTGTACACAGGGGTGTTTAGGCGCCTAGCATAACAACCTTCAAAGGAATGACCATAAATGTCACAGTAGGAGAAATATTGATTGCTTGAGGGATGAACTTCCTTAGGAAAACTTCTAAAAATGGGTTTAACAGCATTTTGTTCAGTAGTGCTATTCCTAGGAGGTATGGTCTTATAGGTAGAATCAGCCTTTCTGATCAAAGGACAGACGTATTTAGTCTTAAGTGCAGTGTCAGCCTTAGAATTACTAGACTCTCCAATGTCTTTCTTTTGTTGCTTTTGATCAAATTTCTCTTTAATAAAATGAAAGTCTGGACATGTTTCAATTGGTCTTTTTCCCCCAGACACAAACTTAATAGGTTCAATTTTTGTAGTTTGTTGTTTATTCTTAGGGCAAAATCCAATACCGGTTCTATCATCAGAATTGATCTTGGAGTCAACAACAAAGTCAGTAAAATAATTTGAATTGCTTTCAAAACTTAGAAATTTTTTTGAAAACAGTAGCTGTCTTTGTTTTTGCTTCCTCCAGTTCTAATAATGTTCCCTTGTATTTCATTTCCAGGGTTTCATTAGTTTTAGTCAACTCTTTTAATTTTTGATCAAAAGTTTCAATTTCAGATTGATGAGTCAGACACTGGTTAGTGTATTCTTCAGCATTCAACTTCACAATAAGACTTAGATCATCTAATTTCTTAGTCAGGTCTCTAACAGTCTTCTCCAGTCTAGTGCCTTTTTTTTAAGAGTTTTAGTATACAAAGTATGGATATCAGGGAGGTCATCTGTATCTGAGTCGCTAAGTGAAGTGTGTGTAGTGACCCCTAACGATTCAGTTTTAGTACTCACGCACCCATTTACATCGTCGTTATCGAGATCACTTTGACTCACACACACGGAACTAGAACTAGCAATATTTTCAGATAATAAAGCATCTAGGCCAGTTAAAATAGTATTCACACAAACAAGAGTAGGAGCATCATTATCACACATAGGCATATCATCATTGTAAATGATCTTAGCATAAAAGGACATGCAAGGGTCAAGTACATTTGATGACTCAAGTTCCTCTTCATCAGAGTCACTTGAATCATTCCAAGTTTTACAGACATTGTCCCTATTGTGTGTGTTGGCTTTATTCAGATTAACTCTGCAATCGTGAGCAATGTGACCTAGTTTTCCACATCTAAAACATTCAATCTTTTTAAGGTCTCTAGTGGGAATGGAGTTGTTGTCCTTAGGATGTTTGTCAAAACCTCTCTCATGAGGTTTGGGATTAGACAGAGTAGGATAATTAGGCTTGCCTTGTTTAGTTGCCTGTTTGTTTCTAAATTTAACAATTTTCTTTAATTTTTTAGACATTAAGGCAATCTGATTATCTAGTTTGTCTATATCACACTCCTCGTCAGAGTCAGAGTTGAACAAATTAGTCTCAAGTTTAGATATCTTAGAGGCAATACTCAAGTTAGAGTTGGGCTGTTTTCTTTATGAATGATTTAATTGTTTCTTAAAGTCTAATTCCATTTCCACAGTCCTAAGTTTGCTACTGAGTAACTCAGGGGTAAGGTTTTGATCACTCATTTCCTCAATAGCATACCTCTTGCTGTCAAAATTTTGTGGTAATGATCTTAGAATTTTAGAGACAATTTCATTCCTATCATAAGTTATACCATTAGCATGCAACTTAGTAACTATATTAGTTAAGTTCATGTAAAAATCATCAAAAGACTCAGAGTCAGACATAATCAAAGAGTTGTACTGCTGGGTAAGCATTTGAGTTTTAGCAGCTTTAACTCTTGAGTCTCCTTCATGGGCAGTAATTAATGTGTCCCAAGCTTACTTAGAAGTGGCACAAGATGAGATTCTCTTGAACTCATACTCATTAATAGACATAAAAATGGCATTCTTGCCTTTATTGTTATTTCGAGAAATAGTTTTCTCATCTTGGGTAAACTCACTTAAGATTTTCTTTACCCTCTCATCACTTCCTTCAGTGGCTGGTTTAGTAGGATAAGTGTATCCGTTTTCAATAATGTCCCAGACATCATCTCCTAAAGTCCCTTGGATGAAGGCAACCATTCTTACTTTCCAGTAAGCAAAGTTATTTCCATCAAAGAGTGGAGGTCTGGACAGATTACCAAACCTTTCATTCTTCTCGTCCATAGTTAGGTTTTTCAGAAAACGATTTCAGAAACACAAGAATTTTTTTAAAGAAAAGTTAACAGGGATCTGATACCAATTGAAAAACGTTGCTAATGCCGTTTAATACAAGATTAAACTGTATAAGCAACTCCGAGATGTTTGTTGGAGAAACCCTTTTCTTTTGAAAATAAAAATTATAAACAACAAGTTGTGTTTACAAAAAACTTATGTACGAGAGTAATCAAGACTTTGTAATCAGTTTTTAAAACAAGACAGTTTTAAAAATTCAGCACACTATAGACTTAGATGAGGAGATGAAGATAATCAACACACAGTTTTTAACGTGGTAAAACCTCTCCCAACAGAGGAAACATCCACGGTGACTTCTAAGTCACAAAAACAAAAATCCACTAATAACAAATAATAGTTACAAACAATACAACATACATGCACACAAATCAACCTATTCTAAGTTTAGGAATATACCCCACTTGGTGTCCTTCTAACTTCTCATAGATCTGATTGTTGATGATGTTCTTTCAGTTTGATAACTTCCTTTGCTTTTGCTTCCTTATGTCCACTCAATGATCTTTGATCTTATACACAACACTTTCAGTGTAGTAGTGTGTTAAGTGTTTGTGAAGTGATTCCTATTCACATGCATGAACTCACACACACTTAGATTTACAGACAGTCCTATAAAAATTACATATAAAGTCTATATGCTGTGATTTTGTTTTCTTTCTTTCTTACAGAACTAAAAACCTTTTTGACCTTTAATATTACCCAGATTCCACGGATATCTCGCTTCAAAATCGGTCAAGATCTTAATCAATCTCGGTTTTAAAAATATTTTTGAGATTGAAAATCTCCAAGTGTGAATCCAACTAGGTCAACGTTAAGTTTCGTAAGAACAGAAACCATAAAACATTTTCAAAACCAAATCAGTAAAGATTTTCTTAAATCAAGTAAGAAATATGCATATCTAGTGAAAATGTAACATGCAGAGTGTAGATCTAAAGTTTCTATGAAAAAGAAACACAGATCTTCACACGAATGTTTAAGTTGTAAACAAGATCATAGACAAAGAGGTTACAGCTTCAAATGAACAAACCACTCTCTCTTAAACACTCAAGGTTGTGTTTGGGTTAGGTGTATACGAAGGTTTGATTCAGAAAATGAAGTGTTTAGGGTTAGGGTTTGGTTTTTGGCTAACAATTTTCCCTTTCTCTCTCTTCTCTCTTTTCTTTTCTCTCTTCTCTCTCACTTCTCTCTTCTCTCTATTTGTTTTTTCACTCAGAAATGAAGAATGCCCAAAAGTCTTGAAAGTCTGAGAAGTGGGGGGTTTATATAGGGGTGAGGGAAGGTTCTGGAAGTGCGCATGGAATCAATGGCTGAGATTAAGTCATCCTACGATTGACTTGATCTAAGGGTTATAAAACAGCGGTGGTTAAGTCCAAAGTGATTGGTTCAAACGATGGCACACGGATAGGTTGAAAACACATGCAGACCATCGATCAGCTTTGATCCAACGATCATCAATCCACCAGCGAACCCTCTCACATAACAAACACAAATAGATGAACCAGGAGGATGACAAGTGTTGAAATATGAGTGGCACACACACGCGCGTCCAAAGTAATTACAGCAAGCACCCTGAAGTCTCTAGTGCATTTACATTCTACCCAAACAAACTTTCCATTGAAAAATGAAGTTTTTAAAATAGAAATTTTACCCCACAAATTATATAAACACATTTTATTAATGAAAACATTTATTAAAAAATGTTTTAAAAATGTTTAAAAATTCCCAAAAATAATTAAAACCACATTTTAAGGGGAATTAATCACACAATCAATTTTAAGCAATATATACACATGTATGCACTTCTAAATGTGTGTAGTGTGATTCAATTTATACCTTCATGGATCATTGAAGAGGATTAGAGAGATAAGTTCTGAGGCTTTTTGGATTCTAGGATAGACAACCAATTTTGTCACTATTTTCAAACTAGTTGAACGCTTATACAGTATAGACTTAAGGAAGTCAAAGGTATAAGGTGCTTCAGTTAACACCCTGCTTTTATATGTGGAATAGGACACATGTCGCTTGGAAAGGATGTGCACGTTATAAAGTTCATCATACAAAATTAACACTTCATAGAATGCCACTGCCAAATAATCTTTTATTTAACCAAAAACTAATGAAAAATGAATTGCCAATCTCAACAATGTAATAAAAGACCATTATAGAAAACTAGAAGTAGAATTTATTTATGTTAGCTGTGTTCCAAGCTCGGGGTATCTCCCTGCCCTCCAGCATTTCTAAGTGATAGGCTCCTTGCAGGTTATATCTTATCACCTTGAATGGTTCCTCCCAGTTTGGACCTAGCTTGCCATCTGATGGTTTTACTGCGCTGCTAAGAACTTTCCTTAGGACATAGTCCCCAACCTGGAATATTCTTGGATTGACTTTTTTGTTATAGTGCTTTGCCCGATGTTATTGATAACTTGCTAGTTTCACTAGAGCTAATGATTTGCTCTCTTCAGCTAGGTCAAGTTCAGCGAGTAATGCTGCATCATTCTGGCCTTAGTCGACCAAGGTGGACCTCATGGTTGGGAGGCCAGTTTCTAAAGGGATAATTGCCTCTATTCCATATGTTAGTGCGAATGGGGTTTCCCCAGTTGTTCGTCGTGGGGTAGTGTGGTAAGCCTATAATATATGTGGAACCTCGCTGACCCATGCCCCTTTGGCTCGTTCTAATCGCTTCTTCAGTCCATCAATCACTATTTTGTTATAAGCTTCAGCCTGTTCGTTGCTCTGAGGGTATGCCACGGAGCTGAAATGGTGCCTGATCCCGTGGTTTTCATAAAAACCCTGGAATAGGCCACTTTCGAACTAGGTTTCGTTGTCAGCGATGATCATCTTAGGGATCCGGAAATGGGTAATTATGTTCTTCCATATGAATCTCATCATATCCGCATTTCTGATGTTCACCAGGGGCTCTGCCTCGATCCATTTGGTGAAGTAGTCTGTTGTGACTAACAGATACTTAAGACCAAGCATAAATTCTTCTGAATTTAGCCCCTTAAGTTAGTAATTTTGATATCCCGAACAAGGTAATTGAATCACTTTTATTCCATATCATTGCCATTGATTGTTTCTAACAATTTCCCCGAGTTTTGTGAATTTCTGATGAATTTTACAGGAATTTAGTGCAAGAAAAGAGAGAAAGAAATCGGAAGAAAGGAAATAATGAAAGGAAGAAAAGTCAAAGGGCAAAAGCGTAAATTTCTATCCAGAATTCGAATTCGGCACCTAAAAGGAAGTTGAAGTGCTTGATTTCACAAGAATATCGGAAGAAACGACACTCAAATCGGAGCTCGAGATCAAAAATTATGGCTAGTCAAAGAAGAACAGGAAAAAGTCAACCTAGAAGAAATCGGACCGATCCGGTGTATATCCGGACCGATCCGAAATGACTCAAGTCCAGTAGACCCTGGATGGATGACAAACCGATGCCAACCGAACCGATCCGATGGGGATCGGACCGATCCGGTAGAATAAAAAAAGAACCGATCCGATGGCTGAAGAACCGGACCGATCCGAGGGCTATCCGGACCGGTCCGGTCATGCGAAATCCTGGCATTTATTGTGAAGATTTTGATGTACATAGCTGGTGAAATCTTTCGCAACAAGCGACTCTGGCTGTCAAATTCGTACTACTTGGTGCTATAAAAGCCCATGCCCTACTTTATTCTAAAGGGAGATTTTTAGAGAGAGCGATTTAGAAGTTAGGAAATTTTCATTTTCTTGGATAAGGAGTTTTCATAAACCCTAGTTTGTAAGGTTGAGAGAGAGACAACAATTTCTGGATTCAAATTCTTTTCCTGTTGCTGAATACAAGTATAACAATTCCATTCTCTTACTTGGTATCTATGTTAGTTAAATCTCAATTGTATTGCAAATTATTTTCAATGTTTGATAGGTCTATAATTCTGTGTATGAATTTGTCTTCTAATCAAATCATGTCTAGCTAAATTCTTAAGGGATGGGGTACATGAACCCACTCTGTGGTAAATTACTGATGTAGAAAATTGAGGTTAAATTAAATATTGACCGAATCGTGGAAGGAAATTACATGAACATGCCAATCTTTTAATCTCTCTTGTCCTAGGTACTTGAGATGTTTAAGAACGTTTTGCAAGTGTAATTGTTCATTCACCGCTTTATATTTACCTTTGATTTCATATGGTGAGGGCTAGATCCTTCATATATGTAATGCTTAGGATTTATAAAGATTGGATTTAGTCAAGAATTTTAATTTACAATTCTAGTATTCTACACGGTAATTCGTTAAGGTTTGAGGGATTGTACTCTACCCTATTTTCTCTTACTTTTCAATCTAATTTCTCCACAATTTTTTTAGGGTTCTCTTTCTTTGAGTATATTTTATTCCAATTGCAATTTCTCATCATAAATCATCTTTATATTTCTTTGGAGGAATCATTTCAAGATTTAATAACTTTTCCTATAAAAGTGCCAATTCTTAATCCCTGTGGATACGATCCCAACTTGTCGGATTATTACTAACGCGACAGGCTTGCACTTGAGCCTATAGAAAATGCACTTTTGAGACAAATTCTTAGTCGCGTCAACTTGCGATTATCGACAGTGGTAGGAAGAGGGACGATGATGTCCATACCCCACTGGGCAAAGGGCCAGGGGCTGGTAAGTGATTTTAGGTCACTGGCAAGTTGGTGAACCATAGGAGCATGTAGTTTACATTTCTCGCACCTGCGATCATATACCTCGAAATTTTTCTATATGTATGGCCACCAATAGCCTTCCTTCATTGCTCGGAATGCTAGCCATTTGCCCCAGATATGGCTCCCACAGATTCCTTCATGAAGCTCATGCAGAACTTGATCGAAGTCCTTTGGGTAAACACATTGGAGGTAAGGGGTGGTGAAAGATCTTTTATACAACTTGCCCTCGGGAGATAAATGAAAGCAGGCAACTTTGACTCTTATCTGATAAGCGGCCTTCTTATCATCTGGTAGGGCACCATCTTTCAAATAGTCCCGTAGGGGGTCCATCCAACTGGGTGTTGGTTTAATCTAGAGAACACGACCCATGTCTGGCAGCTCGTCACTCTGGTTGATGCTCGACTGGGTGAGGAAGTTGATAGGAATTATTCTCTTTAAGACAGAGTTGATTGCTGAGCTTAAGGCTGCTAGGGCGTCAGCATGACTGTTTTGTCCTCTGGGAAACTACTGGACACTGATTTGCTCAAAGTTAGACATTAATTTCTTTGTTAAGGCGAGGTAGGCTACCATTCACTCATCCCTCGCGTTGAAGTCTCCGCTTATCTGATTGGAGACCAGTTATGAGTCGCCAAACACCTGGAGTTGCTTTGCCCCCAATGCCTATGCCTTCTGCGGGACTGCTATTAATGCTTCATATTCTACTTCGTTGTTGAAGGCTTCAAATTCGAGCCTAATTTCTTGCTCGAGGATTGTATCTTATGGGGTAACGAGAATAATGCCTACTCCTACCCTGTTGGAGTTGGAGGATCCATCAACAAACAGTCACCAAACACCTTGTGCCGAGTGTTCTTCCCTTTGACTCATGGATTGAAGCTGGTCGCAAGGTTGTTCACCTATAAATTCTGCGATGAAATCGGTGAGGACCTGACCCTTGATTGCATTCCTTAGTTAATACTGGATGTCAAATCATCCGAGATCGACCGACCACTTTGATAGTCTGCCAGATAGATCTACCTTCTGCAGGACTGCTTTAAGGGGGTGTGATGTAAGGATGATGATAGAGTAAGATTCGAAGTAGTGCTTCAATTTCCTCAAGGCTACCACTAGTGCAAAGGCGAGCTTTTCCAGTGGTAGTTATCGTTGCTCGGCGTCCAAAAGGGTCTTGCTCGCATAGTAGACTGGGTGCTGGATTCCTATTTTTTTGCATACTAGTGCAGAGCTGACAGCGTGGCTGGAAACTGCAAGGTACGGGTACAAGGAATCGTTATCTTGAGGTATTACAAGAAAGAGTGGTTTGGTGAGGTAGGCTTTGAGCTCCTCTAATGCTTTCGAGCAATTTTGGTTCTACTCCACTGTTTTGCTTTTCTTCAATAGCTGGAAGAATGGCTAGCATTTTTCGAATGACTTCAAGATGAACCAATTCAAGGCGACGAGCATGCGTGTGAGCTTCTGTACGTCTCTGTATGTCTCTTATTATGCCTGTGAGCTTCCCCTTATTGATTGCATCAATCTGGTCCAAGTTAGCTTCAATGCCTCTTTTGCTAACCAAGTACCCGAGAAATTTTCCTGATTGTACACCGAAGGAACACTTGCTCGCATTGAGATTCATTTGGTATTTCCTAAGGATTTCAAAGGTCCTTGATAGGTCTGAGAGGTGGTCTTCTTTGTGCTTGCTCTTGACGAGCATATCGCCTATCTAGACTTCCATGGTATCTCCCATTTGGTCTTTAAACCTCTTGGTGACCAGCCATTGGTATGTTGTTCTCGTATTTTTTATCTTAAAGGGCATAACTTTGTAACAATATAATCCGACGGTAGTGATGAACGATGTTTTGTCTTGGTCTGGTACGTACAGAGGAATCTGGTGGTACCCCGAGTATGCATCCAGGAAACTCATTCTTTTATGACATGCTGTGGCGTCCACCAACTGGTCGATCTTTAGGAGGGAAAAATTATCCTTGGGCACACCCTATTAAGGTCAGTGAAGTCAATACAAACTCTCCATTTTCCATTGCTTTTTGGAACCACTACTGGGTTGGACAACCATTTAGGGAATTGGACTTCCCGTATGGATCCTACATCCAGCAGCTTCTCCACTTCTTTCTCTACAGCCTTGGACTTTTCGGGTGCAATTCGTCGTGCCTTCTATGTGACAGGCCTGAAAGTCGGGTCGACGTGCAACCGATGACAAACCACACTGGGGTCAATTCCAGGCATCTCGTAAGGTTCCCACGCTAAAACATCCACATTATTCCTCAAAAGTACTGTCAATTCCTTTTTCTCTTGATCTGTGAGAGAGGCTCCAATCAAGAACATTCTGTCTTTTTTTCTGCCACCGGTTGCGACCTCTTCTAGGTTTTTAATTACCCGCTTGGAGGGGAGGAGCCTAGTCTCCTACACTCCGGGTCTTCCATACTTTAGCTGCTACTTTGAAGGTATCAAACCTTCTTATTCCTCGACCTTATCTTTGGCTTTCTCGACTTTCTTTTCTGGTTTTGGGAGGATGGCCGCTACGAAGCACCCTCTTACTATCGCTTGATCTCTATGGATCTCCATTACTCCTCGCTCAGTCACGTACTTGAGTTTTTAATGGTAGGTCGAGGGAACGTCCTTCATCGCATATAGCCACCCTCTGTCGAGTATAGCTTGGTAGGACGAGTCAATGTTGACTACCAGAAACTCGATTATCTTGGAGACACTTTCTGCCCTCACTGGCAATACGATCTTTCCCAAAGGGATATTCACTTTTCCAGCGAAGCCAACTAGAGGGACAGTGGCTTCCTTCAAGTCGGCAACGCTTAACTTCAATTTCCTGAACAAGTCGAGATACATTACTTCGGATGAGCTTCCCTGGTCAACGAGCAACTTGTCTACATCATAATTTGCTATCCTGAGTGTAATGATTAAGGAATTATGATGTGAGGTTCTCACTCCCACTAAGTCTTCATCTATGAACACGATGTGTTTGCTATAGTCGATGTCACCTGCTCGCCTATGCTTTCCTGCCTGTGTTTTTGTTGGATCGATTTGAAAAGCTTGCATTACTTTCGTAAGCTTCTTCACTTCCATCTGGGATGAATATATTAGAATCTGTTTCAGATCCGATGCCTCATGAATCACTGTGAACTCATGGCCAGCATCTTCCTCGAGCACGTTGTCAGGCCTTGTGTCTCTGTTGGAAGAAACCTTCTCTACCTTCTTCTCCACAAACTCATTCAGGTGCCCAGTCTGGGCCAACTCTTCAAGGTGAGACTTAAGAGCCTTTCAGTGCTCAGTTTTGTGTCCTCCTTCTTTATGAAAAGCGTATCTCAGCGCGTTGTTCCTCTTCGAGGGATATCCTCCCATCTTTCTGGGCCACTTAACGAATGGCTCATCCTTGATCTTTGCTAGGATCTTGTAAATTAGTTCTTTGAAGATAGTGTTTACTACCTGAAATGCTTTTGAAGCATCATTTTTGCTCCCGCTCTTGGAGCTACCTTTTCCCCCATTCTTGTTCCCTTTTTTATGGTTCTTAGCCTTGTCATTTCCCTTGGCAGTGAGCTTAGCTCGATAATTCTCCCATGCATTGAGGCGGGCCACATCCTCAACTTTGGCGTACTTCTCGATGCGAGCCATTAAGTCATTAATGGTTGTGGCCTCTTTCTTAGTGAGGGATTGGTGCAAGAGGCAAGAGATGGGTAGGGCAATATTAAAAGAGGTTACGACTACCTACTATGAGCAGTCTTCAACCTCGTTGAATAACTCCCAGTACCTTTTTGCGTAGTCTCGGAGGCTCTCCTGGGGAGTTTCTTTCATTGTTATCAAAGCATCCATCCTCTTCGAATGAGAGTTGCTGGTAATGAAGATAGCCATAAAGAGCTCTGCCAGGGACTCAAAGCTCCTAATGGATTTATGAGGGAGTCTTTCGAACCACTTCTGGGCCACATCATGTAAGCTCGAAGGGAAGATCCGGCACATTAGTTCGTCCATGTGGCTTCAGAGAGTCATAGCCTGCCTGTACTGCCTAACGTGATCGATAGGGTCAGTCTTTCCATCATAGATCTTGAATCAGGAAATTGCGAACTTCTTGGGGGCTTCTTATTCTTCTATCTCCCTTGAGAAAGGGGATTTCGTCTGGGTTTTGAGAGCTCGTCGGGCTAGCTCTCTGGTCGATCTGGCACCCTGATGTGTTGGGTGTTGGTCCATCTCTCTTCGAACCAAATTTCGTATGTCATTATTTCCTCGAGCTATCACGTCTAGGGATCCTTCCTCAGCTGCGAGACTTGCTCGCCTGAGGGCTAAGAGTACGATACTGACGTCGCCTGGTGCTACGATGGAGTTCTTTCTCCATCCTTTCCAATCTCCTTTTAAGGCGAGCATTCTCAGCTTCTTTCTTGCAAGCGTCCTCCCCTTGCTCTTGGAGCCTTGCCTCATAGGCATCGATCAACCTGGAGATTTGAGTGGACCTGGTTGGTCCTTGACTTTCTTCTGAGGCTTTTCGTTCTGAGCTTACACGACCCATATATATTTTATGTCGTTGAGGGACCCTGGGGTTACGTGACCCATATATATTTTCTTCCGTTGAGGGACCTTGGGGTTCCGCGAACTGTATATATTTTCTGCCGTTGAGGGGCCCTGGGGGTTCCGTGACCCATTGTAATACCCCGTACTTTTGACTATAATTATTTTTGGGATTAATTAATTAAAATGCGTATTAATTGGAAATTAACCCGGGTTATAAATACTAATGAGATGCGAATTGGTATTTGATTATGTGCATATATGATTATATATGTATCTGGTACTATAAAATTTGTCGTGAGATTTATATACGGCATTTTAGAAATTTTGTTGAGACGCGTGGGACCGCCGCGTCACGGTATAATATTTTGATAATAAAAGTGAATTTAAAATCTATAATCCGTATGGTCGTTTTGAGTGCGCCAACGCGTCCGGAAGGGTCGAGATAGTCAGAAAACACTAGCCGGGGGTATAGTTTGGGTCCCGGGGTAGTTTTAGGCAATACCGGCAACTTAAAGGGTATTTTAGTAATTTGGTATTTTTGGGTAATTAAAAGTGACGAAAATTGAGAGTTGCAATCTGATAAGGATTGACCCAACCAACCCTTTATTAACCCCATAAGCTACGTAGGTTATCATTTAGTCTTCCAACTCTCCCAAAAGCAAACCCTAGCCACCATAGCCACCTTTGGAAGAAGAAAGCTTGGAGAAGGAGAGAGAGAGAGGAATTCTGTAGAGATTCTTCACCAAATCAACACCAAATCCGAAATCAAACCAAGGCAAGTGATTTATTCCATTTAAATTTCAGAGAATGATTCTTCCATGTTAGATTATTCAAAAAAAAAAAAACTTTGTATGTTCTTGGAAGATAATGAAAAACCCATGAGATTGGAGTTATTAGTTTGAATTTTTGGGATATAGGTTGCATGTAGAATGTTACTGGACGATCATATTATGTGAATTACTGCCTTTTGTAATACCAAAAACGGATTTAAGATGAGGTTCATGACTGTTCTTGAGAAAAATCAGAAAAACTAGGTTTTTGATGAAGATTGATCCATATGTAGCCTATAGTTGTTGAAATATTGATTTATGGACGTTAGTAATATTGTAGGATGGTTATATGACATTACTATAACGTTATATCTGAGAATCATACGTTAGAAATAAGTTTTGGGACGTTTTCAAATCTGCAGAACGAAGCAGTCCGTAGCCATACCTGTTCGATCGATCGATCGACATTCATCAGTCGATCGATCGATCGATATTCATAGGTCGATCGATCGACCTTCCCAGAATGAGTAAAATTTTCCTTAATTTGATTTTAATGGTGGAAACCCTCGGAGAATATGTTTGGAGACCTTATGAATACCCTCAACCTTAAGGAGACCAGTAGGAGTGATTATTATAGTGGACTTTAATTAGAATGCAATTCGGGGAATTATTCTAGGTTATTGAGATTCGTTAGAGAGGTAACGTTTGGGTTAATAGTGCAAAATTGTGTAATTCGATGAAATAAGGCTTAGAGCAGAAGTAAAGACCTTAGGAATTAAGATGTCATATTTGGGAATAATCGGAACCTAATAATCTATTATAGATAGGTTTTAAGGATAAGGGACTACGGCGTGAGACGTGTTGGTAATTTAACTTTATATTAACGGGAGACTTGAAATATATAAGTTGGGAATAATGGTATAATGATGTAGAAAATACCTTATTAATATGGTAATATCTAAGATGTGTGAATGCTTAGTATATAGTTTATGTGTATAACATACCTACCATACTTGCTATCACGGGGGAGGTTTGCGTTCGCTTAGGACCCTCTAATCCTTGTGTGCCTACGGGGGGGATTTAGACTGGTACCTTGATGAACATAGATCATAGAAGGACTTATTGTGATATTAATAAGTCTGCATGACCATGGGAGCGTAGGTATGTGCGTGACCCATGTGATGGTGACTGTGTTCGCCTCCATTATTTGTGATGTTGTTATCGGTAAACTATTCCTGAGAGATTCGGAATATGTAATCCTTATGTACATGATGTACCGGGATGGATAGCAGAGTATGTGTGCACTACAGCTTAGATTGCGGGGTGCTTGTATTGTATATTTATGATGTGAATAATATACATTAAATTAATGGAAATCCTCATGTTAATGTTGTAAAAATATTACGGTATTGTTTCGAGATATATAATGAGTTAGTTGATAGTTATATCAATGGCATAGTTAGTAACTGAGTTTACGTTAAACCTCTATTTAATTACGAGCGTTGTTATGATAAATGGAACCGAGTAACATGGGTAGAACCTTTGGCAGTTTAGCTAGTTATGTTGTCAGTTAGCTAGTATTATGGGTCGTTATAGATGGGTACTTACGTTAGGAGTGCACAGTTAGTCGAGAGGTGAGAATTTAATGTGAGTGCACGTCCTAACATGTACTTTGCATTTAATGTTTTAAATGTTTTTAAAGCACTTGCAGGTTTTTAAAATGATTTCCACTTTCGGGCTCTGACCCATTTGCTTTCAAATATATTTTCTTGTAAAACCATTTTAGGTGCCCAGCCACAGGGACACCAAGCATAGGATACTCATTCAGGTGACGAGCTGTAGCTGCTTGTGGAAGCTACAGGGATTTGCATGTAGACGCTTCTCTCATTTGGATTCCAGTCTCAGCATCTATCAGTTGTAGGGCATGTTGCCCAATTCTATTAGACATTTTTACATTTCA
Organism: Sambucus nigra; assembly: GCA_949130495.1. Taxonomy (NCBI): domain Eukaryota; kingdom Viridiplantae; phylum Streptophyta; class Magnoliopsida; order Dipsacales; family Adoxaceae; genus Sambucus; species Sambucus nigra. The sequence continues at coordinate 168,604,913 of OX422207.1, forward strand.
GTTTTCAGACTCTAGCATGTATTGCTCAGTATTCAGTTTTAGTTATTTATTTCAGTTTACTTATCAGTTGTGGGATTTGTATTGAGGAGTTTTTCCTCCAGGGTTTTATTTACAGTTTGTGATGGTTATTTGTTTCATTTCAGTATGGTAAATGGTGTTATTTAGTTATTCATTACTCTTGTTGCATGTTAATCAGATTTAATAAAATTTGATACTTACTTTTTAAATACTAGGTGGTTAGTAATAATAAAACATTTTCGACAGTGATGCTATTAACTGAGCCAACTTGGCATTTTGAATTAATTTTATAAAGGAGTAGCTACCCGGTGTTTAATTAGTCGGGGTATCACACCCATATATATATTTTGTCGTTGAGGGACCCTAGGGGTTCTGCGACCCATGTGTATTTTCTTGCAGTTGAGGGACCTTGGGAGTTCCGCATTCCAAATATTTTCTAGAAGCTGAAGGGGGGTCTTTAAGGGACCCTCGCCCCAAAATATAGTGGTCAAGCTTGAAACGCCCTTCTATATTAGCCCCTCGTGTAAAGTATTTTGTGTTAGGCAAACCAAAAGGCTTTGTACGCCATAAATTCTATTTTAAATTTTGAGGGACCCTAGGTTTTCTTCATCATCCCCCTAGGGTCATTAAATTCTCTGTCACTTTATCCCATGTTTTGTATATGAGTCCACTTATGGTGGACCTCCTTATCCGGGTATTAACTTGGGAAGAGGGGTTACTCGCAGTGAGCCCTCGTCCTTGGGCTTTTTCTGTGGCCTTCTATCTTGTTTAGAGGGGTTACTCATAATGAGCCCCTCGTCTTTGGCCTTCTGTCCTGTGTAGAGGGGTTGCTCATGGTGAGCCCCTCGTCCTTGGCCTTTTTCTGTGGCCTTCTATATTTGGTAGAGGGGTTGCTCATGGTGAGCCTCTCGTCCTTGAACTTTTTCTGTAGCCTTCTATCTTGGGTAGAGAGGTTTCTCAAGGTGAGTGCCTCGTCCTTGTCCTTTGTTATGTGGCCTTCTATCTTGGGTAGAGGGGTTGCTCATGGTGAGTCCCTCGTCCTTGGCCTTTATTCTGTGTAGGAGTGGGCACGATCCGGTCCGGTCCGGTTTTTGGCGATTTTAGGTGTCGGATGGAATCATTCAGTCCTATATTTGAGAAGACCGAATTCTGACCGATTTAATCGGTTTAGCCTATTTATTCGGTCTAGGATATTTTCGGTCCGGTTCGATTAATAATCGTTCCAAAAAATTCTATTGTATTATTCTAAATCAAGAACTCCCATTGTTTATTCATAGCAGCCTCCCAAGGCAACGAGTAAAATTTATTTCTATATAAAAATTAAGCTTTTTTTTATAGTTCCTAAACCAACACAGAAGTCTGTTCAGCCCAACAAATTAGTTCAGCACAGAAGTGAAGTTATAAACAAATCACAACAAATAGACAAATCATTTCCTAAAATCTATTCTTTGAGCAAATAAATAAGTTCAGCACTGAAGTTATAAACCAGTTCCTATAAACCAACACTTGGCCATTTGAAAATCTAAAGTTATAAACCAACACTTGGCCATTGGGAACCAAAAACACCAAATCTCAACAGTTGGTCATTTGAAAATCACAATAGTTTCACTAAAGTAAAGTAATATACCATAGTATAAAAAAAATCACAAGAAAAAAAGATATACCGTTGGTGTTGGATCTTTAGTCGCCGGATATGTGGATTTTAGGTGCACCGCCGCCGGATCTTTAGTCGCCATTTCCATTTGGGTTTAGGAACTTGTGTTGCGTCGTGATGTGCGCCGGATCTGTTGTGGCTTTCAAACCAGAGTTGAGGTGTGGGTGTGGTGTGGGTGTGCACCGGATCCTAGCAGTTCAAAGTTGAGGTGTGGCGGTGGGTGTAAATGGGAGAGAGGAAGAGATAGTGAGAGAAATAAAATGAGAGAAAGAGAGTGACAGAAGTGTGAGGCTAAGATGTGCGTGTGTGTAGCCTTTCTTTAGTTTTGTTTTTTAGGGTTTAGTTACTAAACACACATATATGGTATATTTATATAAGATAAATATATTTTATATAATATTAAAACAAACGGTCCGGTCCTAAGACCGAATTTAAAGGGGATAATTTGGACCGAATCGAAAATATTCGGGTCTCTTAATTTAGGACCGATTTATAAAAAAGCTAATAAAAATGGATCCGGTCCGGTTCGGTCCAATCGGGTCGGTCTTTTTTTTCCACCCCTAGTTCTGTGGCATTATATCTTGTTTAGAGGGTTGCTGGCGGTAAGCCCCTCGTCCTTGGCCTTTTTTATGTGGTCTTTTACAATGTTTACAGGGGTTGCTCACGGTTATCCCCCTCGTCCTTGGCCTTTTTCTATGGCCTTTTATCTTGGGTAAAGGGGTTGCTCATGGTGAGCCCCTCGTCCAGGTATTACACCTCGTCATAGGTCCATTCAAGGTGGACCCCCTCGCTCTAAATATTTTCTTGTTAACTTCGGCAATGGGAGCCCCTCTAGGTGGGCTCACTCTCCCTTGGCTATTTTAGAATATCAGATGGACACCCATCTACATTAGCCTCTAACTTTAAGTTTTCCTTTTTCAAGTTCAACGACTCGATGTATATCTCATGAAAGGCAACTTAAATCTCACTCTTCTCCACTTCACTTAACTCTTCTTCTTCTCCCTCATCACTCACTTGGGAATCACATGACCGGACCTTATAACTATCATGCATATGATTATGTTCATCGATGGAAGACTTTTCATTTAAGCCCACATAATTAGCCAAGAAATTGGTGAATTTACGCTACATAGGGGAATCGGGTTCCTCTTTCGACTCACTATCACTGAGGTTATTATTGTATGCCTTAGGATTCTTACCGTATCTCCTTATCCTATCGGTACACTCTCACGCATGATTCCTAAACCCTTGGCATTAAAAACACTTGTCCCGTTCATCCACTTTCTTAAATTTATCCTTATCCCAATCACGATCATTCGTAAATTTCTTAGATTTCTTTTCAAAACTCTTATCTTCTCTAAGCTTAAGAAAGTTTTAAAAATTCCTAGCAAACCGTGATATCTCTTCGGGATGAAGGTCAACCTCACTATCGAAATCTGACACATCCTCCTTCCTAGATTTCAAAGATAAGAACTTATCTTTATTTTCATCTTTCTACCTAGGAGGACACATGTTCATCTAATAGGTTTAGAGATCACCTACAATTTCTTGGGCCCATATAGTATCCACACCACCAAGAGAATTTAGAACCGTGACCTTAACGTTAAATCTTTCATGCAATGACCTTAAGATTTTTGGCACAACTCTTGACTCGAGGATAGGTTCACCTAAGTCAAATGAGGAGTTGAAATATTAGACAACTTATCATAGACTCATCAAATGACTCATTCTCTAATATTTTTATCTTTTCAAATTTAGTTATGAAATTTTATAACTTGGAAACCTTAACAGTGTCAGCGCCCTCATGTGTGGATTTTAAAATCTCCCAAGAATTTTTCGCTCTGTAACAAGTCATAATGTGTCTAAATTGTTCCATCGTGATAACATAAAAGACAGAGTCCACTCCCTCGAAATTAAATGTTGAGGCATTATTTTCATCCATTGTCCAAGTGGAGTATGCTTTTAGCAAACCACATTTAGTGGGCAAAGACCACCCTTGCTTAATCGAATTCCAAACATCTTATCAAGTAATTTTAAAGAAAATCCGCATCCGCTCCTTCCAATAAGGATAGTTTGATCTATTAAACATGGGAGGTCGGGTAATTGAACTACACTCACGGTTAAATTACATTTAAACAACCCTAAATGTGTATTAAACATGGATCTAACACAATAAACTAGTGTAACCTGCTCTGATACCAATTCGAAAAATGTGATGTTTATACGGAAACAACAATTTTTAATTTTCTAAATTAATTAATCCAATTTTAGTCTTTGCACCAATTAAACCAAAGCCTTGAGCAATGGTTTACTAATTTTATCTTGACCAAAGCATGCATCTAGTTGACATATCAAGAATAAAATAAAGCAAACCACAACACGACATTATACGAGGAAAACCCACACTGGGAAAAACCTCAGATGGCCCAGCCACATAAGTCCATTATGATATAAGTCTCATTACAAGGACAATTTTGACTTACTCACAGGCTCGACGTCTTCAAGCCTTGAAGTTCTTCCTTTCTCCTTGATACCTTGTTCACAATACATATTGGATGCCTTCCAATAGTAATCACAATACAGTCATTTCCCATGTCGCGGTATCCACCGATCTTACTTTCTTCTTGACTTGTTCGAGTCGTCGCCCAACACAAACTCGAAATCCACCGCTGGAAACAACACTCAATGAAGAGCAAACGTTATAGGTGGAGAACACATGAGATCTCAAACACACATGTTATATTGAAACTTGGATCTCAAACTAATTAGTGTAAACTAGAATTTTAGAGGCTTTTGGTTCGATATGAAAATCTATTTTCGCACCCGTTAAAAACGAAGTTGTTGTGCCAAATATATATATATATATATATATATATATATATATATATATATAGAGAGAGAGAGAGAGAGAGAGAGAGAGGTTTTCATAATTCTAAGTTAACACGCACTTCGAGACAAGTTGTTTAAAGGAAAACCATACACTCGATCGAACAACATTAGCTATCTCGTTCGAATCGAACCAAACTCATTTCGAATGACATCATTAATCTCGTTTAGACGAGCTTCTATGGAGCTTCGTGCAAAAAAATTATGTAAGAGAAAAACATATCGTTTGAAGGTCATTTGAACAAATTGTCAAAACTCGTTTGAATGAAGACAAAAGTCGTTTGAACAATATTTCTTAACTCGTTTCAATGAACCTATAAAACTCATTCGAACGAAGTTAAAACAAAATAATATTTTTTAATTTTTTTTTTTTTGAAAATAGACTAAAAATATTCTAGAACAAAACAACCAAACGTATCCTGGGATCAAACATAATATATATCCGCACCTCTTTGAGATCCCATGGATGTTGAAGATGAAACTCGACACGAAACTTGAAATGATGATTGTCACTTTAATGGACCACTACAGTCTTCAATACGCATCATAGTCTTGAAAGACAAACTGAACTCAATTCATAACCTATGACTCAAAAAAAATTTATTTAAACGGAATCAATCCAATGTACATACAAATTAACTCGATCTAAAATTCTTCCTTACTGTAATGTTACCAGAAATAAAGTTAATTTTACCATACTCCAACATTATATGTCTTATCCTGATAGTCTCCATATACCGTTGAACTCCTAGAGGCCCATTGAATTAATCCCATACTTGTACTGCAATGTCACCCTCGAAAAAAGCACGATCAGTAGACTCTGAATTTCGATTGATACAACAATGACACTTAGAAGTACCCCTACAACGTATTTTGTATAGAGTTTAATCTATATTAACTATCCCTTTAATTAACTTCCATATAAATATAGATACTTTTAGATGAATCATTTGATGCCAAATGAATTTTGAGGACGAGTTGAGAACATGATGTTCTCTATTGAGTTGCCAAGCACAAGAAAAATAAAATATACCTAAAATCTCACCATACCGTACAACCTTGTCTTGAAACTCAATATCCCTTATTTTTACATTTACTATAGAGTATCAAACTTCTTTGGGGAATACTTGTAAAAGCTTGGTGAATATCCACTCTCCATCATCATCCCATAATTCACACACTATCTAAGACCTTCATATTGAGCATGGACATGAAGAGGGACTTTATCAAACCAATTTTCCCAAATAAGGCTTACCAAGCCTTTTCCAATCAAACATAAAATACTATCTTCTACTTCTTCAACATCTGAGCATAACCTTATCCATGTATTTGATCCTCTATTAGCTACTATTTTATAAGGATGGGAATTTGTATAATATTTTAGCTTCATAAATTGAGCCCATATAGAGGATGTACTTATGAATTTCCACCACAATTTCATACTAAAGGATGCAACAATATCTTCTATCCTCCTAATCCCCAATCCACCTTCTTTGACAGGCTTACATATGTCTTTCCATTTAGCCCATTGATTTGTATATCACTCATAATAGAAGACCAATAGAATTTTGAGAGCATATCCTCAATAATCTGAATAATATTTTTAGGAGGGTTTAGAGCTGCTAGAGTATATATTATAATAGACCACAAAACACTTTTAATTAGAGTAACCTTAGCCCCCAAGGATAGACTTATATCCTTCCATCCTTGTAATATGCTTTCGATTTTCATGAACAATTCTTTAAAGAAAACACATTTCTTTCTTCCTACATAAATGGGACATCGTAAATAAGCTTGCTTTATGGGGATGCCAGTGACAATAGAAATTCTCCTACTAATATTATGGAAATATTCTTAGAGAGGATAACAACACTTTTAAATTTGTTGACCTTTTGTCCTGAATTTAATTCATACTGCTGTAAAAATTTTAGGATCAGTTACAAACAAGATAATTACCTTAAAGAGAAGATTCTTAAATCATCTGCAAAATCCGACTGATTTATGATAAGAAACATTATGAGTTTCGAAGCATATAAAGTGTTCAAATTCCTAGAACGAACATTTGCAATAATGATGAAGAAACCTAGGGATAGGGGTCTTAACCCCCTTGTAGACTTAAAGAAACTAATAAATATTTCATTGATAAGCACTAAGAACCAACAATTAGAGATTGCCCTTTAAACCATATCTATCCACATCTCAGCAAGCCAATCTATCTCATAACCTTAATTAGAAATTCCCAAGAAACTCTATTAAAATCCTTATCCATGTCTATTTTTACAACAAAATTTCCCCCAAAGTTCTTGTTATTTATCAAGAAAAATATCTCTTGGGCCATCAAAATATTGTCTACTATGCTCGTACCATTTATAAAGCCACTTTTGTTATAGGATATAATGAAAGAGATGATCTTGTTCAATGATAAATCTTAATTTGTATTCCTTCGGATATGGATTTGGAATGTCACTGCGGTCAAACTTTGAGTATCAAAATTCCTGAAATTACCTACAAAACTTGTTAAAAATTCAGTATCGTGGCAAATTCGGGTATCAATCCAATTTCTAGCGTTGAAACTGTTATCGTGAAAACTTGCAATTCCAATTTTTATTAAAAATATTTTTGTGTTTTTAAAATTTTCTTTTATATATATATATATATATTTATTTATTATTTTTATATTTTAAAAATAATTTTTAAGGGAGGAACTGACCATTTATGCAACTAAAATGACTAGAAAAAATCAGAAAGTAATCTAGTTTAGAATTTATGATAAGAAACTAGAGGTGGGATTACACTGCGTAGTCAAATTAATTTAAAATACTAATTATTCAATTGAATAGTTCGACATAATATTGAATTTAAAATTTAAATCTCGTTACAATCCTAAATTCAATTTTATCTTTTTCAGCAATTTAAATCAACATAAAAAAATTTAAGATTCACACTCATTTCAATAAAATATCCGCTAAGATTAATTACAAAATTAATATTTTAATTTAATAATAATACTTATCTCTAAGTGAAATCCAGAAATATAATATTAATTTGCACCATTAATTTATAAACTCTTGTTAAATAAATCAATCTGTGATTTTTCCCAATTTAATTATCCTAGAACACATCAACGAATCATTATTCAAATAAAAAAATTCAACATACGCGTTTCATCCCACCCCTTGAATGGGGTGTTTAGCCAGATATGATTAAAATTTCAGCACAAACACAATTAACAAACAAGAAATTAAAGAGAAAGAGAAAGAAATACGATACGCAATATTTTCTTGTGTCAACTGTGTGCATGAACACGCGTCCCAAACTCGTCACAAAATCTGACTGGATTACAAAACTGGAAAAAAAAATGAACCTACAAATTTTTCTAAACCTAAAACTATTTTTTTTCTTTTTTTCCTGACTACTTTTCTACCCTCTTTTTTTCTTTTTCTGTCTCTCACGTCCTCTCTCTGTGTCTTCTTTTTCTGTGCTGATGAGAGTCTCCTCTAAAATGAGTTGCATCCCTTCTCTTTTAAAGTCCACCAAGTGTTTTGCTTGATGAGAGATTTTGTAAGATTTTGAATTATCAAAGTCAAAGAGATTTTTGGGTTTACTCCGATTTTTAAAGGATGGCGATGACAGGTGGAGGTTCGGGTTTTGGTTCGCGGGTTGGTGGGTACTGTCTTGGTGGGTTTGGGTTTTTAGAGGATAAGGGTATAAGGTTGGATGGGGTTGAGATTGGAGCAAGCGGTTTTTCGGCGAGTTAAGGCCGCGGACGGGTTTGAGATAGCAGTGTTGCTGCTCCGAGTAGGTCTAGTCATAGATCGGCACCGGACTGGTGGTTTTGGCACCGGAGGGAGGTCGCCTAGGCTTAGGGTCGAGCCAGTTTTTGCATCAGCCAGTTTTTGCATAAGGTGGAATATATTGACTTCTACAGTCATGTTGCCAAAAGAGAGATTCATGGACCCGTCACGACAATTAATGATGGCATTGGCAATGGCCAAAAAGGGGAGACCCAATATGATAGGATTATTGGTTGGGTCGGGCGTAGGAGTGTCTAAAATGATGAAATCCAAAGGATAATAAAAGTCCAAAACTTTCACCAAAACGTCTTCAACGATACCTTTAGGTACTTTCACGAAACGATCAGCAAGTTGAAGAGTAACTCGTGTAGGTTTCATGTTTTGTAAACCTAACTCAAGGTAGAGGGAGTAAGGTAACAAATTAACACTAGCCCCAAAATAAAGTAAAGCACTAGTAGTGAAATTGTCGCCTAACATGCAAGAGACAGTTGGACTACCAGGGTCTCTATACTTCACAACACCATTATTATGGAGTAGGGACGTCGCTTGCTCAGTGAGAAAAACATCATGCGAAACATTGGCCCTACGCTTAACAGTGCACAAGTCCTTCAAAAATTTTAGCATACGAGGGGACTTGTTGAATCGCGGTGAGGGAAGGGTGCTTTGGGCACATAAACCTAGGTGGTCTCAGGAAGATTGGTCTCAGTGTGAGCTGGGGATTTAGATGGTGGGGTAACCTTAGGGATAGGCGCTAAAGATGGGAGGGTCGGGTGTGGGGTATCAGTGGAAGCATGAACACCATTATCAACTTATTTTCCCGAGCAAAGAGTAGACACCGCTTTTATATCTGCTTGGTAATTGGGTGGATTGGAAGTGGTACCAACCTCGTAGGCCAAGCCTTTGCCATTCCCCTTAGGGTTAGCAATGGGTTGACTAGGAAAATGACCTTTCTCTCTCTCTCAGACTCGAATTGGTTGAAACGCTGATCAAGCCGTTGGAGGGCTTGAGTCTGAGTGGTCATAAACTGAGTGAGAAGATTCTCGAGAGAAGAGGTGGAGGAATTGGGTGAAGGGGCAAAAGATGGTTGGGGAACTAACTCACGCTGAGAATTAAGCGGTTGTGAATACTCAAATGGAGGAGGGGGAACAGGAACAATCTAATTATTGTTGTTTGAATGTTCGTCCTGGGGGACAAAGGAAGATGGAAAGTGCGATTGATGGTAAGGAGCAGGCTGATACGGAATAGGAGGGCGAGGTTACCTTTGTGGGTTGTGTGGAAACCCAGGGGGGCCACCAACATGTTGTTGTGGTTGGGAACGAGCGAAGTTATGATCGTACTTAAAAGAGAAATAGGGGTGATTCCTATTATTAGGATTGTAAGTAAACGAAGGGGGAATGGGTTTCCTAGTGGTATCAAAGGCACAGGCTTGGGTCGTGGTTGGTTCGGATCATCTTTTAGAAGGGGGAACAAATGAGTTAAATGATCTTGACTTAAGCAGACACTGCAAGAGGAAGGACTAGAATCATTTACAGTCATTGCTTGTTTAGAAAGTGTAACATTTTATTGCATAGTACAACTGAGAGTGTCAACGATTTTAGTCAAAGAGTGTAAGTTGTGTAGCAAAGTTTTAAAATCAGGATCATTTTTTACCTCAGAAGTGTTCCCTACACGTGGAGTATCGGATCTCGAAAATGCATTGGTGCCCTCCCAATCTTGGGAGTCATCGCCTAATTCAAGGAGAAAATTATAGGCGGCAGTGGGAGTCAAATGCATGAACTTCCCTTTATGCATGGATTCAATCATGGTGCGAGAAGAAGGGATAAGACCATTGTAAAAACTATGGACTAAGCGACTTTTCTCGAGATCGTGATGTGGGCAACTATTAATATAGTCTTGAACACGGCCCCATGCTTCACAAAACTGTTCGATAGGCTTTTGTCTAAAATCCTGAATTGCTTGGCGCATTTCATTTATTTTTATCACGGGATAGAATTTAGACATGAACTTCTTAACAAGGTTCCCCCAAGTTAGGATTGAATCCGGGGGCAAGGAATGGAGCCACATGGATGCATTATCATGAAGAGAAAAGGGAAACAACCGAAGACGAACATTCTCTTCGTCTAAGTTTTGATTTTTAAAAGTAGCGCACACAGTGAGAAATTTCCGCAAGTGAGTATAAGGAGACTCGTGTTCAAGGCCATGAAAACTAGTCAATATAGAAATAGTCGCAGGGAGAATTTCAAATTGCACGACCGGAGTGGGCGGAAGGACGATACATGAAGGCGGAGTGGCCATAATCGGGGCAAAGTAGTCCCTTAAAGCGCGTTCGTCGGCCATGATGGGTGGGGTATCAGAACTAGGGGAAGTGGGAGAACTAGGCGTCTCCGATGAAGAAGAACACGAATCAGGAAAATGAGGAGGAAAGGCAACGAGAGGGACATGATCACCTAAGAGGGAATTTAGAGATGGAGTACTAGGGGAACGTGTTAATCGATGATCAATGCATTGCCAATGTGGCATAAAAGCAAGGAAAAAATATTTTTGGGATTTTTGGTTGTTTGAAAAAGAATAAAATCTTTTTGAATTTTTTTGGAAAAGAAAGAACGAAAAATGAAAAATATTTTTGGAGTTTTGTTGTGAGAAAAAATGAGGCGAAAAAAAGGAAAATATTTTTGTAATTTTGGTTTTTGTAAAAAAATGCAGAAAAAACGGGAAAAAGGGGCGATGGATTAACGGTGGAAAAACGGACAATTGGATAAAAAAATGGACTACCTAAGGGAACAATTTAGACACGTACACAAAGGGAACAAGTCCGAACGATCACATAGCCAAATGATTATCTTCAAGTTAAGTGATTGCGTAGTCAATTTTAATTAGTCCGTGGGCAAGAAAATCACGGACGCTTAGGCCTCGCCGGTAAAAGTGTGCTCTTACTTTCTTTCCAAGAGACAAGAGGATTACTAGTTTAGACTCACCACACTAGCTACTATAACACACAACTATCCGGTACCACGCTGGGGAAAGCACATACCCGTTTTACTGGGCGGCCTCACTTAAAATCCAGTTTCCCTAGACAAAAGTCTTAAGATAGTTGAATGAAGATTTGCATAGGTGGAAAGGACTCACTAGAGTATCCTACGAGGGTCTCGTTTCAAAAGGATCCTAATGAACACCGTTCCTACTTGGCTTGCTAGTTGATTGATTTTAATTTAAGTGAGAGCACGGGTAATAAGCAAATGGATATGTGATTTAGTGGGTGATGAAATCCCAACTCGTTGCAATGACCGGGTATAAGTCTTAGGTAAATTTATTCATCAAACCATCCAATTTAAGTGTGCTACAGAAATAAAAAGCATATAGGAGCAAGTAGCACACAAAAATTGACTCGCTTGCACGAGATTCGCGAGTGATAAAGAGTTTAGCTCCCACGATTTTTACACGCGTGGGGTGAAGATCGAGTTGAGTCGATCGGGGGGAAGTGCGCCTACTTCAGTCGTCCCCGGGAGTCCTACCGACCCAAAGTAGAGAGGCTTCTAAATCCTCGCCTTTGGATGCCCTCTCTCTACCTTGTCCGGTTTTCCTTTTCGCTTTTTTTTTATTTTATTTTATTTTTGGAATAAATATTATAAAAATAAATCGGTGTCAAAATGCACCCAAATTAATTGCAAGGCCTCAATAATCCTAAACAACCAATCTAAGGAGGGAGAGGAAGGAATAACTACACTAAAAAAATGAAAATTACAAATCTTCACGGGCTTCAATCTTCAAAAAATCGGCAACGGCGCCATTTGATAACTCTTAATTTGTATTCCTTCGGATATGGATTTGGAATGTCGCCGCGGTCAAACTTCGAGTATCAAAATTCGTGGAATTACCTACAAAACTTGTTAAAAATTCAGTATCGTGTCAAATTCGGGTATCAATCCAATTTCTAGCGTTGAAACTGTGATCGTGAAAACTTCAATTCCAATCTTTACTAAAAATATTTTTTGTTTTAAAATTTTTCTTTTATATATATACATATATATATTATTTTTATATTTTAAAAATAATTTTCAAGGGAGGAAACGACAATTTATGCAACTAAAATGACTAGGAAAAATCAGAAAGTAATCTAGTTTAGAATTTATGATAAGAAATTAGAGGTGGGATTACACTGCGTATTCAAATTAATTTAAAATCCTAATTATTCAATTAAATAGTTCAACATAACATTGAATTTAAAATTTAACTCTCGTTACAATCCTAAATTCAATTTTATCTTTTTCAACAATTTAAATCAACATAAAAAAAATTAAGATTCACACTCATTTCAACAAATATCCGCTAAGATTAATTTATTAAAATTTGTACGAATCTTTGAATTGCATACACATAATTAATATTTTAATTTAAGAATAATACTTATCTCTAAGTGAAATCAAGAAATAAAATATTAATTTGCACCATTAATTTAGTAACTCTCGTTAAATAAATTAATGTGTGATTTTTCCCAATTTAATTAGCCTAAAACACATCAACGAATCATTATTCAAATAAAAAAAATCAACATACACGTTTCATCCCACCCCTTGAATGGGATGTTTAGCCAGACATGATTAAAATTTCAGCACAAGCACAATTAACAAACAAGAAATTAAAGAGAAAGAGAAAGAAATACGATACGCAATATTTTCTTGTGTCAACTGTGTACATGAACACGCGTCCCAAACTCGTCACAAAATCTGACTGGATTACAAAACTGAAAATAAAAAATGAACCTACAAATTTTTCCAAACCTAAAACTATTTTTTTTCTTTTTTCCCTGACTATTTTTCTACCCTCTTTTTTTTCTTTTTCTGTCTCTCACGTCTTCTCTCTATGTCTTCTTTTTCTCTGCTGATGAGAGTCTCCTCTAAAATGAGTTGCATCCCTTCTCTTTTAAAGTCCACCAAGTGTTTTGCTTGATGAGAGATTTTGTGGGATTTTAAATTATCCAAGTCAAAGAGATTTTTGGGTTTACTCCGAGTTTTAAGGGATGGCGATGACAGGTGGAGGTTCGGGTTTTGGTTCGCGGGTTGTTGGGTACTGTCTTGGCGGGTTTGGGTTTTTAGAGGATAAGGGTATATGGCTAGATGGGGTTGAGATCGGAGCAGGCGGTTTTCCGGCGAGTTAAGGCCGCGGACGGGTTGAGATAGCAGTGTTGCTGCTCCGGGTAGGTCGGGTCATAGATCGGCGCCGGACTGGTGGTTTTGGCACCGGAGGGAGGTCACCTAGGCTTAGGGTCGGGCTCCGGCGGGTTTGTTCAGGTGGGTTGTATCTCCGGCGGGTTAAGGGATTCGGGTTGGTAAGGGTTTGCCTCGGGTTTGGGTTTCTCGTGTTTGAGTTTGTTTGTTTCGGTTTTGGAGGTCTCAGATATGGGTGCGGGCAGATCTGTGTAGGTGGGTCTTGATTTGGTTTTGTTTATTGTTGATTGGGGGTTAAGTTTTGTGTTGTTTTGGGCTATGGAGGAAATAGTTGTTGGTAATGGTGGATTGATGAGAGAGAGTGTTGTTGGATGGAAGATGAAATGGTGGGGTTTGTGTGTGAGGGTGCAGGTGAGTTTGGTGAGGGTGAGGGATGTGTTTGAGTGTGTGTTGGTTTGTGACCCTAAAAATATCACAATTAAAAAATTATAAAACTAACAAAACTAAAAAATCTAAAAATAAAATAAAGACTCAAATTAAAAAGAAATAAATATAAAAATCTACCAAACTAAAAACTAAAATCCTAAAAATGTAAAATTTAAAATAAATGAAATCCTAAAAACTAATCCTAATAAAATAAAATAAAATAAAACTAATAAAAATAAAAATACGCTAATAAAAATAAAATATAAAAATAGGCAAATAAATTCTAAAAATCCTACATAAATCTTAAAAATAAAACGACTCAAAATAAAAATCTAGAAAAATAATAGAGGTGCAAACTCAACACTCAATGGGCTCGAGGTATGAATGCATTTTAATTTATATATATATGTGGGTACCCAGAATTAATACCATGGGCCTAGACGAGTAGCTCTGTTCTGCCGGCCTAAAGTCTAGGCCCCCCACCTCTTATTTTGATTCGGTCTCTTCCCACGTTCCCCTGAAGGGAAGTTATAGGAAGGATGGAAGACGTGGGGGAACCCATCACCCCCACTCACCTAAATGTACATGTATATATTAAACCCTAGGTCCGGGGCAAAAGGACAGGTTGTATTCTTTGTAACCACTCTCCGGAGTATATAGAAATAATATCGACTGCACCACCGTGGACGTAGGCACATCTTTGCTGAACCACGTACATCTTTTGTTGTGTGATTGTCATTTTTCATTCCTTGTTCTTCCTTGGTAATTTCTCTCTCGTATTTATTTGTGTTGCATAATAATTGTTACCACAATTAGCGCCGTCTGTGGGAAGCGTTCATCTTTCCCTGAGAAGATCCCACACTAAGAAAGGAGTTTAAAATGTCTGGTCACAGCAGCAATGCCCCTCAGGCAGGGGATATTCAAGAACCACCTGCTCCTCGCAGGATTAGGTCTGAAGTTCGACGTTCAGATCAGAGGGCTCGCTTGGAAAAGCTAGCCTCAGAAGAAAGCCAGGGACCAACGAGATCCACACAGATATCCAGATTGATTGATGTGTACGAGACAAGGCTCCACGAACAAAGGGAGTCTTCTCGCAAGTACGAGGCTGAGAATAATCGCCTAAAAAGAAGACTGGAAAGACTGGAGAGGGAGCTTCGTCCTGATAACCGGAGACGTCCATACCGCACTCCTAGCCCTCAGGCGCGCAAGTCTCACAGTCGATGAAGGAGCCCTAGGTGAGGATCTCGAAAGGTCGAGGTAGACGAATCAGACGATGACCTCCGCGAGCAGCTGTGAAGAGCTCGACGTTACCAGAGCCCTGCTCGCAGCAACGAGAACATACGAGATCTGGTCCGCAGGGAAACGGACCAACATCCTGCCCACCAGGGTACCAGATCAACCAGATAACTCGTAAGGCGAGCTCCCAAAACCCAGATGAAGTCACCGATCATGAGGGAAATCGAAGAGGAAGAAGCCCCCAAGAAATTCGCCATTCCAAGGTTCAAGATTTATGACGATAAGACTGATCCCATCAATCACGTCAGGCAATACCGACAGTCCATGACCCTCTGGAATCACTGGGATGCACTGATGTGCCGTATTTTGCCCTCGAGCTTGCATGATGTGGCGCAAAAATGGTCCAAAGGCTCCCCCACCGATCCATCAGAAGTTTCAAATCCCTGGCCGAACTCTTTACGGCCCGCTTCATTACTAGTAGCTCCCATCCCAAAAGGATGGATGCTTTGTTGACAATGAAGAAGACGCCTCAGGAGACCCTTCGAGACTATGCAAAAAGGTATTGGGAGTTGTTCAATGAGGTTAAGGACTGCTCGGAGCAAGTGGCGGTGGCCTCTTTCAAAATTGGGCTACCCAGTTCTTCCCTTCTCTACCAGTCCCTGACGAAGAAGGAAGCCATAACCATCGACGACCTAATAGCTCGCATCGAGAAGTATGCCAAGGTGGAAGACGTCACCCGCCTCAGTACAAGAGAAAATGGTCGAGCTAAACTCACTACTAAGGGAAGTGACAAAGTTGAGAACCATAAAAAAGGACGAAAGAATGGAGGAAAAAATGGCTCCAAGAACGGAGGAAACAATGATGCGTCGAAATCATTCCAGGCGGTCAACACCGTCTTTAAAGAACCAATTTATAAAATTCTCACGAAAATCAAAGACGAGCCATTCATCAAATGGCCCAGAAAAATGGGAGGAGACAAGACTGAGCATTGCAAAGCTCTAAAGTCTCACCTCGAGGAACTGGCCCAGCCCGAGCATTTGAACCAGTTTGTAGAAAAAAAGGCGAAGAAGGTAGCTGCCAAATGAAAAGCAAGACCTGACAACGTGCTCGAAGATGATGCCGAACATGAGTTCGCGATAATTCATGGGGCATTTGATGCCAAACAAATCCAAGGAAATTCATCTCGAATGGAGATGAAAAAGCTTACAGCAGTAATGCAGGCTTTTCAGATCGACCCAGCAAAGTCACAGTCAGGAAAGTGCCGACAAGCAGAGGACGTTAACTATAACAAGCATATTATTTTCACGGATGAAGATCTGGTGGGAGTAAGGACCCCACATCATGATGCTCTGATCATTACACTCAGGATAGCCAACTTTGACGTCGACAAGCTTCTCGTCGATCAAGGAAGCTCATCCAAAGTAATGTACCTCGACCTATTTAGGAAATTGAAGTTAAGCGTCGCCGACCTAAAGGAATCTACTATTCCTTTGGTTGGCTTCGCTGGAAAAATGACTATGCCCCTGGGAAAGATTGTACTACCAGTGCGTGCGGGAAAGTATCCAAGATGATCGAGTTTTTAGTAGTTGACATCGACTCACCATGCCAGGCCATCCTCGGCAGGGGATGGCTTCATGCAATGAAGGAAGTTTCCTCAACCTACCATCAGAAACTCAAGTACGTAACCGAACGTGGAGTAATGGAAATCCACGGTTATCAGGCAATGGCAAGAAGGTGCTTCATAGCAGCCATCCATACAAAACCAGAGAAGAAGTCCGAGCAGCCCAGCGAGAAAATTGAAGAAGGTCTGACACCTTCTAAATAGCAATTAAAGTATGAGAGACCTGGAGTAGAGGAGACCAGGCTCCTCCCCTCTGAGCGGGTCGTCGAGAACCTGGTAGAAGTTATGGCTGGAGATGGTGATAGTAACAGAGTCTTCTTGATTGGAGCATCTCTCACTGACCAAGAACAGAAAGAGTTGACAACCTTGCTAAGGCGCAACGTAGATGTTTTCGCATGGGAACCATACGAACTGCCTAGAATCGATCCTAGTATGGTCTTTCATCAGCTGCACGTTGACCCCACATTCAAGCCAATCACGCAGAAGGCACGGCGAACTGCACCCGAGAAGGCTAAAGCGGTCGAAAAAGAAGTTGAAAACTACTGGATGCAGGATCCATACAGGAAGTACAATTACCCAAATGGATATCCAACCCAGTAGTAGTTCCGAAGAGCAATGGGAAGTGGAGAGTTTGCATCGACTTCACTGACCTCAATAAAGCATGCCCTAAAGATAGTTTCCCCCTCCCGAAGATAGACCAACTAGTAGATGCCACCACAGCTCACGAGCGAATGAGTTTCCTGGACGCATACTCAGGGTATCACTAGATCCCCCTATATGCCCCCGACCAGGACAAAACGGAGTTCATCACAACAGTTGGGTTATACTGCTACAAGGTCATGCCCTTCGGGCTCAAGAATATAGGGGCAACATATCAGCGGCTGGTTACCAAGATGTTCAAGGATCTGATGGGAGACACCAAGGAGGTCTACATCGATGACATGCTCATTAAAAGTAAGAAGAGGGAGAATCACCTCTCGAACCTGTAAAAAACCTTCGAAATTCTCAGGAAATATCGAATGAAACTTAATGCAAGCAAGTGTTCCTTCGGTGTCCCGTCAGGAAAATTTCTTGGGTACTTGGTCAGTAAGAGAGGCATAGAGGCTAACCCAGACCAGATCGATGCAATCAATAGGGTGCAACCCCCTCGCACAATCCGGGACGTACAGAAGCTCACTGGTATGCTCGCTGCCTTAAATCGCTTCATCTCCAAATCCTCCGAGAAGTGCAAGCCTTTTTTCCAGCTTCTAAAGGGGAACAAAATGATAGAGTGGAGCCCAGATTGCTCGCGAGCATTGGTCGAGCTCAAGTCTTACTTAAGCTCTCCACCACTGCTCGTCATACCACAGCAGACAAATTCTTTATACCTGTACCTCTCCGTGTCTAATCACACTGTCAGCTCTGCGCTAATATGCGAGGTTGCAGGACTCCAGCACCCCGTTTATTACTCGAGCAAGACCTTACTGGATGCCGAGCAAAGGTACCTACCATTGGAAAAGCTCGACTTTACGCTAGTAATAGCCTCGAGGAAGCTAAAGCATTATTTCAAAGATCATACTATCATCGTCCTTACATCGCATCCCCTTAAAGCATTCCTAAGGAAAGAGGATTTATCGGGCAGACTGTCTAAGTGGTCATTCGAACTCGATCGATTTGACATCCAATTTCAACCAAGGACAGCTATCAAGGGACAGATCCATGCTGATTTCATAGCCGAATTCAAGGGCGAAGAACCTTCCGACCAACCTCAAACAACGAGGCAATAAGAGAACCCAGCAAAACAGGAAACCTGGAAACTGTTCGTTGATGGAGCCTCCAACTCAAAGAGGGCAGGGGTAGGCATTGTCTTCATTAACCCAGAGAACACAATCCTTAAACAAGGAATCGGGCTTGGATTTGTAGCCTCCAACAACGAAGCAGAGTATAAAGCCCTAATATCCGGCCTCCAAAAGGCGCATACTTTGGGAGTAAAACATTTACAGGTGTTTTACGACTCCCAACTGGTCTCTAATCAGATAAGCGGAGATTACAATGCAAAGAATGAAAGAATGGCAGCCTACCTCGCCTTAGTGAAAAAGCTGATGTCAAATTTTGAAGAGATCAACGTCCAGCAGTTTTCCAGGGGGCAAAATAGTCATGCTGATGCCTTAGCAGCCCTTAGTTCGGCAGTTGACTCTGACCTAAAAAGAATCATCCCCATCAATTTCCTCACTTATCCGAGCATCGACAGCAATCCACCAAGCATGGAGTAGGTACTCCAGGTGGGGTCAACACCCAGTTGGATGGACCCTTTAAGAGAATTTTTAAAGAATGACACGCTCCCAGATGACAAGAAGATCGCCCACCAGATAAGAGTCAAAGCTGCTCGCTTTCACTTATCCCCAGAAGGCAACTTGTATAAGAAATCCTTCTCCGGTCCCTACCTCCGATGCGTCCACCCAGGGTATGTCGAGCAAGTGCTACGCGAGCTTCACGAAGGAATCTGTGGAAGCCACACCGGAGGAAGATCTCTAGCCTTTCGAGCGATCAAGAAAGGTTATTGGTGGCCATATATACAAAAGGACTCCGTAGTATATGTCCGCAAATGCCTGAAATGTCAGCTCCACGCTCCTATGTCCCACCAACCCACCAGTGACCTAAAGTCCCTATCCATCCCATGGCCCTTCGCCCAGTGGGGAATGGACATCGTGGGACCACTGCCTACCGCTGCCGATAATCGTAAATATCTGTTAGTTGCGACTGACTACTTCACTAAATGGATCGAGGCAGAACCCCTGGCGAACATCCGAGATGCTGATATGATAAGGTTCATAAGGAGGAATATAATCACTTGGTTTGGAATCCCCAGAACCATCATCACCGACAATGGAACACGGTTCGAAAGTGGCTCCTTTCAGAACTTCTGTAACGAACACGGGATCAGACACCACTTCAGTTCGGTGGCCTACCCTCAGAGCAATGGCCAAGCTGAGGTTTCCAATAAAACCGTTATCGATGGATTGAAAAAGCGATTGGAGCGAGCCAAAGGCGCATGGGTAAATGAACTACCTCACGTCCTATGGGCATATTGGACCACTCCTCGGCGAGCAACAGGAAAAACCCCATTTTCACTGACATATGGCATGGAGGCAGTCATCCCACTCGAAGCAGGTTTACAGACAATGAGGTCCAACCTTGTCGACCAAGGCCATAATGATGTAACATTACTCGCTGAGATCGACCTAGCCGACGAGCGCCGGGAGCTAGCCCTAGTGAAACTAGCGAGCTACCAGCAATAGCTTGCGAGGCATTATAACAAAAGGGTTAACTCGAGGGCATTCCGAATTGGGGACTATGTTCTAAGGAAAGTCCTGGGCAGCGCAGTGAAACCATCAGACGGCAAGCTAGGTCCCAACTGGGAAGGACCCTTTAAAGTAACAAGAGACGACCTGCAGGGCGCCTATCACTTGGAAACGATGGAGGGCAGAGAAATACCACGAGCATGGAACACAGCTAATCTCAAGAGATTCTATTTTTAGATCTTTATATTGTATTCTTTTATTATACAAGTTCAGTTCCCTTATTATTAATGAAAATTATTAAATTGGTTGAATTATGATTAGTAACAGCTGCATTTATCGCACATCTTTTCCAAGTAACAGGCACATTGATCACTATGCTAAAGCAGGGGAATACCCCTCCTCAGGTCATCGTCATGAAACACGAAGAACCTCTTAGCATTGCCCTTGAAATATATGAAGCCCTACAGGGGATCCTTAGGCAATATGATCAAATTCTATACTGGTCATCAAACCTACTTCGGTTGAGTAAAATCCTGATCGGATGAAAACATCCAACACCTTGTGTGTCCTCGCCAGTTGCCCCACTTAGGCCTAAGGGAGTGTGACGACACAACCTAAAAGGTAAAGTGGAGCACAATGGTATCTTGGTATTATACTGGACTGGGGGACACTTGCATGACAAAACAAAAAAGATTATAAAGCAGCAAGAATATTAAAAGTATGATGCACACGTTTAGTCGGCAAAATTACCCAAAACACAAAATTTTCATTAATTCATTATACTTACAACAATAGTAATACATGCTTAGTCGGCGAGCTCGCCCAAAGCATTTACATTATCAAAAATACAAAAAAAATAACAACTGGCAAAAATCTCAATGGGGGGGGAGCCTCTGAGCGAGATAATCAGCCACTCGAGCTTTTTGTCCATCATTAGGAGCAGGAGCTAACTCTTCCACAACATCATTCGCATCTGACTCCAATAATTACCGAGGAATAACATCGATGGGGATCCATCGATCATCCCTCCGGAAGGGGTTAGGCATCAGAGTAGAGGGAGACATCTCATGGCGATACCATAACATCGAGTTCCTCGGGACTTGCAGCTCCTTCAAGGCACTTAGCCATCCCCTGATAAAAGAAAGCTCCTCGAACTCAGACAGCCTTGTTGGAGCATCCGACCAACCCTGATCATAACCGTCAGTCCACGCTTACCGAGGACCTTTCTTGAACAAGTGCCGTAATCGAGTAACATCCCTTTGAAGCCCAGCAGCAATTACATATGCTCGCTGAACATCACCGCGGAGTTCTTCCATTTCCCTATCTCGAAGTTCTTCTGCTTCCCTCCTTCTGCTCCTGGTGCTCCTACCAGCTCGCGGAACTGGTGGGCAAGTGGAACCTCGCGACACAGGAGGAGTAACATTATGACCAGCTCTAGTTCGCGATGATGAGGAGCCTTGTAATACTGCTGGAGCGGTGCTCGGCGCGTGCTCCTTAAGTCGTGAGACCTCTCGCCTCAGAACCTCATTCTCTTGCTGAAGCATCTCACCAACCTGGTTGATCTCGGAATCATCAAGAAGCTTTAATCTCAGCGTATTCACTTCTTCTTGCACCGAAGCCCCAACCTCTTCCATCTCCTGGAGCCTGTCCTTCAGCTTGGCCACAAGTTCATATTGCTACTTATACTTCTTATTCCTAGACCGAAGGGATTTGCAAAGTCTAACAAAGGCCTGGCGAACCTCAGGACTCGCATCAGGACCAAGGGCCCTACCCAGTTAAGAAGTAGCAGGAATGTAATCATCAACATCAATTGACTCCAAACAATGAGAAGACAAGGGAGAGAAGAAGACATATTAGTGCACAGAAAAATAGAAGCCTTTTTCATTAATAAAGGTTGAAATTACATCGAACTGAAAAAAGAAAGTTTACAGACTGGAAAAAGCAAAAATACAAAGCAATCCTATCAGATAACTAATTAGCGACCTCAGGTGGCCCAGAGGTTGATGGCCCTTTCCCCTTATCGACATCAACAGGAGCACTTCGCTCGGCAGGGGTGATCTTTGTCGCCCCAATAAGAGAAACGTCAGCAGGGGTCGCCTGAGGAACGGGATCAGAGCCATCAACGGTTGGGGCAGGGTCCTCATCTATGACTGGCCTCGGGCCTGGGTCATGATCGTCAAAAAGGGGAGATGCAACATCCACTCCAGCAGCTATGAGGGCCTTGTTCCAGCCCTTCTTGAAGTTCAGACGGCTAATATAGCCTATCTGAACTTCAGCATCCTCGTATGTTGCAGCCCAACCAAAATTATAGGAGTCCTCCTTGGCAGTAACAGCCTCAGACTCCTTCTTCTTCAGTTCTTCAGAAAGCACCCTGTTCTCCTCAACAACTGTAAGTTTGCTCGAGCAAACCAAGTCATAGGCCTGCCTCAGCTCCTTCATATCCTGGATTGCAGCGTCCTTCCCCTTGTTGGCAGTGGCAAGAGCCAAGTTGGATGAAATCCGAGCAGCGTCAACGGCTTTAAAGTTGGCCACGAGCTCTTTACCCTTCAGCTTCAGGGAAGAGTTCTCTTGCTCCAGCTCACTGTTTCTCTTCACCAGCTCATCGCGTGAACGATATAGCATGGCGAAGTCAGTAACAAACTGCAGAAAAAAGAAAGCATTAGAAGAAGGAAATGAAAGAATTCATAAAAACGTAGGAGAGAAAGGAAAAAACCTTACCAAAGCAAGCCTCTGAATAGCCTGAATGGCCAATTTCTCCGACTCTACTGCCCTTTGGCGATCAGCCGGGAGGACAGCTCTCTCGAGCAGAACCGGGGCCGGTTGGGGGGAAATTGCCACAGAGGCCCCCTCGAGCAGCGCGAACACCGGGACTAAGGCCTGCCCGGCCTTCATCCTCGCCTCTGCCCTCCTTTTCTCCTCCTTCTTTACCCTCATCTTCTCTTCCTCTCCTTTACCCTCCTCTTCTCTTCCATCTTCTTCCTCTCTTCTTCCTTTTTATTCTCTCTCTCTCTCACCTGCTCCTCTTCCTTCCTCTTCCTCTCCTGCTCCTGAGCAGAGGACTGGGAACTAGTAGCCACAGCCCCAGAGACAAATTTTTGCTTCTTTGACCTCTGTGCGAGAAGCATATGGTCTTTATCATCATCATCCCAAATCAGGTTCTTCCGGGGTGGAGCCATCTCCTCACTCGAACTACTGGACGTGCTCGATGAATTTCTAACCTCAGAGACCTCCCCGCGATCAGAGGAACTGCTACTATCAGAGCTGCTCTCCTCCTCATCCAATCGGATGAGATCTGTTGCAGTCTCTTCAGAAGGATCAAACTCTGGGATACTATCTACAGGCCTTGCTATGAAGCTGGAGCCAACGTTCTTATACTCGAGCAGTAAGGCAGCAGATCTGGGATGCTCGTCGTCACCTAAAGGCTCCCTGATATTCCAAGCCTTTATCAATTTCAAAAGACGAACTTCGTTGAGAGCAGGTAGTTCTTTGACCTCGCAGCAAAAGTAGAACATAGAAGAGTTAGAAAGATCACAAATCAACAAAAGTCGAAATAACAGTACAATGTCTACCTATGTATTCCTCCCCATAAAAGGGAACGGAGAACCTCTCAGACCTCGACCCTTCAAATTGGGGAGAAAACTGCCAATTTCTAACAAGGAAACCTTCTTGCCAGTAGTCCTTATGGGAATCAGGTAGATTTACTACCAATACCATGTCAGGGCTCCTAGCTTTGAGGTAAAGGACACCAGAACTAGTTCGAGAAAAGGAGTAGCAAAAACAGACCTCGGCGAGCCCTAACCTAGTTCCATACAATTGATTTATCCTATGTACGCCATTTACTATTTTTCACACATTGGGCGAGCATTGTGCAGGAACAATATTAAAATAGCCAAAAAAATGCAAAAATAAATCATTAGGAGAAAAAGTGAGTCCCCCCTGGGAAAGCAACAAGACGTGGATCCAGTGGGCATCATCTATATCTCTAACGTTTCTAGGAGGGGAGGCACAACACTCAATATCTACCCACTCAGGGATGTTGTAAAACTGACCTATTTCCAATCTTCGCCATTGGAAAACCCTAGAAAAGCTACAAACTCAAAGAGAAAGCACAGAGAAAAAGTACAGGACCAATTCGAACGATGAAGAAGCACGAGCCCAAACGATAAGAAAAGCAACGAGAATAGAGATTGAGAGAGGACGGTACGAAGTGCTAAAACTCATAAGGAATGAGAAAGTGCTGGTAAAATTGGAATGGCGATAGAAAAGTGCCTAACCCAAGAAACCTTCAAATTTTGCTAATCATAGTGCACAAGATACGAAGCGGGTGCCGCCAAAATCAACTTCACAGTTTCCGAAGAATTGCAAAAAAGCCATTATGGCTAATCAGTTAAATTTATTGAGCCCATGAACATGGCCCAACAAACTTAGGGGCAATTGTGGGTACCCAGAATTAATACCATGGGCCTAGACGAGTAGCCCAGTTCTGGCGGCCCAAAGTTTAGGCCCCCCACCTCTTATTTTGATTCGGTCTCTTCCCACGTTCCCCTGAAGGGAAGTTATAGGAAGGATGGAAGACATGGGGGAACCCATCACCCCCACTCACCTAAATGTACATGTATATATTAAACCCTAGGTCCGGGACAAAAGGACAGGTTGTATTCTCTGTAACCACTCTCCGGAGTATATAGAAATAATATCGACTGCACCACCGTGGACATAGGCACATCTTTGCTGAACCATGTACATCTTTTGTTGTGTGATTGTCATTTTTCATTCCTTGTTCTTCCTTGGTAATTTCCTCTCGCGTATTTATTTGTGTTGCATAATAATTGTTACCACAATATATATGTAGGAGCTTGGAACAATTTATATTGGGTGAACGTTTATTTAAAACTGTTGTTTAATTTCAGAAAGATTTTATTAAAACTTTAAAATCAAGTTTATAAAGTTTCTAGGCTAAAAATAGAAATTTTCAAACTTTCTGGAAGTTCGTTCGAAATGTCGTTCGAACGAGTTTGTCGTTCGAACCACAATGTCGTTCGAACGAGTTTGCCAACGAGTTCCCACAATGACCACTGGAATGTCGTTCGAAGTGTCGTTCGAACGAACTTGATGTTCGAACGAGATTTCCAACCAGATTTCTAATGAGTTCACACTGAAACTTCGTTAGAAGTCTCGTTCGAACGAGACTTCGTTCGAATGAAGTGTTATTCGAACGAGAATTGGCGGGAACAGGTATTTGACAGTTTTGAGCAGTTTTTACCACTTTTTCCACTACTTTACCCCACTAACTTTTGACAGAGTATCTAAGTGCGGGAACCAACCTTTGTGGTTCAACCTTTTCATATCCTACAACCTCTAAGAGAGTGTTTTGAGAGAGAAATTAAAAGTAGAAAAAGTTCAATATTTAAAGTGTTTTAGTTTTCAAGAAAAAACCTTAAACACTTGTGTTACACCCAATTGTTGTTTGTTTATCCAAGCTTCCATACATATATACATTGCTTGGAGTTGGCACCGGTTCTTCATCTCTACCGTTTGAAGAGACGTTTGGGTTTGCTTCTACATCCTACAAAGAAGAAGAAGGTTGCGTTGATTTACCCATTTGGAGAAAGGCTCCTAGTTTAGGTGACGGGGACCATATAAAGTCCAATCGGTAGATTCTGAGACCGCAGTGGAGCTCCGCGGCTATTCGCTAGGCATAGGTTGATACAAGAAGACGCTTCGGGGCTTGAGAGGGATCGATTTGAGTGTTGTAAGTCATCTTGCTTGTATTTATAAATTCCGTACTTAGTGGATTTGAGGCTAGGGTCGTTCGAGTTTTTTTTCGTTGTGGGTTTTTCCTCGTACATCGCGGCGTAGTGATTTATTATTTATTTTATCTTGATATACTCACCTAGAACGCATGCTTAGGTAATTCAAGATAAAATTTTATTTTAATCACTACATATTTAATTTGGTGCGAAATTAAATATTGGGTAATGTTTAGTTAATTTTATTCAAGTCATTTAATTTAATTTGATAAAATTGGTTTGGCCTAATTTGGTAAAATTGAGAAATATGACTTAGGCAAATTTTCTAGGAATTGGGTTAATTAATTGTGTTTAAGTGAAATTTAAATAAGTGTGTGTAAATTTAATTTGAGAAAAATTAAATTTTGTTAAGTTTTTTTTTATTTAAACCATCACCTTACGCTATTGCATCTTATAATGGGAAATTACTATTTTTGTAGTAAGAATTGGGGCTCCGCATTTTCAAATTGGTATCAGAGCTAAAGCGATAATTTACTTCGTTAAGATCCTTTAAATATTTTTGGCTAAAATGAAATTTTCTCCATTTCAAAATTTTCTATTTTCGATGGTTCTAACTACGCGTATTGGAAAGCGCGAATGAAATCGGTACTAAAATCTATTAACGAGAGAGTTTGGTTATCTGTCGTTAACGGGTGGTCTCCACCTACGCATTTAGTAGATAATGAGTGTGCTCCCAAACCCGCCGATATATGGAGTGAGAACGAATTTAAACTTTCTAATTTTAATTCCCGAGGTTTAAATGCCTTGTTTAGCGCGGTCACACCGGATGAATTTCGACGCATTATGACGTGTGAAACCGCTAAAGAAGCTTGGGATATTTTACAACTCACTCATGAAGGTACAAGTGTCATTAAAGCTTCGAAACTCCAAAACCTCACCACTCAATTTGAAACCATCAAAATGAACAAAAAAGAAACTTTTGATGAATTTTATGCTAGACGTTCAGATATTGTTAATTCATCTTCTAACTTGGGAGAGAAAATACCGGACAACCGAGTAGTAAAGAAAATTTTAAGGTCCCAACCCGATAGATTTATTCCAAAAGTGACCGTTTTAAATTCTTTACCAACTTTAGCCTCTATGAAATTAGAAGAGCTCGTAGGTGATTTACAAACCTATGAACTAGACATGTTTCCCTCTAAAACCGAAAAGAAAATTGTAAAGGGCATTGCTTTAAAAGCCCAAAAAAAGGAAAAACAAGTAGTAGAGAGCGAGAGTGATAGTGACTCGGAAGATATGGCCTTGTTTGCTAGGAAATTTTGAAAGTTTCTCAAAATAAACAAAGATAAATTTAAAAATGACGTTAAGAAATTTGAAACTTCTAAGCATGACAAAGCCGAGAGGATCCCTAAAATTTCTAAAGAAAATTTAAATAGGGACAAGTCGGAAAAATGTTTTGGTTGTGAATGGTATGGCCATAGGGCTTTTGAGTACCCCACTAAACTAAGGAGAGAGGGTAAGCGATCAATTTCTTTTAATGCAACCATTAGTGATAGTGATATGGAAGAGGGACCCGATTCCCCCACTAAGCCTAACTTTGTGGCTATTATGGCTAGTCATGTGAGTGATAGTGAGAACTCGTGGATTGATGAAACTTTAGCACATGACACTTCCAAGGTCATAGTTTATGATTCCCTTGCTTTTGATGGTAGTGAGAGTGAAGAAGAAAGAGAGAGTGAAAATGAAGAAGAGGTTGATGTGAGTGAACTTCAAAATGCTTTTCAAGTATTATATGAAGAATCAATTAAATTAAAAAGAGCTAATTTGAAGTTAGAAGCTAGTTTGAGAGAACGTGTCAAGGTCGTTGATAATAGTGTGTTGGTTGAAGACCTTAGGACATGAAAGAGATCTCTTCGAGAGAAGCTAGAATATGTAGAAGGCGAGAGAGATAGCCATAGAGGTTTAATGGAATCCTTGAAAAAAGAGCTTCTCGAGTTTGAAGAGAGAAATGTGTTATTAGAGTCAAACATTCTAGAATTAGAAAACAAATTAAAAGACTCTAGTAATGTCAAATTTGATTTGGAGTGTCGTTCGAAAAAAATAGATAAAATATTAGGAACGGTCCAAATTAAAAATGACACTTGTGGTTTAGGCTTCGATACTTGTAATGAATCAACTCAAAAATCCAAAACCAACATTTTAGGAGAATCTCTTGGGAAAGACTTTAGAGATCACTCCTTAGGTAAATCTTTTCGCCGTGAGTTTAAGTGTTAACATTGTGGTCGAAAAGGTCATCTTAGGAAATTTATTTTGATCTTAAACGAGGTCCTAGAAAAATCCAACGTAAGACAACCGAGGTAGCCAAGATTCCTACACCCCGATATAGTCACTCATCATTAGTTTGGGTTAGGAGATCCGACTTGGTAGCTTTACAAGATAGGGTATTTGATTCTCATTTACTTTCACATGCTTCCTCCCTTGCAAAATCTAAAGGTTGAATGTGTTAGTTTGTTTGCATACTTTAGATTTTGTACTTCATGTTATATTCTCATGCTAAATGTATGCTTGTTTAATCATTTTCTAGTCTATGCTCCATGCTTAATCACATGCGATAATTATGATTCTTGTTTATCTTTTGTATTATATTTCCTTCATTTTGTTTGCATTAAATAAAAAATACAAAAAGATTTTTGGTTTATCATTTGCATTTTATCTTTTTAGCAATGTAAGATTAATGAAAATTACAAATGATTTGTGTTTGTCTTTTGAGTATATATTTTTATTTTTGTTTAAAAATTTTAAAAACTCAAAAAGATTTCTTTATGTGGCATACACTTGTGTTAGAATCCCTAATTTTTCGCTCCCATGTGGCTAGAACTTTTGGTTTACATTGTCAATCCTTATTATGTTCTTTACCATGCTTACATGGAGTAGTTGGATTTTGTGTTGGTTAAATGGATTCTATTTTTATATGCCTCTTTTCACACATGCACGAGCTCTTTTGAAATTTTAACTTCATATGTGTATTTGATCTTTGTAAGGTGTTCTCCTACCAATCTTGTCATCTACATATTTGTGACCTAGGAGGACTAGTGCATGTCAAAATCCGTTGCACGTGAGCTTTGTGAGAAATAAAAAATAATATATATAAATGTGCACGGGGAAGGGATCCGAAAGGATTTATTATCCTTTGTGAATAGTAAACCACCGTTTGTTTGGACCTAAACGAAATACGTGGTCCAAAGACCTAAAAATAGAATTATGGCATTAAAAGAAAAAATAATTTGTCAAGGCCATATATATTTGATTGATATATTCATTCAAAAATAATATATGCTTATTGAGGGAGACTGGATGGTATATCAACGGTTTGCACAATGTCTGTTTATCCTAGTTAAGATTTCAATATCATGACTCTATTGGTTTGTAGAATAATCAATATGATAGGCTTGTATGCATTGTGTATGTTTGTTCATTGAGTTCAATCTATTCTGTCACATGAGGTTATATTCAAATGTGATGAAGTTTGCAATCAATTGAGAACTTCGTGAACATGTTTTAAGTGATTAGGTCTAAATTTAATTGTTACTAGTTCACACCCCAACACTTCCGTTTCCATATGACACATATATGCTATAAGAGTGTGAAAAACTTATGTTATTTTGTTTTGTGTCATTTTGGTGTTTATATCTATATATGTGTACTTGAGTCTATTAGGTATATATTATGTATACATATATTTGATGTTTTTGTTTAGTCTTTGCCTTGCTTTCTAGTCCATATATGCTTTAATTCATAATTGGTATCCAGCTTGTGGCATTCGTTGTTGATATCACATGCTTAATACTTTATGTATCATATTGGTATCGTTTTCTTTCACCTTAGTTGGTATCCATAATTATTTGTTGGATTAGTTGTAAAATTATTGCCCATGTGCTTTAATGTTCTCATCACTTTATGCACAATTACATGTTTTAGCTTGTTACCCCATTTTATTTATCCCTTACTGAATTTAGAGGGTGTATATTCTTTATTTGGGGGAGATAAGTTAATTTTTTATTCCTTAGCCTTTGTCTATTCCTGAATAAAAAGGGGGAGAATGATAGGGGGAGACATGGTATCTAAACCTATTGTAATCGTATCGTAGTTTGGGGGAGATTTATCTTAGGGGGAGACGTCTTTCTAAGTTGATCATAGTTGATAAAGGGTGAGAATTAATTTAGGGGGGGTACTTACTTTACTTGCATTAAATATTTTGATTTGATATTCCCTATGCGTGTAATGTGTTTGCTTAAGTGTGAAGAAATTATATTATAAATGGTACCTTTCACCGGCAAAGATTGTTAGCATTGTAGTTTTATTTTGGGTGGGACTTCTGTGGGTCTAGCATAGCTTGACGGCCCTTTAGGATTTTTGCTTGGTTTTTGTCCCGGAATAGCCAAAGAGAGAGATTTGTAAGGACACAAATTTCCAATTTAGTCCTTTGTAGTTTTGGTTTAATTCTGGATAAAAACGTTTGAGTCATAGGATAGAGCTAATTGATCATCCTTCAAGCCTATGACGTGTTAGTTGAAGACGTAGTGGCTAAGTTTAAAGCTTCATAAAAAATGCCAAGTTTAAAGTTCCTCGTTTCTACGTCATCAACATGGTTTCATTGCTCCTAAGGTATGAATGAATTTTAATATATATATAGGAGCTTGGAACAATTTATATTGGGTGAACATTTATTTAAAACTGTTGTTTAATTTCAGAAAGACTTTATTAAAACTTTAAAATCAAGTTTATAAAGTTTCTAGGCTAAAAATCGAATTTTTCAAACTTTTTGGAAGTTCGAACGACATTGTGGTTCGAGCGAGCAATTTGAAAATGCGGAGCCCCCAATTTTTAAATTCTTACTACACAAATAGTAATTTCCCTTTATAAGATGCAATAGCGTAAGATGATGGTTCAAATAAAAAAAAAACTTGACAAAATTTAATTTTTCTCAAATTAAATTTACACACACTTGTTTAAATTTCACTTAAACACAATTAATTAACCCAAGTCCTAGAAAATTTGCC
Source organism: Sambucus nigra (assembly GCA_949130495.1). Lineage (NCBI taxonomy): Eukaryota > Viridiplantae > Streptophyta > Magnoliopsida > Dipsacales > Adoxaceae > Sambucus > Sambucus nigra. Next base: position 168,635,804 of record OX422207.1, read on the forward strand.
TATGTCATATTTTTCAATTTTACCAAATTAGGCCAAACCAATTTCATCAAATTAAATTAAACGACTTGAATAAAATTAACTAAACATTACCCAATATTTAATTTTGCACCAAATTAAATACGTAGTGATTTATTGTTTATTTTATCTTAATGATAGGGGGAGACATGGTATCTAAACCTATTGTAATCGTATCTTAGTTTGGGGGAGATTTATCTTAGGGGGAGACGTCTTTCTAAGTTGATCATAGTTGATGAAGGGAGATAATTAATTTTGGGGGAGTACTTACTTTACTTGCATTACATATTTTGATTTGATATTCCCTATGCGTGTAATGTGTTTGCTTAAGTGTGCAGGAATTATATTATAAGTGGCACCTTTCACCGGAAAAGATTGTTAGCATTGTATTTTGATTTTGGGTGGGACTTATGTCAGTCTAGTAGAGCTTGACGGCCCTTTAGGATTTTTGTTTGATTTTTGTCTCGGAATAGCCAAATGGGGAGATTTATAAGGACACAATTTTTTGATTGAGTTCTTTGTAGTTTTGGCTCAATTTCAGACAAAAACGTTGGAGTCATAGGATAGAGTTAATTAATCATCCTTCAATCCTATGATGTGTTAGATGAAGACGTAGCGGCCAAGTTTAAAGCTTCATAAAAAATGCCAAGTTTAAAGTGCCTCGTTTCTACGTCATCAACATGGTTCCATTGCTCCTAATGTATGAATGCATTATAATATATATATATATATATAGGAGATTGAAACAATTTATATTGGGTGAACGTTTATTTAAAACGGTTGTTTAATTACAGAAAGATTTTATTAAAACTTTAAAATCAAGTTTATAAAGTTTCTAGGCTAAAAATCGAATATTTCAAACTTTCTTGAAGTTCGTTCGAACGAATTTGTCGTTCGAACGAGTTTGCCAACGAGTTCCCACAATGGCCACTGGAATGTCGTTCGAACGAACTTGATGTTCGAAGAGATTTCTAACGAGTTCACACTGGAACTTCGTTAAAAGTCTCGTTCGAACGAGAATTGGCGGGAACAGGTATTTGGCAGTTTTGAGCAGTTTTTACCACTTTTTTCACTACTTTACCCCCACTAACTTTTGACAGAATATCTAAGTGCGGGAACCAACCTTTTTGGTTCAATTTTTTTATATCCTACAACCTCTAAGAGAGTGTTTTGATAGAGAAATTAAAAGTAGAAAAAGTTCAATGTTTAAAGTGTTTTAGTTTTCAAGAAAAATCCTTAGACACTTGTGTTACACCCAATTGTTGTTTGTTTATCCAAACTTCCATACATATATACATTGTTTGGAGTTGGCACCGGTTTTTCATCTCTACCGTTTGAAGAGACGTTTGGGTTTGCTTCTATATCCCACAAAGAAGAAGAAGTTTGCGTTGATTTACCCACTTGGAGAAATGCTCCTAGTTTGGGTGATGGGAACCATATAAAGTCCGATCGGTAGATTCCGAGATCGCGGTGGAGCTCCGTGGTTATTCGCTAGGTAGAGGTTGATACAAGAAGACGTGTCGGGGCTTGAGAGGGATCGAGTCGAGTGTTGTAAGTCATCTTACGTGTATTTGTAAATTCCGTACTTAGTAGATTTAAGGCTAGGGTCGTCCGAGGTTTTTTTCCGTTGTGGGTTTTTTCTCGTACATCGCGGCGTAGTAATTTATTATTTATTTTATCTTGCTATACTCACCTAGAACGCATGCTTAGGTAATAAAAGATAAAATTTTATTTTAATCACTACATATTTAATTTGGTGTGAAATTAAATATTAGGTAATGTTTAGTTAATTTTATTCAAGTAATTTAATTTAATTTGATAAAATTGGTTTGGCCTAATTTGGTAAAATTAAGAAATATGACTTCGGCAAATTTTCTAGGACTTAGGTTAATTAATTGTGTTTAAGTGAAATTTAAATAAGTGTTTGTAAATTTAATTTGAGAAAAATTAAATTTTGTTAAGTTTTTTTTATTTGAACCATCACCTTACTTTATTGCATCTTATAAAGGGAAATTACTATTTTTGTAGTAAGAATTTAAAAATTGGGGCTCCGCATTTTCAAAAATGACTCAAAATAAAAATCTAGAAAAATAATAGAGGTACAAACTCAACACTCAACGGACTCGGGGTATGGACTGGGCTCGATCTGGGCTAGATTAAGGTTACGAGACTGATTCGGGGCATCGGAACACATCTCGGCACGCTCAAATAGGACTCCAGACTTCGCGATCTCTTTAATTTCTTCGTTTCATGCTTTTAACCGCTTATGCATCGTAATTGACTGGATTTAGCATCATTTAACACTGCGACTTCGTATTGACCTGAAAAATAATAAAATACAATAGAAGGTCATTTTTAATAAAAACGAGTGACTAAAATGCATATATTCAGGGTATAAAATAGACACTTTTGGGTGCTTATCATTCAACCTAGTGGAAAAAAATTTAGGGAAGATTTTGTTAAACCAATAGCAGAAGCTTATAGGTCTCATATCAGAAAAATTTTATGGCTCTTCTTTTTTTGAACAAGGGCAATAAAAGTGGATGTGATAATTTTGGGAAGCTCAAGACTCAAAAAGAAACCAGTGAAAACTTTCAAAATGTCTTCAGAGATAATGTCCCCTCATTAGGTGAATTTTTTCCATTAAACCTATCCATGCCAGTTGAGCTCTCTCCATTAAGGGAGAAGAATGGCTATTTGAATTAATTTATATCTGGAAAAGAAGTTGAACTCTCATTCATATCAGAAGTGATTGAGGCAATACCATGTTGCAACATTGAATCCTCCACCAGATTGGTTGTCTCCTCCATAAATTGCTTATGAAAGAAACTTATGGCCTCATCTCCAACATCCTTTTCATTATAAATCAAATATCCTTGATCAATTTGAATTTTATGAATATGTAACCTCCTATTTTTAGCCTTTACATAATTACAAAAGTATTTGGTGTTTCAATACCCATCTTTAATCCACCTCTCTTGAGCTTTTTGCTTCCAATACTGATCCTCTATGGAGAATTTCAAGTTATATTGAGCCGAAGCAAGAGATAATGTTTCCATATTATATTATGTGGGATCCAAGTCAAAGTCCTATTCTTTTACAAGAAGAAAATCTTCTACCTCCCTACCAATCTGAAAAATATCCTCATTTATGGATATTTTTAAGAGTTTTGTCTCAAGTTAGATGCAACTAAATAAATAGTATTCACTTCATTGTAAACTCTCCAGTTGGATTTTACTAAATCTTTAAAAGAGACAGCATTTGCCCAAAAGTTTAAGGATCTAAAAGATTTATGGGACAAATCGGAGGAAACTTTGATTTCAAATAAAAAATGGACATGATCCGAGGTAAACTTATTTGAATGACTAACTTAAACTGATTTTCATTCATTTAGCAAGCCTTGATTGGGAAGAATGCGATCTATTTTGCTCCAAATTTTATCATCCCCTTTCCCTTTTATTGAACAAGATATATCTAGAACCAGAGAACCCCATTTCCACTAAGGCATTTTGATCTACACTTTCATTTATAAGGCAACCCCCATATTAATTGAATTTCCCCCACTTTCTCTATAAAATTGGATATAACATTCAATTCTCATCCCACCAGCCATGGGTCAGTAGAGTGGAGGAATAATAAATATTCTCGTAACTCTCTTCTATCAATTTTAATACACTTAGCATACATAAAACTGCATTGAACTTATTTAGCTAGTTAAACGTGGCACAGACTTGAGGTTAAACATTGGTCCATTTCGAGAAACGAGCTTACATCTGATACACTCCTTTACAAACACCAAAATCTTATCGTTACAGTTAGTTTCAGCTATACTAAATTCCAATTTAAACATGAATTCTCCTAATTTCTCAACTTCTTTCTTCGACTCTAGCATTATTAACACACAAATCAATCTTTTAAGTATTCGGATGGTACCTCTTTTGGAGATACCTGTCACTTATTAAATTAATAGACTAATCATTTAAACTTTAGGAAGGTGGATCTTTTGAATTTGACCTTAAAACTTTTTTTGCTGAAATTTTTTATCAGGTTGCTTCGTCTTACAACTCTTCTTTTGGAGGTCTTCTTCTTTATTCATCTCTTTAGACGATGGTTTAGGACCTTAGGTCAATACTCCTACTAAGCGATCACATGAATTGGCTATATTTTTTGGACTTGTATCCGTGATTGGCTGATCTTCATTCTCTACCTTTACCTACTGATTTACCTTATCTCTAGTTTCTTGGGTAGCTTCTCGTTGACTAGTTTCTGGTAACGTTTGAGGTCGAAGTGTTAGCAATTTCATCAATGACGGTAGCCATGCCCTGAAGCCTATAACTCATAACAGAGATATTTAAATGCAGTCAATCCACCGTGAACGCTTCAGGATAATGATTACAAGCTGCTCAATGACCAAATGATGGTTGGCAGGCATTTGAGGGGAACGTTGAAGCACCATCAGGTAGAAGGCGTGAAGAGCCAGGTCGGGCAGAGGAAGCTCACAGCTAGATTCGCTCTCAACAGCAGCACCGATCGTGGAACCTTGATCGTTATGACTCGAGTCTTCTGAAATAACGGGTTCTCAATGGAGTGAGAAGGGAGCCGAAAGAACTAGTGGAGAATCCTCCCGAGCAACCTGAGAACAGTTAGAGGAAATAATGAGTTCATGAAAAATCTTAACAAGCATTTTCGTTGTTAAGTCATCGTTATAAGTGGAGTTTGTGAAAAATCTTAACAAGCATTTTCGTTGTTAAGTCACAGTTATAGGTGGAGTTTGTGAAAAATCTTAATAAGCGTTTTCGTTGTTAAGTCACCGTTATAGGTGGAGTTTACGAAAAATCTTAACAATCATTTTCGTTGTTAAGTCACCGTTATAGGTGGAGTTTGTGAAAAATGTTAACAAGTGTTTTTGTTGTTAAGTCGCCGTTATAGGTGGAGTTTGTGGAAAATCTTAACATTTATTTTCAATTGATTAAGTCACCATCATAGTTGGAGTTTGAAGGGTTGAAAAATACAAAATAATTAGCAAAATACCTCAGCAAGAGGGAGAACGAGAGTCATCGTGGAGGCCATAGCAGCAGGAACCATTGGGGGCGGGATTATTGCCTCAGTAGCCTCAATGGGGCCTTTGACTGAAGAAGCCTCAATAGTAGGCAAACTTCCCTCACCACCAAAAAGTACTAAGATCAACACGGGCGTTTCACTAGGAGAATACATTGGACCTTCAAGAGATGACCCAACGCTGGCGGATAGAGAAGAACCATCACGGCGAGTAGCAGCATCAACCTTGGCATTAGAAATATATATACAACCAAGGGCCGAGGGTGGGGAAAGACTTGGAGACAGCTGCAGCAACAAAGCTAAAGTGTTAGAAACAACGAATAAGTACTGAGAATGGGAGAAATACCTATAAGTGTTATTTACCTGAGTTATAGCACCCAAAAGGGGAAATATAAGGGGGTTGCCTTCTTTAGCAAGTCTGGGTTTTGGTGCCAAAATTTTTGTCAGACATATTTAATATACTCCCAATGGAAAAGATGTCCCAACGGTTCAAAAAATATACGATGTCCCCTCGCCACAAGTCCTAACGTTGTTTAAATTGTGACTTGGCTACATCGGGAAGAATTTTTGCTTTTTCGAACATAACGAAGCGTTACAAGGGAGAATTTCACAAGTCCCAATGATAGGGGCAGTCCTATCGAAAAATCCCTACTCGTAATTATACCCCACAACGGCATGAACAAGAGAATTTCACTTCCCCAGAGAAAAAACGAGTATTTGAGAAGGTTAGCAGGCCTTTCAGGAGGATTTTAAATAATAAAGTTAGAACGGTTGAAGCTCAGTGTAAGGAAAAGGTGGCGATATCCCTTCGTCAAGGCACCAATAAGTCGTAGCTCTTCAGTTCAGGTACACCAGGGAGATTTTTCCTTTTTCCTGGAGGTTCTAAACGCAGTGCTGTAACGAAGGGAAGGATGCCAATATTTTTACACACGAAGGAGGTTCATCGGATTGAGAAGTTTTCATGCAGACATTTTTTGTTCCCATAATAAATCTCTCCACGAAGGGGCAAATGTATAAAGGGCTTGAAGATAATCCTGAGATTAGAGATAATTCCCCTATTTACAACAGTATCTGGGTTTAAGGCAGCGTGGCAACTCTTTAAGACAACTCAAGCATGGCGTGGCATCTCAGCGAGGAAGCTTAGCGTGGCAACTCATATTTTAGCTTGTTGCGTTACTTAGTCATATTGTACCTCTTGTTTGAACTGACTATGGTCTATAATGGTTGTAATGATGTAACGAGAATAATAATGAGTTTTAGTGTGAGGTCAAATGGTACTCGCAAGAGACCAGGCTTGGCAGGGCCTGGGAGACCTTTCATGCTCTATCGAATGACCTCGTCATGGGAACTTTAGAGGGACTTGGTTTGGAGGATTGAGAAGTGAGGGACCATTGGGTCTTGTCCTGACCATCTTAGATACACATCGTAAAACACCAAAGGACCCATACCGTGGAACTTCAAGGGGAGTAGCCTTGAGTTCCATCGGGCGTTGAGTTGTGAGCCAAACAACCCTCTACTTGATATCATATCCACTTTATCTTATGTCACTAACCAGTTAGGCAATGTCAGACCTGCACTTGAGTAAATCACCATGGTATTTGGGGTTGTCAGACAGTTGGTGAGCCACATCTGTGACAACAGCCCCCTGACACACAGTGGTTAGGAAAAAGGCATGTCTTGGCATTTAATGTTTATGACGTGGAGATAACTAGTGCATCAGGTATTTAATGTTTGTGACATAAAGTGTGAGGGATGTCTTTCACAGGCATTAATGGCGGAGTTACCTCGGGGATGGTGTGGGAGGCTATTTAAAGACCCCACCTACCTCTGAAGAGGGGCATCAGATGATCTTTTGAGAGTTCAGAAGTTATTACTAGAGATAATATATATCAGAGAGAGTTATTACAAACCAAAGAGTTTACCCACCCACCATTGTCATTTATTACGAAGCCTTTTAATACTTGACAGAGATTCTTGAGGGTGGTTGGTGTGTTTGGCTATCTGCCAAGGTGTATCTAGGGTGATTACTTATCTCTCCCTCTAGTTAAGTTACTTCTAAGTTCATTATTACCTTCTGAGTTATACACGAGAGATTTATGAGTTCAGATTGAGTCTATCTTCATTGAGTCGTGTCTGCATGTCTTATGGTTAATCAAAAGTGTTCCTATTTAACTTATTATTACTGTACTAAAAAAAGGGGTTACGCCTCCATCTTATCTAAACTACCCTCTTACAATATTTATGCAATGCTCCTTTTTAAAAGGATTTTATATGAACATGTCCTTGGATACTTATATCATTAATACTAAACCCATATCAAAACACAAAAAAAAAATATATTTTTCCAATTATGAAAAATTTGATATTTAGTATGACAAAAGTGCAAGTCCGATTACCTCAATTTAAGTGACATTTAATCGATTGTGGTCGACTATGATGTTAAGTCGAGTTTTGATGAAACTTGTTGATGAATGTTAATTTGTGAAGTGATTTTATCGAACAACCCCAAGGAAAAGTGACTCAAAGTATATTTTCAAAACATAATACGATAATCCAGTTGCCGAGTAGGCACATGAGTATAAAAATACTCTAATGTTATATATTTCAAAGGTTGATACAGCAGTGAGATATCTAAAAAGTAATTACAACTGCAACGAAATAGTTGTGTATAAGTAATTGATCACAATTTTATTTGATAAATCTTATTCTACAAGTTGTGCCAGATTTTTTTTATTTTTTTCATATAATTTCTTATAAACACCAATTTCTATCCACCAGGGCAACAACTTCTAATGTTTGTAGTGTATGCCCATAGATACAACATTATCGAGAGTCAAATGATGCCTTAGTGGAATTTTCCACTTATGGATATTATATGTTCTTTGTCTATATTCAATTATAGTACATGAATCCTTTTTTATCACTACCCTTTTAATTTTGTATATAAAACATATATAATTATGTAATCCATGGGGACCTAAATAATTAAATAGGCCTAATTGCGAGATGGCCGACTAGGCTTAGCAGAATGTGGACACGTCCGACCCAACTACTCAAAGAAATTAGCAAGTACTTTTCTCACGTGGATAAATACGAACATTTATCCTGTCAACCTCAATAAGCTCAAACTGTTAGCAATAATTTTGGAGGAGATATTCGGGGATACCACAAGAGCCAATAGCATGTAAGGGGAGTTCCTTGTACAACTTAACCCTTTACATTACTATAAATGTAACCCTCGTCCCGGGGTCAAAGGGGATGAAAATTTGATACTTAAGAGAACTTAATAGAAAAATAGTAACCTCTCCGTGGACATAGGCAATTTATCGAAACACGTATATCTTGTGTTGTGTGATTGGATTCTCTTTACTTTACTTCCTTAACTGCTTTATGGATCCATTTAATTATGATTAATTGGCACTCACAATTGGTGTCGTCCGTGGGAACGATATTCTTATCCATGAAAGTAATTTTGTAAGGAACACCCACGATGTCTCAACAACCAAATAATGCTCTTAATAATGCACCTCAACCTGGAGATATGTGGGTTGACTTAGACCCCCTGAGAGTCAAGTCTGAGGTTTGCTAAGATGGGAAGCTAAGGCTCCGGCCAGATAATAACCTTCGAAGTAAAGCCATGGGCTGCCAAGATTTACTTAGACCTCATGCTTAGTTGACACCTACAAAGTAATGATTTAACAGCATGAAAAGGCAGTTTACCTCCAAGTTGAAGAGAATTATCGCCTCCAATGGTAACTAGAAGAGAAGGAGAAAGAACTCCATTAGAACCGAAATCACAGACATCGAACTCCTAACCCTCAGGAGAGAAAGACTCACAGCCAAGGAAGGAGCACTAGGGGAATGATGGTGAACTCATGCCTTTAATGATGTAACTTTATGTGCTTTCTTGTAACTTTCTGTACATCATTAAGGAAGGATCCAGGGGAATGCTATTTGGATGGAACTCAAGAAAGTTACAGTTGTAATGGATGCTTTTCAGATTGATCTTGTAAAAGGCCAGGCTGGTGAGCGTCGATAACCAGAGGATGTTGATTATAATAAGCACATAATATTTACAGAGGAGGACTTGTTTAGGGTATTAAATCACTCTCAAAATCGCAAACTGGGATTGGATAAGTTACTAGTGGACCAGGAGAGCTCTTCAGAGGTAATGTACCTAGAGCTCATACACAAAAGCAAGCTTAAGATGTCAGACCTTAAGAAGGGGATCATTCCTCTGGTCAACTTTATCTGGAAGAAGATGATGCCGTTAGGGAAGGTGGTCCTTACAGCATGGGCAGAGAATATTTCAAAAATTATAGAAATTTTGGTGGTCGACATTGAGTCACCTTATCACACCATTTTGGGCAAAAGATGGCTTCATGCCATGAAGGTATCCCTTCCACTTACCCCCAAAAGCTCAAGTGTGTTATGGACAGGTGGATAATGGAGATCGGAGGTGATCAAGCAGCTTCTCGGAAGTGCTTCATTACTGCCATTAGGCCCAGGTAAAAAAAATAAAGAGAAAAAAATTATTTCGAAGACCGCCTAGGATATGGCTACTCTATCCAAATAGTAACTACGACATGACTGACCAGTGGTGGAAGAGACCAGACTCCACCCCATTGACGGGGTCGTCGAAGACATAGAGGAGATTATTTTTTATAAAGCCAAGCCAAAGAGGAAGTTTTTTATCACGAAAAGCTTAATTGACATGGAAATAAAGGTTTTGATCGCCTTCCTAAAACGGAGCTTGGATGTTTTCGCATGGGAACCATCCGATATGCCTAGGATTGACCCTACAGTTTCCATCCATCAATTCCATGTGGATACAAAATTCAAGCCTATTACACATAAGGCTTACCGAACAACCCTAAAAAAGGCAAAGGCGGTGGAGAAGGAGGTAGGGAAACCTATGGAGGTAAGTTTCATCAGAGAAGTTCAATTCTCGAAGTGGATCTCAAATACGATCCTAGTTTAAAAGAGCAAATGGGGCTAGAGAGTCTACATAGATTTTACCGACCTCAATAGGGCCTGTCCCAAGGACAGTTTCCCCTACTGAAGATAGACTAACTGGTCAATGCTACAACAGCTCATGATTACATGAGTTTCCTAGATGCTTATTTCAAGATATCATTTACTCCTCTGTTCGGCCCCGACCAAGACCTTATTCATAATGATAATTGGTTTGTATTGCTACAAGGTCATGATGTTAAGCCTATAGAATGTAGGATCTAAATATTACAGGCTAGTCACCAAGATGTTCCAACACCAAATGGAGGAGACTATGGAGGTGTACATTGACAACATACCAGTCAAGAGCATAAACAAGAGCGAACATCTCCAAGATCTGACTAACACTTTTGAAATCCTCAGGCGCTACCTAATGAAACTAAATGCTAGCAAGTGTTCATTTGGGGTCCAGTCAGGTAAATTTCTGGGTTATCTATTCAGTAAGATTGGGATTAAGGCTAACTCGGATCAGATAAAAGCTATCAATAGGTTCCAATCACCAAAGAAATTGATCGAGGTCTAAAAGCTCATCAAAATGCTCGCAGTATTCAACCAATTCATTTCCAAGTTATCTAACCGCTTTCAACCATTCTTTCAGCTGATCAAGAAATAAAAAGGGCCTCACTTGGGATGACGAGTTATCCAAAGCACTATAAGAGATCAACTCCTACTTTAGTAAACCTCCACTGCTTGTGATCCCCAATCAGGGGAACCCGCTTTACCTTTAACTCACAGTATCAAGCCACATAGTCAGCTCGACCTTGGTATGAGAAGGGGAGACAACGTAATTCATAGTTTACTACGCCAACAAAATTCTCTTGGATGTCGAGCAACGTTATTTGCCTTTGGAGAAACTGGTTCATACATTGGTGATCGCTTCACGCAAATTGAAATACTATTTTAAAGCCCATTCCATTACTGTGATCATTTTTTCCCCTTAAAGTTGTCCTCCGTAAGCCTGAACTCTCTAGATGGATGTCAAAGTGGTAGGTAGAGTTTTGGAGGTTTGATATTCACTTCCAACTAAGGACGACAATTAAAGGACAAGATTTAGCTAACTCATTGCAAAATTTTTAGAAGAAGGTTCCGCTGACCAATCAATCGGAGTTACACGAATAGGCTTAAGGCAAACAGTAGACAATGGCGCCTCCAATTCAAAGGGTGAAGGCATAGGAATTGCCCTTATGACTCCATGGAATGTTATGATCAATTAAGGGATCAGATTGAATTTTATGCCTCCAACAACGAGGCTGAGTATGAGGCACTCATTATCGAACTTTGTAAATCACGTTTGCTCGTGGCAAGAAGACTCAACGTTTATTATGACTCCATATTAATGTTTAATCAAGTCAATGGGTATTTAAATACAAAAGATGACAGGATGGCAACTTACCTCGCAGTTATGCGCAAGCTAGTTACAAAATTTATGGAAATTCACGTTCAACAGTTCCCTCAGGGGCATAACAGCCATGCCAATGCTTTATCGACACTAAGCTCAATAGTGGACTCAGATCTCAAGAGAACTATTGAAGTGGAATTCCTTACCAAGCCGAGTATTGACAAGACAAAAGACCCCGAGCATTTCATCTCTATCAATAGAGGTCCCAATTAGATGGACAACATCATTGCGTACTTGCAGAACGAAATACTACCGACTGAAAAGCAATTAGCCCACCAGGTCAGGGTGAAAGTTGCACATTTCTACTTGTACAATGGGTACAAGATGTACATGCGATCCTTTACAAGCCCATAACTCCAATGTGTACTCTCGAACAACATTGAGCAAATTCTCACAAAACTTCATGATATAATATGTGGAAGCCATGCAAGAGGAAGATTCGTGGCCTTTTGAGTAATTAAAAAGGCTATTGTGGCCTTACATGCAGAAAGACTCAGGTGTTTATGTTCGAAGTGTGAAAAGTGCCATAAATTCTCTCATGGTCCATCAATCGAATAGAGATCTGAAGCCATTGACCAGCCCATGACAATTAACCAAATGGGGCTTAGACATCATGGGACCACTACCTACTATACTTAGCAATCTCAAGTACTTGCTAGTTGGCACAAACTATTTTACTAAGTGGGTAGAGGCAGAACTGCTCGCCAATATTAGAGATGCTGACATGATACGGTTCATATGGAGAAACATCATAATGTGCTTTGGTGTATTAAGGACCGTTATAACTGATAACGACATACAGCTTGAGAGTGTACCTTTTCAGGCTTTTTACGATGAGCATAAAGTCAAACATCACTTTAGTTCAGTGGCATATCCATAGAGCAACGATCAAGCAGAGGCCTCTAATAAAAATGATTCTCGATGGCCTTAGAAAAAGGATAGAAATAGCAAAAGGTGCCTAAGCGGACGAGCTCCCCATGTTCTTTGGTCATATCGTACCACGCCCAAAAGACCAACTAGAGAGACACCTTTTGCGTTCACATATGTAATGGAAGTTATCATACCACTTGAAGAAAGCCCCCCGACCATCCGAACAAGGTTGGCTGTCCAAGGACTAAACGATGATTCCCTTCGCACTGAACTTGACCTGACCGATGAACGAAAAGAGCAAGCCATGATCAATCTCACCTTATACCAGCAACAACTGGCAAGGCGGTACAATAAAGGGGCCAATCCAAGGAAGTACCAAGTATTGGATTACGTCCTCGGGAAATTCCTCGACAGCATCATAAGGTCACTTAATGGAAAGTTAGGGTCCAACTAGAAAGGACCATTTAAAGTGATCAGGGACGATCTATGGGGAACCTACCACTTAGAAACAATGGAGGGCAGAGAGATACCCAAATCATAGAATGCGACCAACCTCAAGAAGTTCTACCTTTAGTCATTTTTTTACTTTTCATCCCTTAGTTTATGCAAATTTTCATTTCAAAGCTTATGTCGCTTATAATTTATGATTTATATAATGGAAAAAGGACCTTCTTTCCATATCTCAAAGCTATTAAGTTATTTGATTAATTTACATTGTTAATTATTAGTCTGCAAAAAAGTATTGATCAGGGTTTAACTTGATTACTACAATGATTTTGCTAAATAAAATTAAAACTAAAGCCCTCAAGTCCTTATTGCAATCAACACAAGAGACCTCATGACTTGATCAGGCAAAACGAAATCCCTACGAGGGACCCTTAGGCAATAAGCCAACTTAGCTTGGTTGACTAAAATCCTGAACGGGTGGATTTCCCAAAGACCGGGTGCATTTTTGTCATTGTATTTTGTAGGCCTAAGGGAATGTGATGACACGACCTAAAAGGTAATAAAGGTAGAACAACACGTGCAAGGAATAATGAACTGGAAAAATGCTTAAAGAATTGGTATTAACTTGATTTATTCGAGAGAGAACGATTACAAAGAATACCAACTACATGATAATTACAAAAGGCATAAAAAATTATAACAATGTATGGTCGCTGATCCAAAAATTATTCTATTTTATCCCTCCAACCATCGTCAGGGTTAGTCCTGTATTCATCATCACTATCATGACCTCCCAGATATATCTCGATAAGTTTAAGAGGAATGGCATCTAAAGGAATCCAGGTACCATCACGCCCAAAATGAGGTTTATTGTTTACTAGATAATCAACTAGGTATATATACCATAGCTAAGATTCATGGGGGTTCCTTAGCAACTTTGTGGGCGTTCATCCAGCCATGCTTGTAGGAGGCATCTTGAGCCTCCTGTAACCTCTTTGGGGCATCTTTTCAGCCCTCCTCACAACCTACTGACAAAGCCGCTTGGGGATCCATCCTGAACAAATATCGAAGCTTTTTGTTATCACGGCTCAGGCCCATTAGTACGACATTGCTCCTTCGAGCTTACTTTTCGACTTTGAAAAGTTTCTTCTTCAAGTCATTATTTTCTGACTGGATAAGAGTGCTGACCTTGCCCACATCCTTAAAATCTGATAACTGGGCCTTTAAGTCATTGTTATTTTTTTCTAAACAACTTTCATATTCAGAAAATCTTTTTAGAATTTTTTTTCAAAAGTTTTTGGGCCTAAAAATCTAAATTTTCGTTCGAATTGTCATTCGAACAAGATTGTCGTTCGAACGAGAAATCAGACGAGTCTTCTAATAAGTTTAAGAATTTTTTCTCTGAATTATTGTTAGAAACTCGTTCAAACGAGATATCAAACGAGTTTTTCCCCTTAACCTCTGAATTTTCGTTAGAAGTGGTTCGAACGATGTCGTTCGAATGAGAATGCGTCAATTTTTTGGCAGTTTTTGTTTTTCCCTCCATTTTTTCCCACTACTTTTGCCAGTTTTATACACTTTGGGGCGGCAGTTTTTCGAGCAACTTTTGAGAGGTTTCTAACTTGTTTTGAGAGAAAATTCTTTTCTCAAAAAGTTCCCTTTTTGTGTGTTTTAATTTTCAAGAGATGATATTCAAAAATACATATACACCCATATGCTAGTCCAATTCCAAGTTCATATATATATATATATATATATATATATATATATATATTTGCTCGGAGAGTTTTGACACTAATTTTCTCTACACCAACAAGAAGAGAAGTTTGGATTCATTCTCTACCCATAAAGGACAAGAAATTTATGTTGCGGCTTTCTCACATGGTGAAAGGCACTATATGTCGTTGATGGTGCATTCCTCCATTGGTGGACTCCAAGATTCCGGTGGACTCCGGAGTTATCTACATGGCAGAGATTGAAGAACGAACGAAGCGTCGGGACTTGAAGGAGTCGAGTCGAGTATTGTAAGTCTTCTTGCCGTTGTCTTTGTAAGCATATCGTACCTAGTGGGTTTGTTAGGCCGGGGTCGTGTGAGGATTTTCCTATTTGGGTTTTCCCGTACATCGCCGTATAGTGAGATTATTTGTTTTTATCTTGCAAAAATCACCTTAGATGCATGCCAGGATAATCAAGATAAAAAAATTGGTTTAAATCTCACACTTGTTTAAATTGATGCTAATTTAAGTTTGGATAATTTGGATTAAGTTTTATTTAATTCAAGTCCAGAATTTAATTTGATAAAATTTGGTTTGGCCTATATTGAAAATCAGAATAAATCATTGTCAGACAAAGTTTAGGACTTGGCTTGAATTAATTTTGTTGAAGTGGAAATTAAAATTTTACTTTTAGTTAAACTTAATTTTAATTAGGAAGAAATTAAAATTTAAAGTTTGTTTTTGTTTAAAATTGGAATTGAAATTTTAGTTGGGAATTTAATTGAACCATCTCGTTAATTTAAAGAATTTCATATTTGGGGGCTTCCGTACATATCAAGTGGTATCAGAGCAGGTTACGCTAATTTATCACGTGATTCTAAATTTTAAGGATTCGTTTTTTATAAAATGAAAATTTTATCATTTGGGATGTTTCCTAGTTTTGATGGTTCTCTCATGCTTGCATATGATTCTTCACTTGCCATATCTTATGAGTAATTGCTTGCATGTTTACATACACTAGCTTTTGGTGTTAATTGATATATTGTTGCTAGTTGTATATTTTGTTTGTCATTTTCTTGTCCATGCTTCATTAAATATGCTTTACTAGAATTATGACTTGCTGATCTTTTGAATTTTATCTTCTACATTTTTGGGTATTAAATGAAAAATACAAAAAAGATTTTTGTTTGTCTTTTGAGTTAATTTTATGTTTGGTTAAAAATTTTGAAAAACTCAAAAAGATTTTTTTTGTGTAAGTATATATTTGAGTTTTACACACCTTTTGTGGCATATAGTTGTGTTTGAATCCTATCGTTCTGCTTCTATGTGGCTAGGACATTTGGTTGTGTATTTCAACTCTAAAATTGTTCTTTATCATGGTTACATAAAGTAGTTTGAATTTGAATTGCTAAAAGTATTCTTGTTTTTATGCCTCTTTTGCACACATACACGAGCTTTTTGAGTTTTAACTTCGCATGAATATTTGAGCTAAGTGAGATGTTCTCCTACCAATTTAGTCATCTACATGTTTTGTGGCTATGTAGGATTTGTGGATGTTATTTCGTTGCACGTGAGATTATTATGTGTTTAAAAAAATGATATATGCTAGTGCACGGGAAAGGCTATGAAAGGAACAATCATCCTTTTCGACTAAGACACCGTTTGTAATGGACCTAAAAGAAATACGTGGTCCAAAAGTCTAAAAGAAAAATATGACATTCAAAGAAAAATATAGCCAAGGACTAGTTTGCTTAGATTGATATTTTCGTCAAAATAAAAGAAAAGGAAATAGTATATTTGAGGGAGTTTGGATGGAATATCAACGGTTTTGCACAATGTCTTTGTATCCTAGTTACGCTATTTTGTCATGACTCTATTGATTTGAAGAATCATTAATATGCTAGGCTTGTATGAATTGTGCTTGTTTTGTTATTTGAGTTCAATCTTTTTATCACACGAGGCTTTATATATGTTTGATAAAGTTTGCAATCAAATGGAACTCCTTGAACATGTTTAAGTGATTGGGTCATAATTTAATTGTTGCTAGTTCACACCCCTTCACTTCCATTTTCATATAACACATTTATGCCATAAGAGTGTGAAAACCTCATTTTATTTTGTGTTGTGTCATTTGTGTTGTTTATATCTATATATATATGCGTGTGCTTCCGTAATATCTCGTGTGTATATATATATGGTATCTTGTTTGTTTTGAGTCTTTGCCTTGCTAGCTAGTCCATGTATGCTTTAAATTCAAAATTGGCATCTATCTTGTTGCGATTTTTTTTAATATCCCATGCTTAGCGCAATACATTTTAATTGGTATCTTTTTGTTATCGCACCATAGTTGGTATCTATTAATATTTGTATGGATTAGTTGTACTTCATTGTTGCCCATATGTTTAAATGTTCTTATCACCTTATTCACCATTGCATGTTTAACTTATTTTTCCTTATTCACACTACACCAAAATGGGAGATTTGTGAGTGCTGCTAGCAGTCACAAATGACCTTTATAACTTTTATTTACCGTCATAATTTAGGGGGTGACAAAAGAAAAATTGTAACTCCTAACAACAATCACAAATTTTTATAACTCCATATAGAGTTATGACTGGTGACCCCAATTTGTAACTGATATATGTAACTGTTGTCAGTAGTTACGAATCTAATATTTATAACTGTTGTCAGCAGTTACGAATCTCATATTTATAACTGCTGAAAGCAGTTACGAATATCATATTTGCAACTGCTTTAGTAGTGACAAATTTATGACTGCTATTAACAGTTACAAGAGTTGAATTGGTCAAATGTGATAAGAGTTGTTACAAATATCTTTATATTTTCATTCACAAAATGATGAAATAATGAGAGTAGAATAAATATCATGATAACAAGTCTAAAATTTTTGACAATATTTCATTTATATTTTTGATATTCCAAATATTCACTACACATAAAACTTGTTTAAACTTAATTTAACATCAAATAACCCCTTCTTGGGCGCCAAGTACAAAATGAACATGGAATAAAAAATAAACTAAAAAAAATAACGACACAACACTTTGATGAAATGAAATGTCATGAACATGTAACAAATCATTCTAAACCTAGACCAGGAGTCACCACATAGTGGATACGCTTCGTGAAGTCTTGGTATATCAGTCGTGGGGGGTATTGATGCGGTGACATCCTTCCTCGTGTACTCGGAGTAAGCCTGTTGAGAAAGTTCAATGGACTCAAAATTTTTGAATACGGCGCCTCGGTATCCATTGACTTGTGCTTGTGTTGCTTTCCACGAAGTGTAAACACCTGGATTTAGGCCTTTGAATACTACGTATGTCGGGTATGCCATGGGTATGCCTGCAAATAATAAAATATAACTATGTTAGTTACAATAAAAAATGTGGGGCACAGTGTTATTTTCATAAAAATTTACTTACAAGTAGTCTAAGATCTCATACTATTACAAGAATGTGGATCTCATATGCAACCTTACTTGGTTTTCATATGAAAATTATATTAGATGTTCAAATACCAAGTTATTATAAACTAGGAGCATTACTTCCCTTCCCAATTTATGTCACCACAAACCAATGTCAATAACCAACTAACACAAAAAGGATCAAATATTTTTAAACCAATTAACATTAAATTATCAAATGTTCTGATAGCGCGCGAGAAGTGTGCGCGTGTAAGTGCACAGTCGTTGTTTTCTGTCTCGTCGTGACTATACAAACAAACCTAAATTACTACTACACTTGCGAAGCAAGTATGACGGTAAGTCGGGTATTAAAAATCCACGGGGACGAGTTGCTAGAATTCAATTGATTTAATATTCCGAAAAAAAAAGTGTAAAAAGTGATTACAAACTAAAAAGGGAAAAGATGCATAAAAGGGAAATGATTAACTAGGCGAGGAAAATGAAACTAGACTAACAAAGCGATTAAAACTATAGGTTGCGTCGAATATCCCTCACCCGAGTTAATTTGTATAAAAGAGTTACATGGGTCGACGAGTTATTACAAATGCGTCTCGTTTCAACAGTTAATTAAATCAAGGGTTGTCACGTCCCTCAATTCTCATAAAAGCCTATTAAGATTTTGGCGTCACCAAATATCCCGAAAATTACGTGCAAAAGGTCATAAGCACATGACATATATGATATGCCCTGTCAAATCTCCCAGGCGTAATAACTAGGACAACGCACCAGAAATAAACCCGTAAAAACCATCACCAAATCCAAGCAATGCGTTAACCCGAGTGAGTTCCATTTAAACACAACCTAATTTAAGTTATCTAAAAAGCATATTAAAAATGCGGTAAATAAACATGATAAAGCTACCTAGAACGCAAGTAAAGAAAGCATGTGAATTTAATTAACAAAGTATGTAAACCTAATTATTAAAGCAAGAAATAATGGAAAACAACTATATTAATGGAGAGGAAGATGAATAGTGCAACTTACAACCCAATTAGGTGTCAAACCAAGAAGAATCAAAGAAAAACTCTTCAAATCCCTCAAACCCTAAGCTAAAATCTAATCTAAAATGTTCACCTCTGATATTACAACAAAAATTGGTATTTATAGTAAGTTGGAATAAGTAAAGAAAAGAAAAGAGAAAAGAAATTAAAAGTCAAAATATCT
Organism: Sambucus nigra; assembly: GCA_949130495.1. Classification (NCBI taxonomy): domain Eukaryota; kingdom Viridiplantae; phylum Streptophyta; class Magnoliopsida; order Dipsacales; family Adoxaceae; genus Sambucus; species Sambucus nigra. Next base: position 168,654,969 of record OX422207.1, read on the forward strand.
CCTGGAAATAGGGGATCGATCGATCGATCAAAATCGTCGTAACTTCTTCGTTCTGAATCGGAATCGCGCACCGTTCACGGCCACACGAATCTTGCGAGGAGGGCTACAACTTTCTTGTAGATGTTGGGCCAGGTGACCAAGCTGTGAAAATATTAAAATGCCCTTGAACGTGCGATCGCGTACGAAAATCGAGCGGAGCGCGTCCGAACTTCACACTTAGCATCTAATTACCTACAAAAGCTCAATTAACCCCTGCAAAACATGTTAACGTAGAAATTCGAGGTTGTCTGGTTAACGAGCATAAATATAGGGAATAAGATACCCGAGGGGGTGAAAATGCATAAGTTCGGAGGATGAAATACGCAATATTTGCGTATCATCACAACCCCTAACTTACACATTGCTAGTCCCTAGCAATGAAATAGGATGCAACAAGAACTACAAGCAAACCAAAAGCAGGAGATAGTACAAAAGAATGGTATAAAAGCATAAGGCCACTTTTGCGAGCGATTCGATTGCATTTAGCGTATGCAATAAGCCGTTAAACCCCTAAGTCACCCTAGTGGACGAGTGTCGTCTCGTGAGGGTTTTCAGGGATGGTACCCACAAATATCAATTGGTTTCCTCAAAATATGCCCAACCCAACATGTGACAAGCCCAACAAAAGCGAAAAGGATTACGCATTATTAGTACATTGAACGGATTCAAACAAAAGTCCAAATAATTAACATTATAGAATGCGCCTCATAGAATTGAAACCTTAAAACGTGGGAGGGGAGTGAGCACATGCAAAGTGTGATTTGTCAAAAACTTAAATAAATCGGATACTAAATAAAGCAAGCATATATTCAATCCTCACGGACATTACACTCATCAAGCGAAATCACTCGAAACAGGGAGGTAACACACAGAACATGCGGGCTAAAGAGTAAATTTAAATGGAAACTAAGTCGCACACATGTCACAAATGAAGAACGTTATATATAAACTGAAAAATTGTAATATCAATGAAAGATACCGTACATTAAAATAGGCGAAATGTATTTTCACAGATTATCAAAACTATTATGACTTTTAAATTACATCAACATAAGATCACATAGGACTTTACTAGGGTTGTAATGTAGGTTAGGCTAGGGTATAAAATGAAGGAATGTATGTACAGATTCAAAGTGTTCGGGATGAAAACTCGGGATAATGGGAAAATGCGGGCAATATCAAAATTGAAAAACAAGTTCCAACACGGCATTAGATATATCATCGGGGAGAGTAATCAAAGCTTATTGAACACTATACAACATTTACAACTTTCTCTTTCTTTTTCTTTCTTCTTTTTCTCATTTTTCTTTTATTTTCTTTTGCTTTTTGCTTTCTCTTTTTCTTCACTTTTTTCATATCTCTTTTCTTTACTTATCAAACTCTCATATGCCTAAATTGCAACCAACATCACAACAACATAATTCAATCCCAAGCAACATTCCAAACAAAGGTATGGAAGGTGTATAAATGGTATATAACTCCAATTTAGAGTTGGTTATGGGAACGGGGTTATGAAACGAAATGATATATTTAGGCTCAAAGGGGTTAAAGAGGGTAAACATATAAGGGTGAGGTCAAGGCTAATATGGGTGATATAACAAAGAGGGCCTATGATCATTTCCAAAAGTTTACGCAATTCTTGAGTCAAAACAATACATGAAAATCATGATCAAGTAACACATTTCAAGTATGAACTCAATTAATAAACGATCAATGAAAGAATAGAGAGATTACCAACGAATTCAACGTTTTCAATGAGAAAAGAATAGTGTATACACTCACAAATGATGAAAGGTACAAAGCTTACTCGTTGTAAGTATATACAATGCAATAAAATATTACCGAGTAATAAAAATCTTAAACCAAATCAATAGAACAATAAAAGTGCATGTGACCATGGGATTAAAGTTTAATTCATGAAGTTATTCATAATATCAATAAGTGAGACTAAAGTCTAACAACTTTTAAAATTAATAATATGCATCGTTGGGTTGTCTATTGGATCGGACAATTATTGAAATTTATCATCGAAAACAAAGGCAAAATGCCCCAAAAATGAGAAAAAGGAAAGAAAATATTTTTGAAATTTTTGAATTTTTATAAGAAAAGCATACTAAGTAAGTAACATGTGAGCAAAAACATGGACTAAATAATGAAATGGATAGAATATCCCACACCCCTAACTTAAAACTTGACATTGTCCTCAATGTAAATTAAGAACCAAGTCAAAGAGAGGAAAATAGCGATATTACCCAAAATTAGAGCGATCTCCATAAGAACAAGTCCAAAGAATCTACAAAACAAGTCAGTACTGAGCATAGCAAAAATAAATAACGAAAAGTTAACTAATTACACTAAACTAAATTAAAAAGGAAAGAAAAAAATAAATAAAGAATGAATAAAAAGTTAACTATATACGACCTACTATTTAGGTTTCACACTAATTGTACACTAGAAGTCTAAATAGCTGAGGGTCCAACATAAGAACGATTTGACTTTGGAGGATAACCGGTGTACCCTCACATACAAGCATGCCCTCCGAAAAATATGGATTCCGTTTGAACAACGGAAGGCATGTGTAAGGCGAAAGAAATGAACCATCGTCAATTAAAAGTTTTGGAGGGACAATGGGGGTTTGGATTGAACGGGTGACAAAAATATGTGGATATCGAGAAAAGCCGAATAACCTCCCAATGATTTTGAAATTGGAATGGGAGGTGGCACACATAAAGGCACGGATGCGATTATGGAAGGCGACTCGCGCAAGTACTCCTCATTGGCAAAAAGGTTTAAAACATTAAAGTTTGAAACCGAATCATCGGGTACTTGTGACGGTGTGATAATAGAGGATGAAAATGGGGATAAAAGAAACTCAAACTCATGAGATGAATCATCATCGCATGAAGATTGAGTTTCGAATGAAATAATATCATTTTTAATGAAATGTTCTTCTTTGGGGGCCAAAGAAGAAATCATTTCATTGCAAATAGATATTACGTCATTATCATCCTCACTTTCAATATCTATTATGCAATGGGCAAAGTCTAGAATGATTTGTTCCAAAGTAGGCAAAAGTACCTCATTTGGTTCAAAATATTCTTCGACTTCGAAAGTCTCGGAAGCAAAATCGTCGTCGAACTCAAAAAGTAAATCCAAGTCATGTTCCCACGAACGATTTTCTTCTCGATAACGATTTTCAAGTTTCTCATTCTCATACATACGCAAACCCTTACCGAATGTCATGGGTTGAGGTGCGGATGCATGAAAATGGGAACTTGGAAAATTACCATCGGACTTAAACGAAACCTCATTATTATAGGAATTTTGAAAACTATTGCAATTCGTTTCAAAATTCCTATTATAAGGAGGTAAAGGCCCAAAATCATTATCATCATCATCAAAGTTCCAATAACCTAAGTTGTGACTTTTGTTATACTCGCTCAAAGTCATATTTGAATTTGTTATACTTTGGGATTCTAAGTATTCACCGAAAGTTATAGGTTTGCGAGAATTTTGAGAATTATAAAAATGATTACCGAAAGAATTGAAATAAGACATGCTTACCCCAAAAATGACTCGAAGTGTCAGATTCCACAAAGTAAGTGCACGCGGGAAAAATCTGAGCGTTTCTAAGTGCTCAAATGTGGAAGTCATGCATAAAGGTTAGCAAATAATACAAATAGAAAGAAAATACTATGAAATACTAAATCAAACAAAGTCTAAAACAATCTAGTCTCTGGCAACGACGCCATTTTGATAGCGCGCGAGAAGTGTGCGCGTGTAAGTGCACAGTCGTTGTTTTCTGTCTCGCCGCGACTATACAAACAAACCTAAATTGCTACTACACTTGCGAAGCAAGTATAGCGATAAGTCGGGTATCGAAAATCCACAGGGGACGAGTTGCTAGAATTAAATTTATTTAATATTCCAAAATAAAAGTTAAAAAAGTGATTACAAACTAAAAATGGAAAAGATGCATAAAAGGGAAATGATTAACTAGGCAAGGGAAATGAAACTAGACTAACAAAGCGAGTAAAACTATAGGTTGCGTCGAATATCCCTCACCCGAGTTAATTTGTATAAAATGGTTACATGGGTCGACGAGTTATTACAAATGCATCTCATTTCGACAGTTAATTAAATCAAGGGTTGTCACGCCCCTCAATCCTCATAAAATCCTAATAAGATTTTGGCGTCAACAAATATCCCGAAAATTACGCGCGAAAGGTCATAAGCACAGGACATATATGATATGCCCCGTCAAATATCCTAGGCATAATAACTAGGACAACGCACCCGAAATAAACCCGTAAAAACCATCACCAAAGCCAAGCAACGCGTTAACCCTAGTGAGTTCCATTCAAACACAACCTAATTTAAATTAGCTAGAAAGCATATTAAAAACGTGATAAATAAAACGCGATAAATAAATGCGATAAAGCTACCTAGAAAGAAAGTAAAGAAAGAATGTGAATCTAATTAAAAAAGCATGTAAACCTAATTATCAAAGAAATAAATAATGGAAAACAACTATATTAATGGAGAGGAAGATGAATAGTGCAACTTACAACCCAATTAGGTGTCAAACTAAGAAGAATCAAAGAAAAACTCTTCAAATCCCCCAAACCCTACGCTAAAATCTAACCTAAAACGTTTACCTCTGATATTACAACAAAAATTGGTATATATAGTAAGTTGGAATAAGTAAAGAAAAGAAAAGAGAAAAGAAATTAAAAAGCAAAATATCTCCTGGAAACAGGGGATCGATCGATCGATCAAAATCGTCGTAACTTCTTCGTTCTGAATCGGAATCGCGCACCGTTCATGGCCACACGAAGCTTGCGAGGAGGTTTACAACTTTCGTGAGATATTGGGCCAGGTACCCAAGTTATGAAAAGACTAAAATTCCCTTGAACGTGCGATCGCGTACGGAAATCAAGCGGAACGCGTTCGAACTTCACACTTAGCATCCAATTACCTACAAAAGCTCAATTAACCCCTGCAAAACAAGTTAACGTATAAATCCGAGGTTGTCTAGTTACGAGCATAAATATAGGGAATAAGATACCCGAGGGGGCTAAAATGCGTAGCTTCATAGGATGAAATACACAATATTTGTGTATCATCATGTTCTCAAATTGATAAACAAGGAACAAAGTAAGTTTTGAAATTACATGATTCATATTGCATTGTAATCAGATATGCCAAAGCCTAACTGATTCATATTGCATTGAATATGCCAAAGCCTAACTAATTCCTAATTGATTTTAGCCTATTCAAATAAACAAATAATGATTAAAAGGGATTATAGAGAGAACCTGAGAGAGTAAATGAAGACCACACCTGATCTTAAAGAGGAACACACTAACACCATTCCAAAAAAAATTAAAATTTGCTGATCAGAGAGTTCAATGCCAAAATCTACAAGTACCAACTGATCACACCAATAACAATGGAAACAAGCCATAATTAATGCATTGAATATCAGCGTGTTCTTGACTTTAATAACATGGTCATGTGTGTCTCCCTTCAAATTCAGAATATTTATACCTTGGAAGTTGAGGACGAGGAGGACAGTCACTTGGTATAGAGCCTAAATTAATAAGTTCCTCCACATGATATTTGTTATAAGAGGTTCTTTTCGACCATTTAGGTCTTGTGGATAACCCGTTCTCATTTCTTCAATATTGCTTCAGACAAGGTGGGGGTGCTCCTGTTGTTCGCATGTATAGATTAAGACACGGGCATATTTGTAAAGACCGATGTGTCTTAAGTCCTAGGTTCAATATATGAACTCATAATATGAGCTTTTTCTAGATAAAAATCGTTGATTCCTATAATTTCTCCAGCCGTGGACTTTACTTTCAATTGTGGAACCCGGTGTTCATTGTATATTTATTGTACTTGTCTGTAGAGTTTTGATGTAGGACAAATTACTTGACTGTACAGTTACGATAAGAGTTATAAACTTATGCTCACAATCATGAGTCCAACAAATAAAAGTTAGCAAAAGTTAGCAATCCCTACCGCTTGCCCCCCCATCTCAAACCCACCCCATATGGTTCGACCACAAATTTAGTACTTTATTTTCAAGGCAGAGCTTCACCCCATTCCCACAAACCATCATTACCTGGCAGATCATGGGGCTTCATTTTGATCGAAATCATTTAGTGATGTTCTGCAATCATAGACCAGTCCAAATCAAACCTCCAAATAATCCACTATAATTAGTAAAGAACCCTCAAATCTTGTTTTAGTTTGCACAGTACTAAACTGATTTATATCAATCATGGACTCTATCAGTTCCACTAGCAACTAGTGAGTCAAGCATTTAATGTTGTGACATAAAGTATGATGGATGTCTTTCATAGTCTTGAATGACTGAGTTGCCTCGGGGATGGTGTGGGGGTGGGGGGGGGGGGGCTATTTAAGGCCCCAACCACCCCTGAGGAGATGATGATCTTTTGAGAGTTCAGGAGTTATTGCTAGAGAGAATATACATCAGAGAGAGTTATTGCAAAACCAGAGAGTTTACTCACTCACCATTGTTATTTATTATGAAGCTTTTAATACTTGACAGAGATTCTTGAGGGTGTTTGGTGTGTTTTTACCTGCCTACCAAGGTGTATCTAGGGTGCTTACTTCTCTCTCCCTCTAGCCAAATTACTTATAAGTTCATTACTACTTTCTGAGTTATACACGAGAGATTTGTGAGTTTAAATTGAGTCTTATCTTCATTAGGTTTGTGTTTGCATGTTCTATCACTAATCTAAGGTTTTGGCTAATTAACTTATCATTACTATACTTCAAAGGGATTACACCTCCATTTTATCTAAAGTACCCTCTTACAATATATGCAACCCTAAATAATTAATAAATGACTCTGTTAATTAAATTTTCATAATGTAATACTCAGAACTACATAACCCAAAATTAAGAAAAAATTGGAAGAAACAAAGGTACAACAGTGGAATGGCATGGCATCACAACATCATTTATGCCTGTTATATTTTGTGCAACACGTTAGCAATCCCCATTCTGTATTTATCCCAACACTTGTGACCAGCATGGTGCCAAAACCACATGCCACTTTGCATCCAGACATTCGAAATGGTGGTTTTGAATCCTCGTGAACAATCTTGCTCTCCCTTGTTAGAGTGTGTTTGGGAACTCCAAGTCTAATCCTTGGAATTGGTGTAAACACATTCAAGAGATGCCCTTATATCATTTCTCACTGCAACATTCAATAATCAAGATATCCTGAATTGCAGTAATTATAGTGTACACATTCAAAAGATACCCTTAATGAAAAATATCTGTTAAACATACCTGGAGAGCTATTGTTTCATTACTTCTACCAAATTTTGAGGAGCCTTCTAAAGCTCACAATCTATGACTGCATAGATGTGGAAAATCTTAACATTATTTGTTAAATCCCAGTCCTACCTAAAAGCTTAAACTGTTGGGTACAGGGAAACAATGTACCTCATGCTATGTGCATTATCTTCTCAAACCAAATAAGTGAATGTTTCTCAATCATAAAAGGGGAACCAAACAATGATGTTTGCACTGAGGTGATTGAAGATGAACCCCAAATAAATATATAGAGTTTGATTTTGAATCCTGGTAGACATCGAATACAGTATTGGCATTGCACTGTCTAAATGTGTCATTAGTATACACCTGCCAAATGGACTGGTATTGTTAATTTTTTGGAACATGTCGATGGCTCACACTTGTATGATGCGTCGATCATTAATATATATATACTTAACTGAATAAAAATACGGTGTCTTCCCAAATTGATTATAGTTTCTTCCATCAGATGACATTGTGAGGCAACCTCTATGAATCTTAAAGTTGTTAAGAAAATTGCATTACCTATGCTGACTTCTCTCCCATGTGAATCTTAAAGTCTATGAGTTGTCATAGCATGAGATAATTTATTCTAAACCATTGGATCAACCTTGTCTATAGTGCCAAGGTAAACATTAGTCATAGGTTTCTTGATCAGTTTCTCAACATAATTCTATAGAGCAGAATATCCTTGGAATTCTTTATCCCCTTTTCCAGATTCTGTCATTCTTCGTAAATGTCGCAGGAGAGATGACACAATCTAAATTGCTTGATCACACTTTTGTAAATTGGAGAGGAGTTTATGCAAAACTTTAAAGGCTTTCTTATTCTGTTTCGATTACCAAAGTGTGAGAAGAGATTTTGAGTACTGAAGAAACTTCCGAGAAAGCGCTCTATACAACGATGTTTCTATCAAACGAAGCTAATTCACAAAAGAAGAAACTCAAGATGAAAATTAGAACATAATTACAGCCACACGCTAGCTATAGCCTGAGAAGTGGATACATTGTGTAACAGACACTGGATACATTCAAAACATATTACTAATATTCAAAATAGAGTTTAAACACTACTAATTGTTCACTTTGACAATTTATTCAAACTTCTCAAGACAAATTACGCTGGATCACTTAAGGGAAAGACAAAGCAACGACCAAACCACCCAAGATTTCTCGACATCTCTAATAGTGTCCGCCTTATGACTTCGATGATACAACAGATGATTCTCTTCTCCTGTCTCAACACAACTAATGTAAACCTTACGTTCAAATATCAGCAGTTGATGGCCATGCACCACCGTTCCAGTAACAACTGAAGCAATAACTTGTCCACTTGCAATCTTCCTTTGACTTGAAAAATCTAATAAATCGACATATGGATCATGTGGAGGATCAGTTAAATCTCTACAGTTTGGCTCAGTTGAATCTCCAAAGTTTGGCTCAGTTGATCGGGGGGGGGGGGGTAGGAGTGTAATTGTGGGGACTTAGATACGGGACTGGAGTGTAATCGCAAGGACTTGGATATGGGACATGAGTATAATTGCGAGGACTTGGATTTGGTATTTTGAGTCCATTCGATTCAAAAGCACTTAAAAGCATGGTAACAAATGATTTGAGAAATGCCATATCCTCATTATGTTTTTCTTCTCGTGTGTTTGCTCTAGTCAACTGTGATATTATATGAGCAATGACCTTAAGTTTATTTTTAGACACGGGTCCAACACTCGAGTTTCCCCTAGTGTCTTTTCCTCTAAAAACAGTCAATGAATCTGTATCAATACTGGTTGGGCTTAAAGAACCTTGACTACTTCTCAGGTCACTCAATTTTTGCTGCAAAATTATTTATGAATCGATTAAAACGATTGAACGACTAAACTTGAAGGAATTTAATTATTACAAATGAGATTACGAAACTCACCATATCATCAGCTACCTTTGGGTGAAACTCCCCAGTTTTTTGCCTACGACTTTCGATATACACTTCTGAACGATCAACAAGTCATTTATTTTTAAGCACCTACAAGTTAATTTGACATTAACTATTTGAGCAAGAGATATAATATATATATATATATACACACATTAAAATAAGAAAGTGTGTATACCATCTCCTTAGTTTTCTCAGCATATGACATCCGACCAAGACAATGGATGTTAGTCTTTTTAGCTCTGTTCCCCGACCTTGGTGTCTTTATTTTAATTTCGCCTCAGATGCTTCGTGCAAGACAAATTCATTCCACTCATGGATAGGAATATGCTCTTTCTCTGGTACTCAATCCTTCAGGACCTTTATCCCATCACTGTCCAATCCCTTAAAATAAGTCGAGCAAAGGTTACTTCTAAAAGTCTTCAATTGAATACCAATGGCTTTCATGGACCCCTCCTTTTGGTCAGCCAAAAGATTGAACTCTTTCATGAGCGTATCCCACAAGTCGTCTTTTTTTACTTGCTCAACTGTATCCCAACTCTCATATTTTAAGCCAATACAACATTTTAACAAAGACAAGACTCGAGTTAAATCTCCTAAGACGATAATATATGTTAACTTTATTATGCATATGTTTTCTCACAGTAGAGTCTGAATGCATCCTTATCCTCTTCAGTTCTATCCACAAAGGATGGATTTTTCTTTCTTCGAGTTCTAAAAACTCTACTGACTGCATCGCATTACTTGGATTATGTTTTATGAAAACCCTTTTAAATTGCTTCATCCCAACTTTGAGGTAGTGTGCGTAGTTTTGATTGAAATAAATATGCTTCAGGTATGTTCCATATATGATCTCACAAGTATTTTCATTATTTAATTTTTCGATAGTCATGCCGATAAATTGATGTGTTCTCTATAAAAGACCTATTTTGAAAATCGTTGCATGTGTATACAATATGCTTTTTTCCATGGAATGAGAACCACCAATGCATGTGCCTATGAGATGCTAGATAATAATTTTTCTCAGCATGCATAATGTCTAGCACCTGTCGCACAGGATGTTCCTTCCAGTATGGAAAATCAAACATTATTGATCTCCTCGACCACGCCGTCCTCACATCAACATCCTTTATTTTACGCTTTTGGGCCAAAATTATGGGGTGTTTTCCCCTAAACTTTTGATCAGCCTTTAATGACCTTTCTTCAATTTCCAAACTTGAAATTCTTGGTGGAGATGGCCTCATCTCGGTGCCTTCTGGGAGAAAATTGCTTCGTATTGACCTGAATTTGTGACTTTGGGATAAAAATCTCCGATGACTATGATAAAAAAGTTTACCACTTTTCTTAAGCTAGCTGGCTTCAGTCTCCTCTCCACATATAGGACAACCCAGGCAACCATGTACATTGCACCCAGATAAGGTCCCATAAGAAGGAAAATCATGAATTGCCCATATCAACATAACTCTCAAAGTGAATTCCTCCTTTTTGTACGAGTCGAATGCTCTCACACCTTTAACCCATAACTCATTTAATTCATCTATTAGTGGCTCTAAGAAAACATCAATGTCACTACCCGGTGCTTTTGGACCTGGTATCAACAACTACAAAATCAAAAACTCCTTTCTCATGAATAACGACGGGGGAAAATTTAAAGGCGCCACAAACACGGGATATATACTCTTATCTGTGCTCAATTTGCCAAACGGTTTAAACCCATCGGTTGATATTTTGAGACGAATATTGCGTATTTCTTTAGCAAAGTTTGGATATCGTTGATTTGTAGATTTCCACACAGATGAATCAATCGGATGTCGCATGAGATTTTCACCCACCTCCGCTCAACCATGCCAAGTCATTGCCTCTGTTATCCAAGGTATAGTGTAAAGTCTCTTCAATCGAGGACCTAAAGGGAAATACTTTAACACCTTCTTATGTATTTCCGTATCTACTTTCAACAAACGTTTATTATGTACTATCATCTTTTGTTCATATCTAGGTTCCTTATATACATGACGAGCCCGTTTGTCCTTGTACTCCTTATAGTATAAATGCAATCATACTTGCAATAATGAATTGATTTGTATTTCATACTCAAACCTTTCAATTACCCTTCATGATCGGATAATTGACTGGCAGTGTATTTTCTTTGGGGAGCAAATCTTTTTCCCAAAGGAGTATTACCGTCACACTTTTTCCCGACAAGCCAAATTTTCTCTTCAAGTTGTGCAACCCAAACATGGCATTTAACATTGTGTGGTCGGGGTTGGAGTTATGGTATAATAGTGTTGTGGTTGCTGCTTTTAATCGTATATAATCCCTATATTGGTTAGTATTGTTGCCAACATGATCCTTACAACCTAAACCATTCCCTCCACTATCTTGTGCTACGTGCAATTTGTATGTATCATTTATGAGATCATTTAACCTATCATGTGCTAACGGATCACTATCTGTGTGAACCGTTTCCTTGACAAGTATTTCTTCTAGGAAATACGTAAAATCCCTCTCCCCGTGAAATTTCCAAAATGTGTAGTCAGCTTGCATACCCCGTTGAATCAAATGTAATTTTACATTCGTTCCTTTTAAGCGTTTACCATTTCTACAACGAATGCACGAGCATGGGATAATATCAGCTTTGAGATTCTTCATTGGACAATTCACAAAGTCTTTTACCCCATTAATGTATACTTGACCTACTCTAAAACTTTCATCCATCCACTCTTTATATTATCAAAACTCCATTATTTCTACAATACAAACAAATAGAAACTCAGTAAATTATCAAACTAAATGAGTATGTCCCTTATTACATACATGCGTAGCACAAGTATTTTAGTTATTACACATTTTTTCAAATGTTTGAGTATTGATATATTTAGTATTATATGTATATATGTATATATATTACATGTGTAATTTAAGATTCTACAGGTCGTGCTAAAACATTTATGTACGTAGACAAAATGAAGTGATATTCTAAGAGTAAAGATTAAACACTAAAATCTCTTATTATTATCTATTTTTTTTGTAAGTCAACACTAAAATCTCTTATTATTTTACCAGACAAAATGAAGTGATATTCTAAAAAGATTGAATTATTATAATTCATGTCCAACCCACACATAATATATCCGATTACCAGTTATCAAAATGAAAATAATAAAATTCATATCAAATCAAATAAATTGAATTCATATTCAGACACTAATAATTACTAATCATATTGGGCCATTAAACTGCAAAACATGGGTTTATTTGCGAAATTAAACTACGTGTTTCTGTCGATTGAGAATATTATGTAAAGACAATCCTGATATTTGCTATTGTTTTTGCTCGCTAATCAAACATTAAAACTCAAATATTTATTTACGAAATAAAAATAAATAAATTGAAAACTCAAATGTTTATTTACAAAATCAAACATAAATAAACATTTATTTACGAAATAAATGTTTCAGTGAATTAAATGTTTATTTACGAAATAATTTTTTACGAAATCAAACTCAAACATAAATAAACATTTATATACTTCTTACCGCAACGAAATGAAACATAAAGAAACAAACCAAAATGACGAAATGAAATGAAATCAGATATAACGAAATGAAACTATTTAATATAACGAAATGAAATTAGATATAACAAAATGAAATGCTTTTGAGAAAGGGGAGAAAACTCATAGCAACAAAACGAAATGCTTCTGAGAAAACCAAAATGACGAAACAAAATGCTTATAGGGTTCTTCTCACAGCAACAAAATGACGAAATGACGGAACAAACTCCTAATAGCAGAAATGGCGGGAGTTGTGAAAAGTGAGAGAGGAGAGAGAAGAGGGAAATGAAATTTTTTGTGACTCCTAATAGCAGTCACCAATTAAGTCTTAGGGCAAAGTTTGTGACGTCTAAAAGCAGTTACAAATTTGTGAGTGCTAATAGCGGTTACAAATTAAGTGTTAGGCCAAAATTTGTGACTGTTACAAGTAGTTGCAAATTAATGACTGCCGATAGCAGTCACAAATTTAGAATTAAACCAAAATTTATGACTCTTCATAGCGGTTATAAATTTGTGACTGCTCATAAAAGTCTTAACTTATAAATTTATTAATGCTTATAACAGTTACAAATTTGTGACTGTTTATAGGAGTCACAAATTAATTATATGGTGACGTTTGTGACTGTCATTAGCGGTGACAAACTAATTGACTTAATTTTTTTCATTACTTATTGATTTTATCACCCCTAATGGGAGTTACAAATAATTTTGTGACTGCTCCCGGGAGTGATAAGTTTGTCATCCCCATTAATAGTCACAATAAGGCAGTCACAAAATTAGCATTTTGGTGTAGGGTCATATCCCTTGTCTAGTTTAGGGGGAGTATTTGCTTTAATTGGAGGAGAAATAAGTTATGTTTTATGACTCTAAACCTTTTTATCTATTCCTGAACAAAAAGGGGGATAAATGGTATCTAATCCTTTGAAGTTGGGGAGATCAAACTTAGGGGGAGACGTCTTTCTAGGTAGATCATTGTTAGCTAAAGGGGATAATTACTTAAGGGTGAGAATTTAATTAATTGCATTTAATATTGTTAAATTCCCTATGTGTTTGATGCTGTGCTTAAGTGTGCAGGAAATTCCTTGTAGCGATATCTTTAAAGCGGCAAAGCGATTTATCCTTGGGTCGAGTCTGAGCGTCTGTATTTTTATTTTGTTTTGGGTGGGATATTGTGTCTAGACGAGCTTAACGACTCTTTAGAATTTTTGGTTGAGTTTTGTCCCGAAATAGCCAAAGGGAGAGATTTGTAAAGACACAAATTTCCAATTGAGTCCATATGTAGTTTTGGCTTAATTCCGGACAAAACCATTTGAGTCATATGTTAAAATTTGTTCCTATCAAGCCAATGACATTTGAAGAAGTTGAAGACGTAGCGACCAAGATTTAAAGTTTCATCCTTGTCGGGATTCGTGCCACATGTTTCACGTCATCAACATTGAGATTTCCAAGTCTCCAAAGGTATGAATGCACTATTATATATATAGGAGTTAGAAAATATTTTATGGGTGTTATTTTTTGTCTAAACAACTTTTATATTCATAAATTTCTTTAGAATTTTTTTTCAAAATTATTTGGGCTTAAAAATGAAAAATAAAATTTTCAGAATTTTCGTTCGAATGAGAAATCAGACGAGTCTTTTAACGAGTTTAAGCAATTTTTCTCTGAATTGTCGTTAGAAACTCGTTCGAACGAAGTTGTTCCAACGAACTCGTTTGAACGAGGTTTGAACGGGATATCAAACGAGTTTTGCCTTCGTTAGAAGTGGTTCGAACGATGTCGTTCGAACGAGAAAGGTCGTTCGAATGAGAATGCGTTAGTTTTTAAAATTTTTTGTTTTTCCCTCCATTTTTCCCACTACTTTTGCCAGTTATATACACTCCGGGGAGACAGTTTTTCAAGCAACTTTTGAAAGGTTTCTAACTTGTTTTGAGAGAAAAATATTTTCTCTAAAAATTCCCTTTTTGTGTGTTTTAATTTTCAAGAGATGATCTTCAAAAACACATATACACCCATATGTTAGTTCAATTCCAAGTTCATATATATATATATACATATATTTGCTTGGAGAGTTTTGGCACTGATATTCTCTACACTAACAAGAAGAGAAGTTTGGGTTCATTCTCTACCCATAAAGGAGAAGAAATTTGTGCTGCGACTTTCTCACATGGTGAAAGGCACCATATGTGGTTGACGGTGAGTTGTGCCTCTATTGGTGGACTCCAAGATTCCGGTGGACTCCGGAGTTATCTACAAGACAGAGGTTGAAGAGCGAAGGAAGCGTCGGGACTTAAAGGAGTCGAGTCGAGTATTGTAAGTCTTCTTGTCGTTGTCTTTGTAAATATACCGTACCTAGTGGATTTGTTAGGCCAGAGCCGTCCAAGATTTTTTTCATTTTGGTTTTCCTCGTACATCGCCGCGTAGTGAGATTGTTTATTTTTATCTTGTAAAAATCACCTTAGATGCATGCTAGGATAATCAAGATAAAAAAATTGGTTTAACTCTCACACTTGTTTATATTGGTGCTAATTTAAGTTTGGATAATTTGGGTAAGTTTTTAATTCAAGTCCAGAATTTAATTTGATAAAATTTAGTTTGTCTTATATTGAAAATTAGAAAAAATCATTGTTAGGCAAAGTTTAGGACTTTGGTTGAATTAATTTTGTTTAAGTGGAAATTAAAATTTCACTTTTAGTTAAACTTAATTTTAATTATGAAGAAATTAAAATTTGAAGTTTGTTTTTGTTTAAAATTGGAATTGAAATTTGAGTTGGGAATTTAATTGAACCATCTCGTTAATTTAAATAATTTCATATTTTGGGGCTTCTGCACATATCATAAATCAAACACCGGATACTCCAAAATCTAATATTCCTAATATTAACATATCTTAAGAAAATAAGGTGGCATCCCATAAAAAAATTATTAGTGAGAGAAAGGTTCATATTTTTTTCAAAGGTGTCTAAGATGACTATAAATCCACTCTCCGAATAGTCCCTTCTGCAATGACGGCAACGTTGGAGAGAGGGAGACATTAACGATGATGTGGGTGAATTTCAATGTGAGAGGAAATATGAGGCTTAGACAGTGTTGCTTTTAGACGTAATATATATACAAAGACAATAGATCGAAAAGTTGAAAGGAATCGGAAAGTTGAAACGACTTGCGATTAATTGGGAAGTTGAAAGGAATTTGGGTAGTTTTTGGAGAACTCAAGTAAATTATTGTAAACACAATTCTCACTTAATAATTATGACATTAGCCACGTGTCATTCTCAAAACCATTTAGGCTTCTATTATATATAGATACATATAATAGACTTAGGTGTTGTTTGTTTTTACCTCTTAAGTCTGAATCTGAACCATTCAGACTTAAGAGGTATCAAAAAGTGTTTATTTTTTTAACTGATTAAGACGCTAACGGTTATATTTGACTCTTAATGATTAAGAAGTAGAATTACATCTTTAAGTCTGAATCTGAAATCTAAATCAGTCTAAATACATTCATTCAGACATACAAATTTCAGATTAGTTTTGAGATTTCATATTCATTAAAAAATAAACAAAAAAGGTGGGAATCATCCATATGTATGATAAAAAATAATATTGGGCTTTCCTCCCCCAAATCAAAATCAACCATCAAGAAAACAAAAAACGGGAGCAACTACTACAGCAATCTGTGTGTGGGGCAGCGATGTCTCTCCGACAGGCAGCGGCAGGTATGCTTAGGAGACTCCATTACCGTTCTCCATCTGTCACTGCTACTTCACTTGGTCGAACCACCAATTCTCTGCTTAATCCCGGTATCTCATTCTTCTCTTTTCATTTTTAAATAGGCGTATAATACACGTATGTCATAGTATCAATTTTTCATATATTTCGGAAACATATAATTCACATAAACCAAATTAAAAACGCATTGTATACAATTATTGATACCTCTTTACTTTCTTCACTTTCATCTAAAAAATCTTTCATTGTTTAGAATTATTCCTACTATTGTGACTCAATTAATCCACCTTATAAATCAGTATAAGGCTCTATATGGAAGGAAATGTCAAAGTCCTTTGCGTTGGGATCAGGTAGGAGAAAGACAGTTGCTAGACTTACGTGGAAAAATAACATAATAGACCTAACTTATGAGAAACTCCAAGAATCTAGTTAGGTTGCAACATATCCCCTTTGGGACTAAGTAACTTTGTACTGCATAGGCCGCGAAATGTGTAGCTTTTAGGCTGAGGTCTCTTGAAGATTGATGACTTGGAAAAAAACTTGATACGTTTTGAAGTCATGATTTTTTTAAGACTTTTGGTCAGAGGCCTTAGGCAGGTCGTAGGCTTTTTATATATGAAAATACATAACGAGGGTTGATGACATCGACCAATCAGGTTATAATTTGGGGAGCAAGATATGGGCCTTCTAGAAGGTCTAGGCTATGAACATCTTAAGATTGTGGTCATATTCTGGAAACCTAGGTTCCACCTTAATACTGTTATTAGAAGTTTTTGGCATACATTTTAAGGTTGCTAGCACTAAGAGAGGGAGCTTTTAGAGAGAGAGAGAGCATGGGAGAGAAGAGGGGAGCTACTGCCTTGGATTAGACATGAGTTTGAGTTGGACACAACATGTTGAATTTCCTCTTCACTTGGGATGGAGGTCAGCATAGAATTGTTATCATCACTAATGAGACAGACAATAGTGGAGGGGATAATATCATTGTCCAATGGGAAATTTTACATATCAGAGAAGTGATCGACTTCGACACTATGGTTTTGAATGGACCTTGAGTCAGTGTGAAGGAGGCCACGACCAGGCTTGATCAAAGGTGGAGAACGGTGATTTGCCATTTATGGTTCGTCAGGCCGTGGCATCTTGGCTGTGTCGAGCCATTTGCTTTGTGCTGAGGAAGAGAGCTGGCTCGTTTACTTTGCTTGTTCACTGCTTTGTGCTTAGGATGAGAGACTGAGCTAATTCTGGGCTTGCGTCCTATTTAGATTTCGGCTAGGATTAGAGATGGTAGGCCATGGAAGGTTCATCCTAAAAGTGGGTAGAGAAAATTACTGCTGACTGTGGACTGATTTGGAAAAGACACTCTAGAACAATGCCTAGGTGAGTGGAGGTCCTACCATTTCCCTAAGGACAATATGAATTTGGTTGCCTGAGGTTGAAAAGTTTTGAAAAAGACCGAGGTCTCAGTAGTGACCTATGCCGCTTGAGCCGATGTTTCTTTTGAGTATTGGTTGGTTGTGAGGTGGGATATTTACTCTCTTCACATTTGAGGCTACTTCCCTAATTTGTTGTAGTTGTCTTTACATTGATTATTAGCTATTTAATACTTGATTCTATTGAGATTTTAGATATCTGCTATACTAATCCCTTTGGTAGGTATCAGGTTTTGAGATAGTATATCGCTTACCGTGCCATTTGAGTGTTCAATCCTTTACATTTTGTGATTACGTGGAAGCCGCGGATCAGTTAAATGTTTAGGCATCGAGGCCTTACTGTTTTGACTTGGCAATATTTCATATCAATGTCACCATATGTAATTAAAGGCCGAGATGTTAGGCTACGGACCCATTACTAAAGTTTCACATTTCGTATTATGTAATCAGAGACTGAGACAGTTAATGGACAGGATATACGCATTTGTATCACGAATCATGGACTTTATCTTGAAGATTTTATTATTTTATGGGACATTTAATAGAAATCTAAATGAATTGTGGATTTGAGCCGAGTTCTTTTAGAGTCCGCGGTTTGGCCTAGGCTTGACCTAGATTTTTTCATGCGTGTGAGCCAACCAATGCATCATGTCGTGGCCCAATTAGGGCAGACAGGGGTGTGACAATGAGCTTTCTTAGCACTAATAGGTCCTCATAGTCTAATTTGCTGCTAGTATCAAGATTGATAGCCAGTTTGCTTAGTTGGTTATATATATATATATATATATATATATTCCGTATGTATGGTCAGCTTGTAAGAGAGTTTAGGAGACTTGTGGCTATCTCCTTCACTGTCTTGTAGACATGATTCTTCGGATTCCTCTGCCATTTTTAGCATTCATTGGGTTGTCGCAAGGTCTCTGCTAACTTTTTGACCAATAAATAGGTGGCTGTTATATTCTGTGTTATAATATGTGTTAGAGTATACAGAGTTTTGGCGAGGTTATTTATGTTATTTACCCTTGACGGTATATGAAATATTAGACTATCATGTAAAACCCACTTGAGTAGCATAAGGTGTTACAATGAGTGGAATAATAGCAAGCCTTCAATATTTGTGTCACTTATCTCTTTCAATTTATTAATCTTGAAATCCAACTTGGTATTAGAGCACTACTTTAATCCCCGTTTCCTTCGGCAGGCGACTTATCTTGTTGCCCGTCTGGCCACCAGTATCCCCTCATTCTTTGGTGGTTCATTATATATGCATATGTTACAACATATTTGCGGTCTTTATTTTCTTTGTTAATGGTCTCACTTAGTTTCTTTTCACTGTTGCTTGATCAAATACGTAGAGTTTTTTTTATTCGATTTTATGATATAATGTTAGGTGTTATCGCTGTGAGGGGGATATTCAATATAGCCGAGGGTTTCGATTGCTGTTGCTAATCGTCAAGGTTGCTGAATTTCAATGCTATATTTTCTGGTTGAAGGATAAGGTTAATCTTGTTTCTGTTCGAGGTCAGCCTTCACAGCTTGTCGTTTCCTCAGATGTCTTCGTCGCCTTCTCTTGTTGCCTGACTGGAATTGTTATTGAGAGTCCGCTTCAGTTCTTGCTTGTGACTTAACTAGGGTTTTAAAATCCTAACTTGGTGACGATGAGGAACTCTTGAATGAATGGACAGTAGATCTGAATTGGTTTGGTTCTGAGATATCGGTTTGGTTGGGCCCAGGTCAATCAATATTTCAGACCAGCTCCAGTCTTTTTAAGCCCACGTTTATTGTCTCATTGGTCCGGTTTAGTGAGCAAGCCCAGCTGGTTTATTATGCAGTTATCCCCACCTGTTTTGTGCCATATGAGTTCATTTCATTTTTGTGTTATAGAAAGAGACCACTTGTTTTGGGCCCAGTTCATAAGCTTTGGGAAAAATTGCAGCCCAATTTAGTTTTGTTGGAGCCCAGCCTAGTTAATCGAGGCCAGTATGGTTAAGTGTTACTTGAGACCTATTTCAGCTAGTTATCTTATTGAGAGGGTCGCTTCTGTTTCTACACTGTTTGATTCTTCTTCAACATGTTCTGGCTCCTTCCTCGTGAAGGGCAACCTTGGGTGGTTTATTGGATAGATGGAATTTTTTGTTAACTTTCAAGAAATGGTGTTTTTGCCCCCAAAAGTTCTTTACCTACAGCAGATGGTTTATTGTATAAACCATTTGCTCTTGGTGGTGATCAGTATTGGTTAGGCACTTAGGCAGCATATTAGTTGGTAAACGCCTCCTTCTCCCTCGTTTTTTTTGGTGTCATTCATTCTTCCCTCACATCATTTAGTTATATATTTGGTTCCCTCACACACTTTTACTCTAGTTTTGCTTTTGTCCCCCTTATTGTTGGTGTTTGGTTGCAGTTCTACTCTTTGTATCCATTTATTCTGTCTGTTAGTGTTTGGTTATCATGGTATTTCATCATTCTTTGTGTCAATAGGGGTTTCATTTGCTCTTTGTTGAAATGTTTTGTGTCATCACTCCTCGTTGATAGCAGTTTATGACCTTATTGTTGATTGCGCCTAGTTTAGGCTCATGTGTTGTTTGTTTTGTGTTTGTCGTGTGTTGGTAAGTTTTGGCACAATGCAGTGATAAAGAGGTAATTTATACCTCATCCTGAACCTTAGTGGAGGTTCATCATTGCTTGTGTTTGTTGATTAGTGACCGAAGATTCCTTTGTTTGTCGGTACCTCTTCGATATCAATGAAGGCTGAATCGCTATTTATAATTTTTTATGTGTTTACTAGTAATGAATCCCCTTTGTCGGTGTGTGTGTTGTCGTAGTGGCACTGGCGACATGTTGGTGGTGAAGTTGTAGTGGTCGCCTCGTGCTCATGGTGGTATGGACGAATATACCATTGATCTTGGGTTTGAAGACTTTTTGTGTTTCCAGTTGTGATTGGTTACATTGATATGGTATTTCCAGTGGTGATATCTTACGTGGACATGGTGCGCATTCGTGTGTTGTTGCTACTTTGTGATAATTGAGTTGCAAGTTGAACACTTTTTTCAACACGCTTGAATTTAAGGGGGAGGGTTAGTGATATGAATTAAGAGTGCATGTGTTTAATTGTAATATTTACATTTTTTCTCTTTTTATATTATTTTCCTATTTTAGTTAATAGTTAGCGGATTCCTTTTGAATATTCTTTGAGTTCCCTCCTTGGTCTTTTTGTCGTTTTGGGGTTTCTTGGCTAACATGATAACTATAGCCTATAAATAAAGGGCTATTGCCTCTCATTTTAATCACTTATATTTTTGATATTGGTGAGAATTTGTGCTTAGTTTCTATTCTTTCCTTTGGTGCCGCCGGCGTGTCACATCAATTGGTATCAAAGCGATGTTCGCTCATTGTATGTGTGTCAACTCAACAATCGTCTTAGCACCAATGGCTCCAAGAAGAGACTCAAAATCCAGCCTCGAACATTGCACCGCCCAACTTGAGGCAACTCTTGAGGTCATTATTGGGCGAGTCAATGCGTTCATAGCTGCCCTACTACCTCAAACTGCCATCACCATCATGGCCTCAAGGCTGTCCAGCAAGAAATTGTTGGAAACCCTAAGTTAAGGGCTAGTGGTGTGGTGGATCCAATGAGAGGAGAAAGGGGAGCTGCTGTATCATTCCCAGGAAGTGACAGCCTGGTTCATTTGAGAGTCTGGGCCTTAAGGAAGCCCACATGTTTTGGTTTCCTGTTTGCGACTATTTTTGGACTACTTTGGAGAAATTTTGGCAAAAAAAAAAGCAAAAAAAAAAATTGGTACCCAAACTCTTCTCGTCGGCCATATTTTGAGAAATTTTTTTACTCGTCACCAACTTATAAAAGCTTGAGGACGAGAGTGATGTGAATTAAGAGTGCACACGGGCTTAATTGTAATAATTTTATTTATACTCTTTTTATTTTCTTTTCCTTTTATTTTATTTCCTATTTTAGTTAGTGGTTAGTCGGGTACCTTTTGAATATTCTTTGAGTGCCCTCTTTAGTCTTTTATTTCTTTTCGGGGTTTTTGGCTAGCAAGATAACCCTAGCTTATAAATAAGGCCTGTCGCCTCTCATCGTAATCACTATACATTTCGATATTAGTGAGAGTTTGTGCTCAATTGCTATTCTTTCTTTTGGTGCCATTGGCGTGTCACTGTCACATCAGTTAGAGATCACAAAGTTGTAATAAGATAAGTTATGTTGTTTTACTTTTGTGGATATTTGTGTAATATTACACTAGTATGTAAACCTACTTTAGTGGTATATATATGGTGTCGCGGTAAGTGGAATGATCACAAGTTATCATTATTTGTCTCTTTTCTCTTTCAATTTATTATTCTTGAAATTTAACTTTTTGACATGGGCACACAAGGCGTAATTCAATTATCATGTCCTTGTTATACCGTGTTCTTGACACTCTTTCGTTTACTTGACCTTCTGAGTAAATCTTGTAGACATGTGAAAAAACCTTGATTGGAGATATAATATTGACTTTCCATTTTGCTAAATCTCTAAGCTTATTTTGTTGTGAAAAATTCTTGATTTACCATCTGCCAATTTTATTTTCAGGCAAAAGGATTTCTTCCTGCCAATATGATTCTGGAGGTCATACCTGGGGTCGGCGGCATGGGGATGCATTTCAATGGATTTTTGTATCTGGACAAGCAGGTATACTTTGTCTTGATAGGGTTTCTGATAATTAATGTTAACATCTAAGGATGGATGGCAAGTGGGATGGTATGCCTTTTGTCTATGCTTACTGGTAGTATTTCTCTTATTTATTGCATAACAATTGTTTTGATAGTCATTGCATAAAACGTTTTTAAATGTTGCATTTTATGTATGTAAATTTTTTGAATATGCATGCTCTTTTCATCCTTGTGGTCTGTGAAAAGACATGCATATAAAAAATTCTACATACAAATAATGCAGCATTTAAAAAAAATGTATGAGACGTTTCCGTCACATCGTAGAATGCCAATATGCTATATTCATCGTATCTGGGCATTCATTTTATGTTAAATTACAAAGAACTCCCCTAAACTGTGATTGCTTTTCTCGACACCCTTGAATTGAAAAAACTGCTATTTTGCCTTCTGATGTTTTGATTGTTTAACCTTTTTTGTAGTATTAGCTCTCGAGGTAAGTACCTGCCTTGTTCCGACAGAATATGTTTTGATTAAATTAATTTCTGGAAGTGTATTAAATGATACAATCGAATAATTTCTGCAGTACTATTTCTCGGGTTAAATGCCAGTCTTGTCATGGCGGAAGATGTTTCGATTGATTTAAGCTCTGAAAATGATACAAATGGGGCTAATGTAACTGGCTTACGCAAAGTTGAGGATGGTTCTGTGGTATCAAATTTCCATACATCCAAGTGGAGAGTTTTTACTGATAATGGAAGGGATTTTTTTCTTCAGGCAAGTATTATATATATATATATATATATATTTATATATATTTTTGTATAAATATATATATATATATATATATATATTTATATTTATATATATTTTTGTATATATATATATTTTGGTTACATATTTTCCTGAATTTGAATTTGCACTTGGTGTGTAGGGAAAACTGGAGCAAGCTGAACGGCTTTTCGTGTCTGCATTGCAAGAAGCTAAAGAAGGTTTTGGAGAGAGGGACCCACATGTTGCATCTGCATGCAACAATCTGGTGGGTCCACTGATGATCTTTTTTTATGTAGTATAGTAACGGCCGTTAATGTCTTTTCCTTATTCTTAATCTTCATTCACAAATTATAGTACAAAATCTAGTGGAATTGTTTGGAAAAATATAAGCTGACCCTAAATGATGTATCTTCTTCTCTTCTTTCCTTTGGCGTCCATCTCTCATATTTATTTTGAATAGAAAATTAATTCAATCAATAAGATAGCTTGTACAATGATACTAAGAACACTTGGACACAGAAAGGTGGTGATAAAGGTACCCCCAAAATTACTCCATAACACCACATAATACATAAAAAAGCATTGTACATTTTGGGGTGCCACCCTACACAAAAAACATATCTTTGATCCCACTATAGATGTAATGAGGTTTGTTGCTAGTTCAATGGAGCTCCCATAAAGTTCTCTTGATACCGGTGAGGGTCACTGGTGGTCGACGAGCGGTAGAGGTGTCCTGGCCGAGGTTTTGGGTGGGACAGGAGGTACCTTGAGTTTTGAGAGGCTATAATAAAAATACATAATATCTTATATTATACATATGGTCTCTGGAAGATTACAACAGTCTACTTCTGATTATACATGGCTATTCTTGAGCCAGTGTAATAAGTTGAAGCCTAGTTACTAGAAAACGCCAGGACTTAGTGATTTACGTATTGATACGTACATTCCAAAACTCCCCTGTTCTGATACACCAAAACTAGCGATTTAAGATATATTTTCCTATTTTTTATTAAAAATTGAGCGAAATTCCAAAATGTATCTTGAACAGAATTTATGATATGCTCATTTGATGTGTTTACATGAATAATTCCAATTTACAAAAATCCCAAAGGCTCGCACATTTGAACCGTTTTATACAAAGTTAATTATTTATACTTTTTAATCTCTGTAGTATACTCTTTGGAAGTAGCCTAACTGATTTAAGCATCATGATCTAAACAAGCCTAACCCCATCGTGTCATATGTTAGAGTGATAGCATACTGCGTTCTCATTCCGCCTACCTGTTCGAGTCACATTCTAGGTAACTTATTCATGTAGCTTTGGAAAAAACTTATTTACTAGATCAATCGATATAAGTCCTACTGAGAAAGAACAAAAGGGAGACAAGGGACAATAATAAAGAAATAATGGAAGAAAGTCACAACTGTAAACTGCTGAGAATATTAATCTCACATCTTGAACCTTGGTATATAATTTTAGTGTTCTCTCTAGTCTCAACCCATTGCCAATTAATTGTGGGTTAGATGCTTCGACTTTAGTATCGTTAAAGAGTATTCTGTTTCACAACCCTTGTTTAATCACACGTACTCCACGCCATCAATATAATTCTTCCACTGGTTTGGTTTAATAATGCCACACATGAGAGGATCTGCTGATAATATGCGCGCGTGTGTGTGTGAATGAAGTACTTTATTGGAGGTTGTTTCATCCTTTGATTTACATTGTAGGCAGAGTTGTATAGAGTTAGAAAGGCATATGATAAAGCAGAACCATTGTATTTGGAGGCGATCAATATACTCGAGGAATCATTTGGACCTGATGACATACGGTACATAATATTTATTTATGTCGGCTATGCAATAATTAAATTCTTTAGATTCATTTTGATGAATCATGTGGTAATTTTCTTATTGAAATTATTGCGCATGTTGATTGTCATCCATCAATGTGTTGAGTATTCCTTAATTCTACTAAAATTGACGTATAATTTTGTGAATGCTTAACATCTATCGCATCCTTACAATCTTATTTTTTATTTATTTATTAATTTTTAGTTTGAAACAATGAATAGTTAATTCTAAGTGAATATCTGGTGTAAAATATTGGCATTGGGATTGGGGGAAGGGTGCAGGGGGTTTCATCATATACCAGATATATTATTACTAAACAATAGGACAGTAATATAAATATCTTTGACAAATATAGCAAAAATTGAATCCATTATCTGTGATTTTTCGCATGATAGAAATTCAGTTAGTTACCCTACAAAACTGATACATTGCCAATATTTATAAAGTTTGCAATAAAAATAAAATAATTAAGGGTTTTAGGTGTTTACCTTGATAGTGGAGCACTAGAGGTTCTATTTGCTTTCACTTTCCAACTTCAAATCCAGCCTTTGCTTAAGCTCTAAAACCTGTAATTAGAATGAATTTGAGGGTTAAAAAGCTTTCCATTTAACTGCCCCAAAAATTATTTACAGCATCACACATGAAAGTCTTTACTTTTGCTTTAAATATTTTTCTTGGGAAGAAACGTTATATTATTATATAAATAAACACAAATTATAATATGGCAGAATCAGTGACCTGTCATCCAATTAAACAACTCTGAAGAACTACTAGTTACGGCCCTTATAATCAATTCAATGACATGATAAGATCAAAATTAAGCTTGGTGTGTGTGTGTGTGTGTGTGTGTTTTGGGGGGGGGGGGATTTTTGTTCAAACAAAGACGACCACCTCATCAAACCCCCCAAAAATCACAAAAGACAAGTACACCTCAAAAACCTAGATTAAAAAACTAGACTAGTATACGAGTGATCAATGTGTTTCTCAATGCACATGCATGTATGAGGGAGAAAAGGTTATGCAAATTGGTGGAAACGTATAAACACGCACACACCAATCAGGAATCAATCAAATTTAAAGTGATTACAAGAGGGGCAATGGCTTTATATGAAGTTAAAATTACCTAATCGGATAAATCAATTCTATCCAATTCAACTGATAAAGATGGTGCGGCTGATTCCAATGGGTATCTTTTTTTTTTTGGACAAGAAACAAGAAAATTTATTAATCTTAAAATAAAAGATGGTGCAGCTGAAATGGACCAGCAGTTGGGCTATGATTTCGTTAAAAGAGCAAATATAATTACTCTACCTACATCAACAGACCGAAATAAGTCAGACTGAAAACATCAGTTATTCAACTCCTCCCAGCAAACCATGAACAGAGGAACCACCTCCCACATGACTGTTTAATGATTGCTTTAGTCTTTTTGGTTTTTCTGTATATATTTCCCGGCTTGACTGTTTTTGATGGACTCCTGGTTCATCCATTTCTTATAAATTCTTTGCTATATCTATAAATTCTTGTTTCTTATAAAAGAAATTAGAAGACCCAAATCCACCATAATTGTGCTCAATCCACCATAATTGTGCTCAAGGAAACAAGTATAATAAAGTGATGCAGGAGCATAGGACATGGGGTTCATTTTTATTATTCTTTCCTATTTGTCCTTTTTTTTAGCCTTCTTTTATCTTTAGTATAAATAGCCTTAAGAGGCTCTTCTTGTGACACTTTTGACTTTTGATAATGAGAATTTAGAGAGAGAAATTGAGAACCTTCATGACTTCTTTTTTTAGTTGTTATTGTGTAGATTAAATTTCACGCTTCCGCCTCTTTTCTTTATATCAAATTTGCATTAGAGCCTCGTTTGTTCTTGGATCAAAGATGTTCATAGACGATTGGAATTTGGGTTGGTCTCACCCAGATGAATTACAACATACCCCTCAAGCACCTTCATGAAACCCTAAACCCTATCCGACAGTGCCGAGTAGCCTTTTCTATTGGAGATTATCATGACGAGATCTGTGTACTGTGGTAGATATGAGGGTGTGCCACCTTCTGTTGGGGAGATCATGGCAGTTTGATCATGGCAACATACATAATGGTCGAGCTAACACTTATTCATTCGTGCATGAGGGGAGGGATTTTCTTCTCCGTCCCATGAGACCGTTCCTAATGTCGCGACCTTCCGCTCTGGTACTCTCACATGAGTAGTTAGATACAGAGACCGCCGAGACAGGGTTGTGTTATGCTCTTATCAGTCCCATCTCCACCTCGAAGACGACCGTTTCCCCACAGGTGCAGAGCTTGTTAGACTCTTATTCCGATGTGTGTACTCCTTCAGATGATGTTCCTCATCTCTGGGATATACAACACACCATTGATTTTGTCCCCGGAGCATAGCTCCCCAACCTACTTCATTATCGTATGTCTCTTACGGAGCACGCGGAGCTACAGAGACGGGTCACTGAGCTATGTGACAAAGGATACATTAGGGAGCGTATGTCCTCTTGTGCGGTACCGGCCTTTTAGCGCCAAAGAAGGATGGGAGTTGGCAGATGTGTGTTGATAGACGGGTTATTAACAAGTTTACCGTGAAGAACATGTTTCCTATTCCTCGGTTAGAGGATATGCTAGACCAACTCCATGGCGTTAGAATTTTATTCAAGCTAGACTTGAAGAGCGGGTACCATCGGATTCACATGAAACTAGGATACGAGTGGAAGACTGCCTTCAAAACGAAGGATGGGTTATATGAGTGGACGGGGATGCCTTTCGGCCTATCCAATGCTTTGTTTACCATTATGCGGGTGATGGCTCAGATTTTACACCCTTTCATGGGCAAGTTTGTGGCTGTATATTTTGATGATTTCCTGATCTAGGAGGAGCATCTTGATCATGTGGCTCAGGTATTGACTGTCCTACGAGCCGAGCGCTTCTTCCTCACATTAAAGAAGTGCGCCTTCATGGTACCTTTGGTGACTTTTTTGGGATATGTGGTTTTAGGCGAGGGCGTCAGAGTGGACGACACCAAGATTCAGACAAAGTTGATTGGCTTTCACCCATGTCAGTATCCCAGGTTCGCAGTTTTCATAGGTGGCAGGATTTTACCGACGTTTTATAGCAGGGTTCAGCACTATCATGGCACCTATTACGGATATGATGAGTGCCTCGTCGAGTGCTGAGTTTAGATGGACAGAGGAGTCGGATAGGGCCTTCAAACGTGTCAAGGAGTTGATGACGACAACACCTATCTTAGCGTTACCTGATTTTGATCAGTTATTTGAGTTGTCTTGCGATACTTGCAAGACGGGGGTGAGTGCCATTCTGAGCCAAAATGGGAAGCTGATTACCTTTTTTAGTAGGGGCCACCTCAACCGTTCGACATATGATCTTGAGTTTTATGCGGTGGTGAAGGCAGTGAAATTCTGGTCTTCTTATCTCTACACAAGGAGTTCGTGGATCATGAGGCCCTATGTTTTTTGCATAGTCAGAGGTGTGTTAGTGATATACACGCCAAGTGGATAGCCTATGTCCAGAGGTATACATTCCATTTGCAGTACAAACCGAGAAAGGAGAATCGGGTGGCTTATGCCCTTAGCAGGAGAGCGCATGCTTTATTGACTCTTCGGAGTTAAGTTTTTGAATTCGATGAGGTCCGTGATCTTTACCCGGCCGATGTGGAGTTTGGACCGATTTTTGCAACCTGTCAACAGGACAACGGCGCATCGGGCGAGTATTTACTACATGAAGGATTTTTACATAGGGGGACGACTTTATGCATTTTATCTTCTCTTTGAGAGAAGATTATTTTGAAGGTTCACGAATGGGGATTATCAGGTCATTTGGGACAGGCGCGTACTCACGTGATGTTGAGGGATCGATTTTATTGGTCGACGATGAGGAGGGATGCCAACGCCTTTATTCGGTGTTGCAACACTTGTCAGATAGCCAAGGGTCAACACACCAATGCTGATTTGTATACCCCATCACCGATTCCTGAGAAATTGTAGCAGGACATCTCGATGGACTTTATCATGGGACACCCCGTACATCTAGTGGCCATAATTCCATCTTGGTCGTGGTGGATAGGTTCTCTAAGATGTCCCATTTCATACTTTGTACTCGCACGATTGATGCTTCTTATGTTGCTTCATTATATTTCCGCGAGGTTTTCCGTCTCTACGGGGTTCATTGTAGTTCACTTCTGACAAGGACATACGATTTACATGGCATTTTTGGCGTACAATGTTGCTGCTTCTACGGATGGAGTTACAGTTTTAGACAGTCTTCCACCCTCAGACAGATGACCACACCGAAGTGGTCAATCGGAGTGTGGGTGACCTATTGCAATGCTTGTCTTTCGAGCACCCCCGACGGTGGGACGTTGTGATAGCACAGGCCGAGTTTGCCTTCAACAATACCGTCAATCGCTCTACCGACCTCTCTCCTTTCCAGATTGTATTGGGACAGTCACTTACTATGCCTATAGACCTTGCCGAGTTTCCTTCAACGGTGCCTACTTGCCCTTTAGCTGAAGATTTTGCCGCCCGTTTGACTTCCATCCAGGTCGATATTCGTGCTCGATTAGAGACCACTTATGCCTCTTATAAGGAGGTCGCCGATGAGCATCGCCGCTTTGTCTCCTATCACCTGGGTGCTTTGGTCATGGTGTGTCTCCAGAAAGCACGGCGGCAGGGTAAGGGTAACAAGCTTCTCATTTGACGATTTGGCTCATTCCCTATTGTCCGAGTTTGTGGGCCGAATGCTTATGAGGTTGATCTCCCCGAAGAATTCTGCATGCACCGCACGTTTAATGTGGTGGACCTCTCCCCTTTTTGAGGCACACATGCTCCACCGATTCCCATTCCCGCCACAGCGCACCCAGTTTGCGCTTACGTTGATCGAGTTGAGGGATTCTAGATTCCGCGTCTATCTTCTCATCTTCGGGTGATTATACCCGCTACTTGGTTCGTTGGATAGGTCGACCTGAGGCCGAAGACTCTTGGATTACCGAGGCAACCCTGCAACACATTGATCCGGATTTCTATTGCTAGTATACGGAGTATATAACATCTTCTCAAGGGAGGGAGAGTGATGCAGGAGCATAGGAGATGGGCGCCACTTTTATTATTCTTTCATATTTGTCATTTTTTTAGCCTTTTTTATCTTTAGTATAAATAGCCTTGAGAGGCTCCTCTTGTGACACTTTTGACTTTTGATAATGAGAACCTAGAGAGAGAAATTGAGAACTTTAATGACTTCTTTTAGTTGTTGTTGTTGTGTAGATAGATTTGACGCTTCCGCCTCTTTTCTTTTCATCATAAAGTGTTATGATCAAAACCATTTAGAACCAATGCTATGAAAGAAGGCCTCCATTGGAGAATTCTAATCCTTGAAATTTTAGTGCTCTCTATTCAGTCACTTGTAGGCTCATCATTATAAATTCTACACTTTCCGGCCTTAATCTGGAAGGGTTAAGGAGCAATTGAGTTGATCCTTGTTGCGTAGCTGTAACACCCCGTATTTTTGATGATTTAAATAATTATGTGATTAATTATTATTGTGGGAATAAGTGTGTGATTAATTATTGTTGTTGGATTAATTAAATTAAAATGCGAGAAATTAATTTTTATTAATCCGGATTGAAATAATTATTAACTAGCATGACAAGGGTTAATACTTATTGTTGAGAATCATTGAATATTACTGTGTGTATACGTAATATGGAATTATGCAAATTTGATAAATTGCCGAGAGTGAAATATACGACAGTTTGGTATATTAAGTCGGGACACGCTTGTGAGTCGTGTTGGGACTAATTGAATGGAATATAAAGGTAAATTATTTTTAAGTAACCCGTATGGTAATTTCGAGTGTGCCGTTGAGTCCGGGAGGGTCGAGATAGTCAGAAAACTCTACCCGGGTATTTTATTTGAACTCCGAGATATTTTAGGCCAAACCGACACCCCGTAGGGGTAGTTTTGTAATTTGGATTTTTGAGAGTTTAATTAATAACGAAAATCAGTAATTAAATAAGAAAGGTAAGTGGGTAAGACATTACCTATCAGATTCTAAACCTAAGTGAGAGAGGGAAAACCTAAGAGGGAGAAGGACTCCATAGGTGTTCTTGGAGAAAGGCTCAAGCTTTTACACCGGAAATTCCACCACCGCGTAGATCGCGAAGAGAGGAACGCGTCTATACCAACATCACCAAATGATCAGTCTTTCGATTTAAGGCAAGTGTTTATTACTTGCGTGCTTTAGTAATAATTGTGTTCATGTTAGAGTAGGTGATAACCCATTAATTATGAAAGTTAATTTTGATGAAAATTGATGTTATGATTCGTATATTGGGACTGAGATTTCAAGAGATTAAATCCCTTCATGTAGATAGGATTACATTCACGAATTGATGATAATTTTCCATGAACAAATCTGGGTTTAATTTGGAGTTATGCTCTTAATATAAGAACAAGGGTTCTTGTTAAATAAATTTGAGGATTTCGTATTTAATTGATGTATGGTGAGGATTTAATGATTCTAAGTTGTTAGAAATCATCTAGATATGTTAGGACATCAATTGGATTTGCTGTTTGGGTGTTTGGGATTGAACAGTAGAGATTTTAGAGGTGTTAGTGGTGGAAAAATGCTGAAATCTGGGCAAGAAGACGAAACAATACATCTCGCACGATGTCGCGCCTAGTCGTTCGAGCGAGATAGTGATGTCGCGCGAAGTTGGTTCTAGCGACATGTGTAAGTCGTTCAAACGACTTGACCTTCTGGTTCGAGTGACAGGTCTAAAATTTTGGAAATTTCTATTTTTACCCCAAATTAAGTTACGCAATTAATTTGAGTGAGAAAACTGCTATTTGATGGACTTAGTCTAGTGCAGAATTTTCAGGAAGTATTTGGGAAACAATACTTTAAATAATTGGAACGGTATGTTGACCTTGGAGATTACATGAGTGATAGTAATCGAATTAAATATATTATACGTAGGAATGAGAGAATAATACGTATGGAATATATCTATATGAATTGGTTGGGTGAATACCTATGAATTTTAATAGGATGTGTGTATGCCTATTATATGATATTATTGTTAAGTGTACTAATGGGTGATAACCCGGGGGTACAAGAATATTATCGTTATGTGTACTAATGGGTGATAACTCGGGGGTACAAGAATATTATTGTTAAGTGTATTAATGGGTGATAACCCGGGGGTACAAGAATATTGTTGTTAAGTGCACTAATGGGTGTTAACCCGAGGGTGCAGGATTATTATGGTTAGGGGCGCTAATGGGTCTTAGCCTGGGGGTGCAGAAATAGTATATATATGTATAGGGATGATGCGACTATATGTATGTATATATATATATATATATATATATATATATATATATATATATATATATATATGAACTTGTAAATATTTCTACTGTGTGAAACTGGTAGGTATAGTGATGATAATAAAATGCTTTGCGCCAAGTGGTGTTAACCTAAGGGTGCAGGAAGGTATAGTGATGATAATAAAATGCTTTGCGCCAAGTGGTGTTAACCTAAGGGTGCAGGATTAGTATATATATATATAAGGATGATGTGACTATATATATATGAATATACTTGGGAACATTCTACTTTGTGAAATTACTAGATATTATATAAATGAGAACTAAAATAATCTTAGTGGGTAAAAGATTAACCATTCGAACGGTGAATAATGGAACTTTTAGTTATGTGGGATAAACTATTTCTTTAACATATTGTATGGACGATACGGGTATACTACTGGAGAACGTAGATGGTGATTTTATGATTTCGAACTAGTTAGGCCCGATAGCTTAGCTAGTGTGGTTTAGATGTACGTTAGGTGTGCACAATAGATGAAAGGTGAGAATCTCATGTGAGAGTACGATATCTAACATGCACATAATACTTGCTTCATTGCAGTTTTAAATACTTGCTAAATATTTTTAAAACATCGGGCTCCGACCCGTCTCTTGCATATCTTCTCTCTTTTGCCATATATATGTATCATATCAGGTGCTCAACCACAGGGATACCATAACTAAAGATTTGGATTGCTTTACGTGCTGCAGCTGTTGTGGAAGCTGTAGGTCCTTGCATTAGACGCATCCATCATTTCCATTCAGTCTTATCTAGACATCTCAGTTGGAGCATATGTCGCCCATTCCTGATTTTTATCAGAGTTATTATTCAGTTTACTTTACAGTTCTTTTAGTTGTATGGAATTTTTACTATGAGTCTGTGAATTGGAGTTTTGAACTGGGAGGTTTTACCCCGTCTTACTGATTTCAGTATTTGATTCATGTTCAGTATTTAGTATATTCGTGTGTATGATGAGTGGTTTATATTTTAATAATTAAATTGAGAAATGGTTTTATTTGGTTACGTGTAAAAAGGAAAAATGTTTTGACGCCTAGCTTAATTCTATATTAGGTGATTAATATGTTTATAAGTTTTTCGACAGTGATGCTAAGAACGAACCAACGGAACATTCTGTTTTAAATTGGTAAAGGACTGATCGCCCTATATTTTATTGGGCGGGGTGTCACAGTAGCCATCAATAATTTCTTGGGGGTCTTTTATACATGGCAATGAGTAAATACTTAGAAATCAGAATATCTCCATATTGAATGAAGCTTGTTTTGTGGTCAAACTAGCAACATTCATGTTCGTATTAGTGATGTATGCAACAACGACGTGGCACGTGGAATGGGTTCGAATTGAGAATATTTTTAATTGTAATTTATGTTTCAATTTTATGCGCATTAGTATTAGAATTAAAAAAATTCTAGTTGCTATTCATATAGGTCTAGTTTAGACTATTTAGCTATTATGTTACTTGGTGGCCAAGCACATGGCCACCAAAAATGTCTATGTATTCTCTCTATTGTAATCAACGAACAATATTTTGAATGAGAATCAATGGAGAAACCCTAATTATGTTGTTGTGCACAATTCACATTAAAGGGCGTACCACATGGGTTCAAGTAGCAAGGGCGACATTGGGTGGGGGGAGTCTTGTGGGATGCAATGTTGTGGGATGCAACATTGTTCTGTAAACCATGTAAACTCAAGGGCTTGCTCAACTTGAACGCCATAAAAAGGTTTGCCTCAATGGGCACCATATAATTTTTAGTTGAGATGAGATCAGGGGCAGATTCAGAAACTTTGATTAAGGTGGGTAATATAATTCACATTAAAATTTTCTACCTTCAATAACTGCAAATGTTACATTTTAGCAAGTTGTAGAAAATACTAAATTGTTCTATAATTTTCATACAAAAGCATCACAAGAGGGAAGCACTCATTATAGACAAAAAGCAACTATATACATTATACATAGGTTATATTCTCATATTGCAAGTAAAACTATCCACAAAAGCACTCTTAGAGAATCTAGTATTGACACTTTCTACCCAATTAACTAAGTAGTCAAAGTTTTATGACTAACATTATATTTAATTGCACGCTTAACATTATTATATTATTAACTTTTATACCTAACATTATTTTCCCCACGACCAAGTTGGCAAGCTGGCCACCGTAAGCTTGCTATAGACCCACACATGGATGATACATATAGGGGAAATTGCAAATGAATGTTCAAGAGTACTTTGTGCTTAATTAAACAGTTTAGTTAGGTATATGCAACTAGCGTGATAGTTGAGGGATTTCATGTAATTTACCTATTACTTTTACCCTCCATTCCCCCCATTTTTAGCCCAGATTATTTTGTGTATCAAGTCCCAAACTTTCAAGAAACTTTGGTAAATTAGAACAATAGTAGTATAAGTTGCATAAACACTCTCGAGTATTGTATGTGTTTATCTTACATTTTTTACTTTTTTGCAAATATTGCATATTTTTTGGCAGTCTCCTTTCAGATATAATGGTTTAATAATCTTACATACGAGTACACAAAGATCTCTCTCTCTCTCTCTCTGTTTTAAACTTCTTAGACGTCGTCTTCTGTTTAGTCAACTTTTTGTTGACTTTCTTGTGTGGCATTATTAATAAAGTTTGAACATCATTTATTTGACTCCTGCAACCTATTACATTGCAGCGTTGGGGCTGCCCTTCACAACCTAGGGAAATTCTTTCTGGGGCAACGAAAATTGGAAGAAGCTCGTGTTCACTATGAGGTAAACACACACATACACAAGTAATTTTCATTTAAAATGTACGTGGATTTTTTCCACTCCATCTACTAATAACTAATGTTTTTCATATTTTGGTTCTCTCTTACATGATTCCGTGGGCAGCGTGCATTAAAGGTAGGAACTAATAGTTGGCATTTACACCTTTTTCTTCAAATATTTTTGTCGACTTACTATGACATCTAATCTTGTAATCACCTCTAATCACCAGATAAAGAGGCGTGTTTTGGGGGAGAACCACCTAGACTATGCGGATACAATGTATCATCTTGGAACGGTAATACTAAAAGGATCAAACCTATTTTTTCTGCACTCTCCTCTTTGACTTTTCCATGCTTTTTGAGATTTAAGAACTCTCAAAACTTTCCCATGCTTTCATAACCGATTTGTTGGTTTCAGAACTCTTTAAAGAATTTTGGCAATTAATGGTTGAAATTTGATGTGAATTTGGGTGCGGAAGCGTAAAAAGAAGTTATCTACACAACAACTAACTACACAACATCTACACTACACAACAACAACAACTAAAGAAATGAAATGGGTTTTTTTCTCTTTCTCTTCTCAATATTCAAGGTTAAGTACAAATGAGGGCCAAGGGGCCTATTTATAGGAAGAGTTAGCTTGCTAATCAAGCTAATACCCAAAAAGACTAAAAAAGGTAACTAATATCTAAAAATGACATATTAGTCCCAAACATACTTGGAAACTAATTAGACACTAAAAATAAAGGAAAATTACAAGAAAATATTAAAATAAACCCTAATTCTCGTCAAAATTACTTTTTGCCCCTTCTTGCGAGTACGATTGAAGATGACTTTTTCCCCTCTCGCAAGTATGATTGAAAATCACTGTTTATTGTTAACAAGATTGTAATCTGATTCTGTTATCGTTTTGGGCTAATGTCAAAACGATTCTTCTACACATCCGTATTGATACAAATAAAATCCGGCGATTTCCCAAATCGATCCACAATTGTGCATCGGTTTAAATAATTACATTCTTCTTCAAGTGCCTCTATCGAGGACAACTTGTAGGAGAATAAGATTTTCGAAAATCGATCGTATATTGTGGATCGTTTTGAATATATATATATATATAAATGTGGTAGAATAAGATCGTTTTGACGTTTTCTGTATTGTTTTCCCTCTTTAACTTGAATATTTGGAACAATATAATTTTTCCTTCATTATCTGGCAGTATTTTTATTTCATTATATTTATCCTTTTTATTTGTGTTATATCGTGTATTACGTGACTTGACTATCAGGTGCTTTATCTACAAGGAAAAGAGAGGGATTCTGAAGCTCTCATTGAGGATTCTGTTCGAATACTTGAGGTGCACCATTCTGTTATTTTACAACTGTTGGTTCCAGGCTGCATTTAATGATGATATGTCACCTAAAAGTGGGTTCACAATGTAGGAAGGTGGTCAAGGAGAATCAATCACATGCATTAGGAGACTGCGGTATCTTGCTCAGGTTATACTTCGATTTCTCTTGTAGTTTATGGTGTTTAAATCTAAATTTTATATTTATTAGAATTTTTATTTTATTTTATAGGATTTATGAGAGT
Source organism: Sambucus nigra (assembly GCA_949130495.1). Lineage (NCBI taxonomy): Eukaryota > Viridiplantae > Streptophyta > Magnoliopsida > Dipsacales > Adoxaceae > Sambucus > Sambucus nigra. The sequence continues at coordinate 168,692,053 of OX422207.1, forward strand.
GGGAGATATGGACAATGTTCAATTAAAGTAAAGGAAGAGTGATGATGGTGTTGTTTTGAGAAACCTAAGTGTGAGATCTCTATCGCTAGTTATTCTTGAAAGCTTATTGTTGGAAGTCTTAGCCCCTGGATTACTTTTATAAGGCGAATAGTTAAACATCACTTTTCCATGTTATATAGATGGTTCCCAGCCAAGGGTGGTGCAAGTTTTGTAGTTCCTAAATTGAAAAAGCTTATAGTTCTTCCTAGGGATCTTTAGCATGCCAAAAAGAGAAAAAAAAGTCATTAGTGTGCGGTTTCTTTTTGTTTGCAAATACTAGAATGTTAGAATTTAATTATGGCTCCTACAAGTTTAAGGGCTTACATTTATACTAAGGAGGAAATACATTGGGGGACCAAATTACACTTTTGGTCAATTACATAAATAATACACATTCCAACTCTCCCCCTCAAACTGGCGAGTAGATATCGACCAAGCTGAGCTTGTCAATAGAAGTGTGAAGAAGAGAAGGACTAACAGGTTTGGTAAGAACTTCTGTAACCTGTTTCCCGAAGAAAAAAACGATGGAGTGATAATCTCATGATGAACCTTCTCTCTAAGAAAATGAACGTCTATCTCAATGTGCTTTGTACTTTGATGAAGAACTGAATTAAATGCAAGTTGAGTAGGCGATTTATTGTCACAATGCAGAACAAAAGAAGTTTTTCTCGAGAAATCCTAACTTCCTAAGAACAAAACAAATCCATATAATCTCACATGTGCCCAAGGCCATGGCCTTATATTTTGCCCCTGCAGAGGAATGCGAAACGACAACTTGCTTTTTAATTTTCCAGGAGATGGGATGACTAGGAGATGGGATGACTACCAAGAAAATTACAAAAACCAGTAGTAGAGTGGCCATCACAAGCTCCTCCATAATCTGAATCAGTGTAGTTCTGCAATCCTTCAGACTCCTTCAGGCTGAGGGCCTACTGTATGAAATAACTCAAGTCCAGGAGAAGACTTAAGACACCGCAAAAGGTGATATACTGCATCCAAATGAGTTTAACAGGGTTTGTGCATAAACTGACTAACTCTCCCAACAACAAACGATATATCCGATCCGGTATTAGCTAAATAGATTAGAGGATCCACTAAATGCTGATACATAGACGGATCTTTCAATGGTTCACCAATATAATCCACAAGTTTTAAATTAGGAATCATAGGAGATGAAGCCGGTTTGCACCAAATCATTCTTGTATCCTCTAGAAGATCCAAAATATACTTTCTCTATGAGAGAAATCCCATGATGAAATCTGGCTACTTCAATGCCCAGAAAATATCGAAGTTGATTGAGGTCTTTCACATCAAACGCCTTTTCCAATTCAACCTTAACGTGTGTAATTTCAACAAAATCATCTCTAGTAATAATAATATCATCAACATACACTAGTAAGATTACACTCTTCCCATATCAATCACGTCTTATGAAACAATTATGGTCAGAATGGCATCGACAAAATTCGAATCCAATGATACCATCACTGAATCTATAGAACCTGACTCGTGGTGATTGTTTCAGCCCATATAGAGATTTTCGGAGACGACATACTTTCCCAGTATACCCCCCCTCACCACAAAAGCCGCGTGGAGGACCTATGTGGATGACCTCATCAAGGTCGCTATGAAAAAAAGCATTTGTGACATCAAGCTGGTGAAGCCGCCAAGAGGACGAAGCAGCGAAAGGAGAACAATAAGCGAACAGTGTTGAGTTTCGCAAAAAGAGCAAAGATAGCACCAAAATCTTTTCTCGGAATCTGAGTAAAGCCCTTCACAACAAGGTCGACCTTATACTTATCCACTGTCCCATTAGCTAAGAACTTGAGTGTATAGACCCACCTACACCCAACCGTCTTTGCCCCTTTCAGCAAAGTACTCACGTCCCAGGTATGATTACGTTGTAAATCATCCATCTCACACGGCATAACTTCAACCCAATGTGAAGACTGGAAAGCTTTAGAAATAGTCCTCGGGATCCGAGTGGAGGAAGTAGCCATAACAAAAGCCCGATAAGGACTTGATAAACCCTCATAAAAAATAAACTTTGAGATAGAATGTTTTGTAGAAAAAGCATGACCATATCGAATGCGCTCTCTACGCTCTTGAGGAGGGTACCGAGGCTCAGGGTCTGGACCAACAAGGTCATCATCTGCAAGCTCATTAGTATGACTCAACAAGTTCAATTAAATGAGAAGTGTTACCTGGTGAGGAGGGGATAATGACAGGAGAGATATGTTAGCGCGGGTGACGTGAATACACGTGAAAAGGTTGATTAGCTGGAGAGACAGGATTAATATAATCAAACACTAGTACAGGGTAAATAATATGTGAGTCCTCAAGAGGTGGAAATGCACATAAGTAGAGTCACCAAAGAGTGACATATTTGCATGAAATGTGACATCTAAAGTATGATACATATGATGTGTGACAGGATCATAACTACGATAACCTTTGGACATATTTGAATATCCTCCAAAACTACAACAAATAGCTTTATCATCAAGCTTGGTGTGAGTAGGAGATTTATTATGAACAAAGCAAGTGCAACCAAACACGTGTGGAATTACAGAAAAAGAATCTTATCAGGATAAATAAACTGTAATGAGGCTTTATTCTGAATGACCGACATGGAGTACGATTCAAAAGATAAGCGCTCTTTAAGACAGATAAGTGCTAGTAAGATTGAGGAACTTGCATCCCCCGTAATAGACAACGAACCACCGTCATGAGACTTCTGTTTTTTCTTTCAGTAACCCCATTTTGTTAAGGAGTATATGGACAAGTGAGTTGTTGAGGAATACCTTGTTTGTTAAGACGAGAGACAAACTCATCGGAGATGTACTCTTTAGCATTATTATACCGAATCCCTTTAACAACATTAAATTGAGTTTTGACAAGTTGTAAGAACTGTGTTAAAAGGGGTGGCACTTCAGATTTTTTATGAAGCAAATAAACCCAGGTACACCTTGAGTAGTTATCAATATAAGTGACATAATATCGATGCCCAGAAAAAGCTGTAACAGGTGAGGGGTCCCAAACATCAGAATGTATTAGATAAAAAACACAGGTGGTTCGATGCATGCGAGGGATATAATTAGTTCCTGTATGCTTAGATAAAGAGCATACAACACATTGAAATTTTGAAGAACTCCGAGCTTTAATTAAGTTGAGAAACAATAAATAAAGATATTGAAAATTGACATGTCCTAAACGATCATGCCACAACTGTAATGTTCTGTAAGTTCGAAAAGAAAAAACATGAGGGCCTGAATCAGGCAACACACTAACATAAAAAACGGAAGCGGAAGGCAGAATTGTTGGAATTAGTGGAGGATCCTCAAGGTAGTATAGCCCATTGCGCTCACATCTCACGTTAAAAATCCTCCCCGTACACAGGTTCTGAAGATAACACCAATGAAACAAGAAAACAAAAACACAGTTAAAACTTCTTTTGTTAAACGATTAATAGATAACAAGTTCATAGCATCATTAGGTACAAGTAAAACTGAATGTAAAGTAATGTCCGTTGAAAGACATATATCACATTTACTGAGAATGGGAGTAGAAGGCCCATCACCAAAGTGAACCTGTTTATGGAAGGGTTGGGTAGATGAAGTAAAGAGATCCTTCTTACCCATTATATAATCACTTGCACCAGAATCCATAACCCAAGTAGAAGCAGTGTCAATTGAGTGAGCACGGTATGCTCGAAGAATAACTGAGGAGGATACAGTCATAGCAGTGGCCTTATTTGCAGGAGTTTGACGATTACCCAACAAATGAGAATCCTATTCATCTTGAAACTAACAGATTGCTGAATCCTGCATTCAAATCATCATGAGTAGAGAAATGAGAATCAGTGGGACCTTCAGCAACGATAGCTAATTAAGTTTTACCCCCTCCTATTTCTTAACTCAGAATACAATATGAAGGAGGCGAGCTTTGTATGCCCCTCTCTACTACAATGCTCACATACCATTTTCTTCTTTTGAGGATATGTACCCCAAGACGGAGCAGAAGAAGAACTCAAATACTGATTCCCTGTATTGACTACCAAAGCCATCTGATCAGCTGCAAAAGGAGACTCAGATATTACCGCAGATAAGGATGCAAGCTTGAGGCACTATTCATGCTTATCACACAATGCATACACTTCACCTACTGGAGGAAGGTGTGAAGTATTCAAAATCTGTGAGGAAGCTCAAAAGCATCCCCAATACCCATCAAGAACTGGTAAACCTTTTGCTTCTCTTCCTAATCTACAAGGATTCTGCAGTCTGCGCGGTAAGACCCACTATGTCAACTAAATGACGATATGAAGCATACTTCTCCCATCTCCGAGTGAGATAGTTATAAAATATTAAAACCAAATCATTGCCTTGACAAGCATGCAATATCTCCTTACACAGTTCAAGTACCCGAACCTCATTGTGTGAATGAGAGTACATAGTGGTCATACCCTCCATAGGAGCGGAATAGACTTGTAAAATTGCAAAATCTCATAAACACTTGGCTCCATAGATTTGAACATCCATCTCAGAATAGTGCAGTTGGTAACAAACCAATGACTGAAGGTTGATTCCTTCGGCGTTGGAATCTTCCCAAAAAGCCAATCAATTTTGCCTTTTGTACTACAGAATAAACGAAACTATTGAGCCCACGACGAAAAATTCTGTCCATTAAGTAACTGAGCCGTGAATTTCATGGTAAGTGGTCATCAAATCAAATGATGGGATTTTAACTTCGACAATTCTCTCGTCCATATATTATGCACCAAATCAGCAATAACACCAACAATTATGAATGCACAAGTAATAACAATTACTCAAATCAATCCCCCAAAAAAAAAACCCACAAAAAAAGTCACGTGGCCACAAAAAAATTAACGAAGCAGCAACAAAAATATCTTTAGATCATAAGAGATGAAAAATGAATAAAGTATACCTTCAATTGCATACAATCAATGAAGAAAGAACTTCAAATACCTATAAAATTGTGCTGCTCCAAATGATGAAAAATCGTACCAATAATCTATCTCATCATAGGTAGATAATAAGAGTCTCTTTAGGCTAGAGAAATCGGTCCCTAAAACGCATAGAACCGCTCAAAAAATCCAAAGCCTAGTCAGCTTAAAGTTGGAACCCAAGACTAGAGTTTGGTGTACGCGGGGGTGGGGTGGAGGGGCTGCACAACATAGGGTTTGGTCGCCTAGTGTTGTTCCGCTGGTGGTGGTGGCCGGAGGTGGCTGGGGTGGAAGGGTTAGGGTTTAGGGTTTTGGGTTTTGTGGAAGAAGGAACGGGGGCAGACTCTTCCCATTTTTTTTTTAATTATATTTCTAGCTCTGATACCAACTAGAATGTTAGAATTCAATTATGGCCCCTACAAGTTTTGGGGCTTATATTTATATCAAGGAGGAAATACATTGGGGGACCAAATTACCTTATGGTCAATTACATAAATAACATATACATTCCAACACAAATCATAGCATTTATGTTCACTATATAAATCATTCTTCGAAATGTTAATTAATGTCACCTCAATAATGCATGCATATAACACGTGGACTAGGAAGCACAGGTACAGGTGCCCATATCTGATATGATACGAAAACGGGGATACAATTAAATTAAAATTGAGGATACGATGCGGCTGAGATATGGTTTTAGAATAATGATATAACATATTTTGATATGTATACAAATTTACTAATTTAACGACTCAATGCCTAAAAAAGTATTTAAGTCAATAACAATGTTATAAAGATAATAATGACGATATTCTTCATAAGTTTTTAAACATTTGCAAACATCAAGACAAGCTGTTTTAGTTTACGACTTTCTATTATATCCTGTAATGAGATAAATGACTGATTTGGGTTTAATTTATCAAAATTTATATTAAGCAAGTGTTTTAATAAAAAAATGCTCTTATATAAAAATATTTAGGGTACGTACATGATACGTGTCTGGGTATCCTTATATATTTTTTCATTTATTCAATATGCATTGGATAAGTATCAGGAAAGAAGGTATCCATATATCTGATACTTATTCAACACTGGTAGACGTTAACGAAGTATTGGTGGTGCCTCATATCATGTGGAGGACTTGGACAGAGATGGGATGGAAATATGCATATTCCTATGTCAATAGTTTAGAGAACAATAACAAAATTGTTGGCACATCATAAGGAGCAAAACATCTATCTTAAGCAAATATTCTATGGTGTTCTATTAAAGCCATGCATGTATATGTTCTTTGCTGTAGCTTCTGCTATATTGTTGTGTGTTCATATATTGCGTCAATTTTCAATTTATGTAAATCTACTTATATGTATATATTATTTTCTTATAGATATATATCAAGTCCAATCGTCTCGCAGATGCTGAGAATGTACACAGAAAGATCCTGCATATGATGGAAATATCAAAGGTTTTACCATTTCTATTTCTATCCTTAATGTTGTGTTCTCAGATTGTCTTTCACCAATTTCATTGTATGCAATTTTTATTTACTGCTCCATGACTTTTTTCAGATCACCCTCATCTCAAATTGGGTATTGAAGATTATTAAAAATCCCTTGAATATCACGTGTTCGGAAAGAAAATTATTAGTGTGCAAGACCAAGGCTATTATAAATCTTTCTTTGATTACCTTGTTTGTTCTCATTTATCCTTTTCTTTTCTTTGGATGTGTTTATTTGAAAAGCAAAGTTCTGTTTGATTATGCTTTACAAAATTATTTTGGTTAGTGTTATGTTATGTATGCGTTTGGCCCACCATGTCTCAAAAATCTTGTTTTAAAACCCTGTTTTCTGAAATAAACAAACTGCTGTTTTTAAAATCTTATTTTTTACTCGCAACCGTCAATTCTCTATATTCTCAAAATCTAAATATACTTAATACTTATTTACTCTCTATAGTATATTAATGTTCTAACTCAGAATCTGCTCTCTAGCTTTTACTAAGGACCCATTCATATCTTTATCTGATATGATGAGAGATTGGAGGGTCTTCTTCGATGAAATTTTTTATTTTATTTTTCTTGTTAATTGTCATTCCGGAGGGTTCTTTTTCCTCTAATTTGTATCTATCTCTTTCTCTGATTGCCCCCCCCCTCCTCATATTAAGATTCACTAATTGACTTTCAATATTTATAAGAGTTTACAATTATGTGATTAATGGCTGAAATCAAACTTTATATAGATATCATGTGATTTGGTACATACATTAATTTGCGAAACGCTATTAATCAGTGTTCTAAAAGGTGCGCCTAGGCTTGAGGCTTGGGAGAAACGTCCCGTCTATGCCTTATTCTTGGTAAAAAGCTTGAGGAGCACTTTTTTTTTGGAAAAAAAACGCTTTAGTGAAACGATATCACGTTTTAAAGACTTTTTTTACAAACCGGATCAATATCTCGTCCAAAACAATCAAAAGACAAACAGTATCCCAAACCTCTCTGCCTCTCGTCCAAAAAAAAGTTCTAACATTGCCGACCGACTTCCGACAAAAAGCCTATCTGTTTCATTTGAAAGGTGAAAAATATATTTCTAATATTGAATCATTATATATTGATTATTGATGTTGAGTATTGAATTATGAAAAATACATTTTGTATATTGATTATTAAATGTTGAGAAATACATTTGTATATTGATTATGGAGCATGCATTATTTTATTATATTACTAGCCTTAGAATAATTAAAATATTAAAAAAGGAAAAACACCTTTTTACACCTAGGGTCCGCTTAGGTGCGCCTAGGTTCTTGAGGCTTGAGGCTTGACCACGCCTCGCACCTTTTAGAGGCTTGCTACTAATTATATACATTTAATTTTTCTCATTGTTGTTGAATGTAGTTATTGATTACTTATTGTAATGTCAATCATGGCACAGGGATGGAACTCTTTGGACACTGTAAGTGCAGCTGAAAGACTTGCTTTGACCCTTCACTCAATAGGGAGCTTGAAGGAAGCACAAGATCTCTTAGAAAGGTGAGTATAAATTAAATTAGTAAGATTTGGCCCCCGTTTTTTCCAAAATGAGAATTATTGGCATACTAATACCCGTGGCAGATGTCTTGAAGCCCGAAGAGAAGTACTTCCTGAAGACCATATTCAGGTAGGTTGTTTTTTTTGATAAGTTCAGGTAGGTTGTTTTTTCTTCCCCGAACTCGAGAACTGTCTTTGAAATATTATTCCTAGGCATCTCTCCCCTTAGAGTTGTTCCATTGCCGATGTCTCTCTCTGTATTTTGCTTTATTTTAATTATGATAGTTGACACCTTATTTAGCTTGAGAGTATGGCCCATATAAACGTTGTAGCCCCTCATTCTGTTCAGTATAATATATATTTTGTTACGGTCTATAAAAAAAATACGAACCCTAGGGATTATTCTAAGTGTCCGTTTGGTTCAAAAGTAGGCAAATTTTTCCATGGCATGGCAAAATTTTTTATGGCAAACCCTATAATTTTTCTGATAGGGTTATTTGATAACATTAATTTTTCAGGTGGCAAAAGTGAGACGTTTGATAGAATTAATGGCAAAAGTGGCAAATGTAAACAAACTGATATATAAAAAAGTGGTTTTTAACCCCCAAAAAATAATTTTTTAACATAAAATAGTTATTAAAAAAATAGTTTCTAAAAAAACAATTTTAACAAAAAAAACTTATAACAAAAAAAAAACTGTTCTTAAAAAATAGTTTTGAACACTTAAAACAGTTTATAACGAGGAAAAAACATTTTTTCCAAGAAAAACAGTTTGTAACAAAAAATACATTTTTAGAAAATAGTTTTAAAAAACAGTTTTTAACCAGAAAAAAAAACAGTTTTGACAAAGATACAACAGTTTTTCTAACGAAAAACAGTTTTTCACAAAAAAAAAACAGTTTTTAGCAAAAGACACTTCAAAAAAAAACAATTTTAACACAGAAAAACAGTTTCTTACCCAAAAGTGAAACAGTTTTAACCGGAAAAAACAGTTTAACAAATACAAAACAGTTTTTTAACGAAAAACAGTTTTTTAGCAAAAAACAATTTTCTTTTAAAACTAGTTTTAACACAAAAAAACAATTTTGAGCCCAAACAGTATTAACAAAAATAAAAAAATTAAAATAAAACAGTTTTTATCAAAATAAAAAAAGTTCTAACCAAGAAAAACAAGAAAAAAAAAACAATTTTCAAAGGGATGGCAAAACATGTACGTGGATATGGGTATCATGCAAATTTTTTCATAGAAAATAATGCAAAACCTTCATTTACCACCATTTGCCGCATTTGCCAATGTGGCTTATCAAACGGACCCCAAGTCTAATTGTAGGATGGGTAGTGATAAGTACCCCATGAAACTTAGGTCATGAGTTTGAATCCCCTAGGATATGTACATCCTGTGGGGCCATCTCCTTAGTTGTGTCCTTGCCATTCGGTTGGAGGGTTTACTCACCTTTTACTTTCCCCCCATTCTTTGACTTCAGTCTTACAAATCCCAAATTTAGCATTTCAAAAAGAGCAAAACTACACATATTCTCATTTTGTACCCTTTTTGATACCCTCAAATAAGACAAGGCAAGAAGTGATTGTACTTTATACTCTGACGGGATCCACAACAACAAAGTACAATCACTTAATGCAGAGGGTATGAAAAGAGTAAAAAAAAGGGTACACATAGTTTTATGGTTTCAAAAATTGCCAAAAGACCCTGCCTTACTACAAGCGTGCCCCTCCTGTATCCTTTCTGTCTCCTACGTATAAAAAATAAAGAATAGGATACTTATTATATTAGGTGTATCCAATATCTGTCTGGGCATATATTGGTCCAGGTCCATATATAAAGTATCGGTGCTTTCCAGTTATGTTTTAACCCTCTAAATAGTGTAACATTTCATCTCTGTCAAAATCGAAGCTGAAACTGAATCATAAACTGGATTGCCAAGTTTTGGGCGGAAACTGGGTCTTTGATTCATGTGTGTCAAGGCTAACTTATTACAATTGCTGTCAATATTTTGCAACACTGCTCTAATATTAAGCTTGTGTAAGTTTCAAATTGTTCATCTTAATTTTGTCACTTCATTTTCACATGGAAAATCCCAATGATATGTCCTCTGAAAGTTTTTAGCTAATTAGTTTTTGGCAGGACCATTATCAGTTAGGATGTGTTTGGGAACTCCAATCCCATGCCTTGGAATTGGAAATGAATAATTTTCGAGTAAAATTTTGAACTGATTTTTTTTTTCCAATTCCAATTTCAAACCATGGAATCAGATTCCCAAACACTCCTTTACAAGATTCAAAACCTTGATTTGTTACTCGGGTTACATCTCTTGCTGCCAGTTGTTTCTTTGAGAAGCGAAAGATAAGAGAGTACATATATAATAAGCCTTTATATTTCTTCTCTACAATGGCAGATTGCCGCCAATATGCTTCACATAGCTAGAGTGGAAATCCTCAACTCCAACCAACTAAGGAAGACAAGTTTTCATGAAGCAATTGCTGAGCTTGATAAGGCAAAAGATCTTTTACGCCATGCGATGAGGTTTGAGTTTATTTCTCATGCATAGCTGTCTTGTATTGTCATATTATTTCTGTATTAAGTTAATTGAGATCACTAATTGCCTTGATAACACCCCGTACGAGAATAAAGCAATCTCATGCATGAAATCTCTCTCTCTCTCTCTCTCTCTCTCTCCCCCCTAGATTTCTGTGTACTTTGGTCTTGGATTACAACTCTTTGGATCTCCCTTGATCGTTTGTTGCGGCTCCGTCTGTACAACCTTACTGTCTATGACGAGGCAGGTTCCAAAGGATTTTATTATTTTATTTATTTAATTCATGTAATTTAAAATTTTAATTTTAGGAGTATATTTTAGTTAAAGGATCTAGTATAGTGTGTGTTGGCAAGTTTGATTAGCAATTACGTATCAATTAATTTTGGCATCTGATAAGGCTGAAATTGGTTTAGACCTAATCCTCACCAAATATGGAGATAAGAGGAGGTGTTCTCAAGTTTAAATTGTAAGTACAGAAGTTCAATACCTGTGCCAAGTTACCTACGTCCACTGTTAAGGTGTTTCTTTCTTATGTATTCAATACAATGATGAATTATACAAATATGCCCAACCTTCCGAGGTCTTTGTGACAAGCAAAAAGCTCTTAGAAAGTAACTGATGATTCAAGTACTTTTAACTTGCTTGGGACTCACAAGACTGAAATAAAGCTAGGTCACCCAAGTGAGGGACAGTAGTTAATGAAATAAATTTTAAGGGTATTGTAGTATTTTACCTCTAGATTATGTCATAAGTGGGATTTAGTGGGGCATGCTAGCTGTTACAATGGAGCAGGTGGACAGTCTGTTTGAGAAGACGGTTGACATGCTCGCATGGAGTAATGATGGTCTGTTTTGAGCCTATAAATAACTTCTGGCTGTTACACTCACTCTTTATGCTTTCAAGCAAATTGAACCTTGCAATTCTGCTAACTTTCCAGCTTCCTTGCCTCTTGCTTGCACTTTCTTCCCATTCTCTTTTTAAGTCTCCCATAGAACCTAAGAACTCAGGCTCTAAGGTTTGGAACCAGGCCCTCTGGCGATGGTCGACCCCACCACTAAGGATGTTTCCTTCTTGATCATGGAGGATGACGTCCTCATACCTTCCCTTGTTGAGATGCGACCATCAGTGGGACCTCCTGGCACTATGGTCATGAATTATCTTGGCCCCAAGACCCTTGATTTTCAGGTGGAGCTCAAGGAGAGTTCTATCATTACTACTAATGGCTTGTAGACCTCTAGAGGTATAAAATTCCGGAAACAGTGCATTTGAGGGTTGTTGATCCCCATGGGAGCGTATCTTCTAGGGTATCAAGTTCGTATTTTTCAAAGAACTTTTCTTGGAGTATGGGGCCTGTCTTTCCCTTTCCTTTGCTGCGAGGGATGTGTTTATAACTGTTGGGCTGACCTCTTTTTAATTTGTGGCAAATTCATGGAGGCCACTGATGATCGCTACTCTGGAATTTAGAGGATCCGCTTCCATTCCCAGAAAAAGGGAGATGCTAGGTCCCGGAGGCCAGCGAGGGGGAGGAGGGGATTGCTGGGGGTAATCCAGTCCTTTTCCCAGACTTTGATGTCGTTATAAGCAACTGACGAGCTGGTGGCCTCCGCCGAGGCTTCAGAGCCTATACCTGGTAATTTTCTTTTATTTCCTCAAGATTTTTTTGTTGGACTTTTCTTTCAGCTTTACTAAGTCGATTGTTTCTATCTTTAGCACCAATGGTGAATGAAAGGGCATAGAAGATGATAACCAAGAGCTGCTTATGCAGAGTTCGGTATCTATATGGACGCTGAGGGGGAAGAATACCAAGATACAAAAGTGCTTGAATCTTCCCCAATTTTGTGTGGTCTTATCCACCGAGGAGAAGAAGAATAACGCACCCCCTTAATTCTTGAGCCGTCTGTTGAGGCTTCAAAGGGCACGGACTCCTCGGTTGAGCTATATATTGAGACACCAAGCGAAATCCAACCTACACTGCAAGTGGTGAAGGAGTTTGGAGGCCCCCTTAAACCTGTTTAAGGGGCGCTTCCTATTTTATGGGGCTTGCAACTCCTGATCTCAAAGAAGAAAGAATATGAAGGACTTGGTCCCCTTGCAGGGATCGCGGAGAAAACGACCCTCCTCTTGGGTACTTCCACCAAACCTTCAGAGGTTGGTTGTTTAGTGTTCGAGACTTCTGCTCCCGAGGTGAGAAATGCAGTGAATGTAGAAGAGGTCCCTGATAGCCTGGAGGAAGGCAAGGGAAAAACTGTGGGGGAAAGGACAGAACTTTGTAGGTGTTGGAGGGTCCCTAGCCCTATAAAGACCTTAAAATATCGTCACTTATAATCGAACTTAGGGCTTTGGAGATTTGAATGCTTATTCATCAGCCGAGGGAGCTCTCAAGGCTATGATGAAGGTGAATTGCCTCCCCATGGTTGAGACCTTGCAGGCTAGGAGTGCTGATGCTGGTTCATCTATTAGGGCAGGCATATGTCACATGACTTATCCTTTTATTTATTCGCTTCTCCTTACCTCTTATTTACTGACACTTATGCTTGCCTTGTTATTTTGCTTATGCAAATCTTGTCTGAGGTCTTGACGGCCTCCGCCCTTGAGGGAGAATAGGCTTTCTGTAAATCCGTGGCCTTTGCAGGAGGTTGGGAGCGGTGCTTGCTGAAGTGAGAAAAGGTTGTTCAAGATCAGAGTGTTGAGCTGGAGGCTCTGGAAGTAGAGAGGGAGAGACTGAACCTTCTACTGAGAATCTCGTCAGTCTCCATGCTGCATATGCTGAGGAGTGTCATTCTCGGATAAATATTGCTCAAAAGATTTTGTTGAACTTTGAGAAGTGTTCTGAGGTCAAAGGTTAAGACCTCATCAGACTCTGAAGAGTTGGAAGGCGAGCTACACGAGATCTTGAAGACCAGTTATGCAAAGCTAGAGAAAGAAAATCGGAAGCTGGCTAAAGCTGTCACTAATTTAGTGAACTTGAAAGTTGTTATGGCTGATGTTGAGCCGGATAGGACCAGTATTGTGCACTAGTCTCAAAGAGCAACTTGTTCAAATCAGTGCAAAACAGGCCAAGCTTGAAGGTCATCTGAACAACACCGTGAAGGTGCAATTAGCGGCGTGTTTTGGTTTTGATGCTTATCAGACCTTTATTAACGATCTTTATACATCTGGTTTTGTTGATTTCAAAGCCAAGGTCTTAGCTCTGTACCTGAGCTCGACATTTCTAGAGTTTTCCTTGTTTACTCTGCTTCAGATGAAAAAGAAGCTGTGGTGGCTTCAACAAGCTGAACTCTCTGGCAAAATGGATGAAGAATCTGCTGGAGCCCTAGGGTACTGATGACAATGCTGACTGAGCCTCCTAGTTTATATGTTTTACTTTTCTTTCCTCTTTGGGCCTTTTATAATCCTGATCAATATGAATGAAAATAATTTTTCTTACTTTGTCTTATGTTTAGTTTTGATGGCCATGCATTTGTGATTTGTCAAGAAGTATTTTGGAATTTTGTTCCAAGTTCAAGTCAGTATGGTGTGACCTCTAGCCCCCATTTCCGTTTGACAAAGAATTTCATTTCGTTTTCCCCAAACGGACATAATGAAAGTTATGGATTTGGACCTCAAATTTAAACAAAGTTAAAGTTTAGGGTCATTGGACCTTAAAACCTTTTAAGCGAAGGATTAAAACCTTAAAACTCTTAAAAATTTGAAGTTCAGGGCATCGAAACCATTTGAGCTAAAGATTAAAGCCTTAAAACTTTGAAAAATTTAAAGTTTGGGGCACCTAGACCTCAGAATCATTTAAGCTAAGGATTAAAGCCTTAAAGCTATGATGAAATGCGGTGGTCTATGTGTTCAGTCCATTAAAGCCTTGAAATTCCATGACTGCTTTAAATCAAGGGTATTTGAACCTCAAGACTATAAAGCAGTTATTAAAGCTTTGCAAACTCTTAAAAATATAAGTTGAGGGTACTTAAACAATTCAACTTAACAAAGTCTTTTCCCAATTATTTGGGATCGGCTACATGCTAGCTATTTTTCCATTCCGCTTTGTTCAGCACAATATCTTCGGTTAAACTGCATAATATCATGTTCATATTTACAATATCTTACCAAGTCAATTTAGGCCTACCTTTACCCCTTGCTATACCGTCAATACTAACTAAATCACTTTTCCTTACAAGGCATTCATTTGTCTATGCTTGATGTGTCCAAACCATCTAAGATGATTTTCTCTCAATTGATCTTCTATATAAGCTAGTTTTACCTTTTCACGGATTTGTTTATTTCTAATTTTCTCCTTTCAATGTTTACCATAAATCCATCTTAGCATTTGCATCTCTGCCACGCTCATTTTCCGGACTTTTTTTTGGCTGCCCAATACTCCGTCCATATAAGATGGTGGGTCTAATGGCTATCCTATGGAATTCCCACCCTTAATTACAAAGGTACACTCCGATCACACAATGCTCCACCTGCTTTAATCGTGTTAGTGACATCATCACTAATATATCCATCTTAACAAAAATGATCATTTTTACGTATCTCGACCCTCCAATTTCATCACATCCCTATTTGTCCTCTTACTATTATTAAAATTTCACTCCACATATCCTCTTTTAGTTTAACTTATTTTAAATCCTTTTGTTTCTTCAATTTCTCTCCATAGTTCCAATATAGCATTAATTCCAGTCTTAGTTTCATTGACAAACAATATCATCTGATATAACATGCACTGCGGTACCTCATTTTGTATTTGTCCAGTCAACTCATCTATAACAAGAGTAAAGAGATTAAGACTTAGTGCTGGACCTTGGTGCGAACCTACAGTAATTGAAAATTCACTACTTTCTCCAGATGTTCTTACTATTGTCATGTCCTCATCATACATATCCTTGATCACATCAATATATCTACGATTCACACCTTTTTTTTTGTAAAATCCGCCATATTATATCTCTTAGCATCCTATCATATGCCTTTTTCAAATCTATAAATACCATGTAAAGTTTTTTTTTTCTCCCCATACCTCTACATTAATCTCCTCGATAAATAAATAGCTTCCATTGTTGACGTTCCAGGCATAAACTCAAACTAATTCTCAGACACTATTGTTTCTAATCTCAATCCACTACCTTAATCCACTTGGCTACATCCGCTCCCTACTAGTATTTAGATTACAACTTGTATTTACATTACAAACATTCATCAATTGTTTTTTTTTCTTATTTCTGAGATACAAATCTTAAATAAACAAAATATTCCAAAATTTTATCTATTATTTAAAATATTAAAAAAAACACAAAAAAGATTGGGAAGAGGTTATCAAAATGCTATATTAGTACAAAGTGAAATCCAATTGACGAAATAATTTGATCCATGGACAACATCATTGTGGTAAAGGTTGTAATGCTAGAGGAATCATTATCGCAGGGCATAGAGGGGGAGGTCAGAAGCGTCTGTACCGTAAATTCAATTTTCTGCGGAAACTACCAAGCTGGAGTACGGTAGGGGCAGAGGGAATTTTTGGTGGAGCGGTGAAATGCGTAGAGATCGAAAGGATCACCAACGGCGAAAGCACTCTGTTGGGCCTACACTGACATCGAGAGACGAAAGCTAGGGGAGCAATGGGATTAGATATATTCAATCATTCTATTAAAAGTTTCATTGTATGACTCATTAACTTAATACCACGATAATTTGAACAACTTTGTATGTCTCCTTTATTTTAATAAATAGGTACTAAAACACCCTTTCTCCCTTCATTGGAAACCTTTTAGTCATTATAATTTTATTAAATAATTTTGTAAGGCAAGACACTCCTTCCTCCTCTAAGCACTTCCAAACTTGATACCATCTGGTCTCAAAGTCCTTGTTTTAATCTTTTTTAGAGCAATCCTAACCTCTATTGTCCTAATTCTGCGAAAAATATATTTTCTCGAGTCTCCCTAAGTTCTTTTATATCTTATCTACTCCCATTATCTTCATTAGTAACCTTTTGAAGTAGTTTTTTCGTCTTTCCTTATTTTCATCATTCTTGACTAAGACTCTTGAATCATCACTTTTAATACACTTCACTTTATTAAAATCTTTTATTTTTCCCCCTAAGTTTAGCAAGCTTAGAAATACGTTTTTCCATTCTTGTGTTTTTAGTTTTGTATAAAGATCATCATATGCTTTTAGCTTAGTATCTCTTACCATTTTCTTAACTTCTTAGCCCATTTATATTTCTCAAAATTTTCTTTATTTCTAGTTGTTTGCCATGTTTAAAAGCATTCCCTTTTGATTTTTACTGTATTTTGCACTTCTTCTTTCCACCACTAAGTTTCTTTAGATTGTGGTCCTACCTTTTGATTCTCCAAGAATTTCTTTCGATATTCTCCTAATGCATGTACCCATTTTATCCCACATTATGTTAGTCTCATCTTCGTATACCATGACGCTTCATTTAATATTTTATCTTTAAATAGTTTTAATTTATCTCCTATTAAGTTCCACCACTTAGTTAGTGGGTTAATCTTCTTTTTTCGCACTCGTGGTTGATTTTTAATATTTATATCCAACACCATTATTCTATGTTGTGAGGTTAGACTTTCTCCCGTGATAACCTTACAACCTTTAAATGTTAATCGGTCTCCTTTCCTAGGAATGAAAATGTCTGTTTGACTCTTATTCGTTCCACTTTTATAAGTTATTAAGTGTTCAAGCCTCTTTTTAAAGCATGTATTTACTAGTACAAGATAATAAGACATCGCAAAATCTAAAATAGACTCTCCACCGTCGTTCCCATCTCTGAAACGATATCCTCCACGCACCATCTCATATCCAATACAATCTTCTCCTACATGGCCATTAAAATCACCCACTATATAGTTTTTCTCACCTACATGTATTTCTTGAATTAGTTCATTTCTTCCGAAAATTGTATTTTTTTATGCTCATCTAATCCTACGTAGGATGCATAAGCACTAATAATATTAATTATACTTTCACATAATACCTGTTTTACAAGTATAAGTCTATCACCTCTCTAATAAAATTTACGATATCATCCTTAAGGTTCTTATCAACTATTATTCCGACTCCGCTCCTATTTGTATGTTTGCCTAAATCTTGTATTTTCTATTTTTCTAGCTTTCTCATTGTCCCATTTAGTTTCTTGTAAACAAGCTATGTTAACGTTTCTTCTTATCATAGTATCCACTGGCTCAATCCCTTTCTCTGTCAAAGTACCTATATTCCAAGTCGTTAACCTAAGTCTACTATCCTAGACTAACTTCTTTACCCGCACACGTCTAGATTAGTGCAGGAACCCTTGTCCATTTCTCACAGCACTGCGATGCCCCTTACCTATTTTTCGAGACACCTGGTGGTAGGCGCAACGCATCGCTTAAGGGGAATGCCCTAGTATTAGTGTGTATATTTATAGGATTTATGTTCATAAGGATCTGACAAACTTTTACGCTGGATGTCAGCTAACTAACGTAACCCTCCTCCTTTATTCGGACTTAGGAACGACCGTGTCTAAGATAAAATTTAAGAAGTTAAGCATGACATAGGCGAAGCTTTAGACCTCATGACTTTAAAAAAAATTGGGAACTGAACTCAATGAGGTAACAAAACATGCTTTTTTCATTTCAATTTATCAAGGGGGTTACAAAAATCATTTCCCAATTTACTCAAAGCTCCATGTCTGAGCTTTTGGAAACTTTTACTTTGTATTTTTAGGCCTAATGTTTGTGGATCGTTTGAACGAACATTTAGATCATTAGCTACATATTCTGGGGTCTCTGTCTAAAGAGTGTGGTTTGTGGAGCTGCCAAGGACTTCTTATTTTCTCGCATGGTTATATTGTAGCATTCTTGTGCTTTCTTCTGATCTCTATGGACCTCCCCCACTATAAGGGGGGCAGGGAAGCGCATAAGCATCCTCATTGTTGATATCACCTTTTCTAACTCCTTGAGGGTGGGTCTGCCTAATATAACGTTGTTAGCTGTGGGCAGATCCACCACTAGGAACTTGCTCCATGTGGTTATGCAGCAACGCTCTTCACCAGCTATGAGGTGAGTGATATATATAGTAAAAAAGATCCTTTCCCCATTAAAAGCTATCAATGAGATCATATGATAGGTTGGAGGTTGTTCATAGTGAGGCCCATGGGCCATGGCCTTGTGAGTGTCCATGAAGATGATATCACCTGACCTTCCTATGTCGATGAGGATCCGATGCATTTTGGCATTTTCTATGATCATGATGACGATCAAAGGGTCATTATAGGGTAAGGGGATCCAACTGAGGCCAGGAAAAATCATCATAGACACTTCAACTCTTGGGTTGCTCATGAGGAAGACTTGGTTGACCTCCTTTAAATGAGCTTTTCGTACTGATGAAGAGATTCCTCCTCCAGCAGAGCAACCTAAAATAGTGTTAACATCAAATAAAGTCAACTTTTCTTTACCTTTCTCTAGAGTTCCTTCGGGCTTGGCCACAAACTCTTCTATGACCTCTTTGAAGCAGAATCAATCATTAGTGCTGTGACTGGGGTCTTTGTAGATTCAACAGTACTTGGTTTTGTCTCTCTTCTCCTCTGGACACCTCATCGATTTCGACTAAGAACTTAAATCAAAATACTTAATAGCATGGTGATACATTTATACAAAACTTCTGCCCCGAGCACACGCAATGGAACTGTAGACAGTCAAATCCAATCGACGAAATAATCTGATCTATGGATACCATCATTGTGGTAAAGTTCGTAATGCTAGAGGAATCATTACCGCATGGCATATCGGGGGAGGTCATAAGCGTCTGTACCGTAAAAAAACTCTTATGATTTTGATTCTGACCGAGAGAGTTATTTGTTTCGATCTCCATCTTTTTACCTGCAATAGGTATTAGTACGTATCCCCATTTTGTTCTTTCACTTTCAGTTGACAAGGTTGAAGTTATTTTATCTAATTATTTTTATAGATAGTTTTCATAAATAAACTAAAAAGTCCTATGGTTTTTAAAATCATTCGTTAGATAACGGATCAGTCTACCTGGTCTACGAATCTATTCTAACTATCAACGAATTCCTAGAATTTTAGGCGGGATGGGGATTGTAATTCTTTCTACTTCTCTAGGTATAATGACATCATGAGAGGATCGACTAGAAAGAATCGGCGGAGAAATTTTGTTAAGATGTTTTGCAATTCTCACGCCGAGAAGACCTCTTCAATTGAGGCCATGAGTGGGGTAAAATGCTTGGGCCCAGGGGGGCTGCCATTCTTTCCCCTCTTCCCTTTGAACTCCTCGTTGCCGGACGTGGTTCCCGTCAAGTGGGAGAACACATCTTTCCTTTTCCCTTGTTGAGCCTGAGGTGAGGGAGGAACGTCAGACATTCTTGCTGAGATTGCATGCTTCGAATTCATGTATTTCTTTGCCCTCTCAAGGAGCCTAGTCATGGACTTAAGTGGCCTCTTACGGAAGGATCCTTACAACACCTATGAATTAAGTTCTGCAATGTAGGTTGCAACACATATTTTATCACGGAGGTCATCCACCTGTAAAGCTTCAAGGTTGAACCTTTTTGCATACTCACGGAGGGTCTCCTCTGATATCTATCTGAAACCGATGAGAGAAGTGGAAGGCTTATGCATTTCCGAGCTCCAATAAAGTGGCCCACAGAAGACCTGGCCAACTCAGTGAAGTTCTTGATGATTCCAGGCTTGAGCTTAGCAAACCAATGCCTTGTCGTGCCTATTAGAGTAGCTAGAAAAGCTCTGCACAGCACCTTGTTAGGGGTGTTTTGCAGCAGTATGAGGGACCTGTACGTCTCCCAGTGATCAATGGGATCTTTGGTTTGATCAAATGGCTCTATTGTGGGAATTTCACTTGGGAGGAAGGGCATATAGCTGTACTTTGTTAGAGAAGGGATATAGTGTCTTTTAGAGGGCCAAATCATTGGAGTTTGGTGTTTGTGCTTGATATTGGTTGAAAAAATTACCTAACCCGTCTTTGCATCTTTTTTATCCCATCGTTCCAAGTCTTGACCATCCTGGAACCTCCTTGGGAGTGTTCTCCTGGAACGGAGGAAGGATAAGTCTCTTTGTTTGGGACTCGTGCCTGAAACCTTTGAGGGCGGGACGCGGGGGTGAACCTCTTGATTTTCCTCTACTTGACTTTGTCCTTCTTCCTTCTGAGGATTCTGGACTTGGTTCTTCCTCTCTCGAGGATTCTGGCCTTGGTTCTCCCGTTCTCCCTCTCTCGAGGATTCTGGCCTTGGTCCCTTGAGGGTTCTGGTAAGGGATTGATAAAGTTTGATAGAGATGACTTTAGAGAAAACGTTCCCACATACGGCGCCAAACTAATGGAGTTGAAATTGACTTAGACCTCACCAAATATACTTTAGGAGGTGTTCTTAAGTTTAACTTATAAGGACACAATGATATATAGTTGTTCAGTTGCTGTGCTGAGGTACCTATGTTCACTGTCAAGGTGTTTCTGTTGTATACTCGATATAATGATGAATAATACAAATATGTCCAACCTTAGGCTTTGGCTAAGGACAAAAGTAAGGGTCTGAGGTCTTTGTGACAAACAAGGAGCTCTTAGGAAGTATCTGATTAATACTTTAAGCACTTCTAATTTGCTTATGACTCACAAGATTGAAATAAAGCTAAGTCACTTAAGTGAGGGGCTTAGAATACAACGTATGAGCAGGAAGTGGTCTTAGCTCTCTTACAAATTCTTGAGGTGTTATCCTTAACAGTCTATGTAGATTATTTGAATTTGGGATGCCTGCAACCTTCCTCCAGAGTCCCTTATATAGTCAACTGTTGGAAGCTGGAGGAAAGAGACGTTCACAACGTGGGCGGCCATTGCTGTGAGCTCTGCCTCTACAGTAGAGAGATGGATTATTGGAGGAAGAAATTGCAGCAGGATAGTGGTGCTTGTTGAGTGCATTAAAATACATTTAATTCATTAGAACAAAACACGTGCTATGAGTGGGGTTGGTAGAACATTGTGTGTACTTTCTCACCAACTCACTAAACTGATAGAAGAACTTCTGATGGCTGTTTGCTGTCGTTCTTGACCTTGAGGTTTGGGGTATGTGGTGCTGATGGTGTTCCACTTTTAAGTAGATGGACCTCTCAGCCCTAAGGTTTGAGGGGGATGTCTGTGGTGGAGTCCAGTATGGCGAGGAATTGTTGAGCTTCTCCTCTGATAAAGGTGTCCGTGATGGCGACCAAATTTCTTGCTGACCTTCTGTAACTTTTAAGTAGGAAAGTTCCTTGCTGGACAAAACTGACTGAGCTCTGGTGGAATTACCTCTCCTGTGACCTTTTGGGGAAGTGCTGGTGGGTCTTTCATTCTGTTGGTGGGCTCCCCATGATCCTGAAGATCCTGAGGCCTTAGGTAGGCAAGCTGTGGTTGCAGACATCTTATTTTGATCACAACCATGAGTTGGGGACCTCTTTATTTAAGGTTTTGAAGTAGATCATATTCGGTATCATCAGTTTCCATAGTCGTAAAAGACTTAAGGTACCTTCCAAGCAATCTTGGTTAGGTTTAGAATTCGAGTAGCATAGATAAGCCTAGCCCCTTCATTGTAATCAGTCAACAACCTTTGTATTAATACTGAGTTTTCTTACCCTTCAGTTCACTGGTCGAGAAGATATTTGCCACCCACTGATGGCATGAGATTATTCATTTTCTCCTGACAATTACTTTGAGAACACTTGGAACTCTTACCCACTCATGTTTATTTGTGCTTCATTTTTCATCTGTTTGGTAATTGAAAAACGTTTATTATGGAAATATTAGAGAGTAAATCTTTTCATGTATTTGAGATCAGTATGAACTAGCTTCACTTTGTAAATGCTTTTTATCTAGTTTTAATCTTTGTTAAAGTGTTAAATTTTAGGGATTTCTGGGATGCTTATTTTATTTTTTAACCTTGATAGGATAGCTCGTAAGGTTTTGGATGGATTGATGAAACAGAAACAGAAACAGAAAGGAAATACAAATTTATATAGAGAGATCAGAAAGGATGGGCATGCAGCTTTGGTGATACTGGTCCGTTTTCCCTTTATTTGTGACAATGTAATATCCAAGATATGAAATTGATTGTTAATGTTTTCACCTGCAGTTGCAATCACTCAACGCTCTTGGGCTGTTGGAGATCAATAAGGTGGAATTACGGGAGCCAAGGGTTAGTATTATATCATTTCATGATCTTGTATATATACTTGATTATATGATTAAATTTAGAGAATTTGTCGGGGTTCCTCATATGAGGGGTGATTTAGTGTGCAGTCTAAGACTTGTTTAGTTTGTGATCCCTCATTTTTTATAGGACTATAAATGTGTGATTATATGACACCCATTTACAATTTTATTCATAATATCACTCTTTCACATTGTAATACAACTGTTAAATTGTTATAAATGGTTAATTGTGTGATGCACAACTCTTTTTATTTGGTTTTTTATAGGAGGCCTGGATATGCCTTTATTATTTCATTAATATTTATTGTTTTGGTAGTTCAATAGAGGGAAAAATTGTTTAGAAATGTCAAGTTTTACAATTGATAGAAGTATTTGGATGGAAATGGATACTAGGATTTGGAGGCATAACCCTGTCTGATTATTAGCGAGATGAAGGACAATTTTTATTGATTTATAATGTCTTCTTTTTACTCGTTCATATTGTAACCCCATATCCTAAAATATATGACTAAAATATTCCAACTAATTAAATTACGTTTTTTTTTTACATAAACAGGAGGATCATACAATTGTTGATGCTAAGACTGCTCTTCATCAATGCATTTCTGTATACAAGGAGGTACATTCAAATTGGATTCATGAAACACTGTCATCGTACTCAAATTATTGGATTCATATTTTCATTTTCTTATGCTTGATTGTTGTAGTTTTTCATTAATAAGCAATATCACGACAAAGTTATGTAGTCAACCTCAAGTACTTTGTTCTCTTCTGTTCTCTCATTCTAGGCTATTTCTCTCTTTCCCATTGCTGATGATGGGATAATGAAGTGTTTATGGTTATGAAAAAAAAAATTGACTAGAAATAAATCTAAATCGGATCGGTCCATATACTTGGATTTGAGATCTACAGGTGAGCTCGAGTCTAATTACTACATTTATTTTTTGGGAGACTGGTGTTTTGTTATGTTATTGGATATAAATAGGAATTTCTTTTATAGTACAGTAAATTACAGTGGTGGCCCCCAAAGTTTGGCCATTGTAACGTTTTGGTCCTAACATTTTTTTTTTGTAACATTTAAGCCCCTAAACTATGTATGTTTGCATCAATGGCCCTCCCGTCAACTTTTTAATTAAATATAATGGAATTACTCCACGTGATTGGCATATCAATGCATATAAATCTTTTATCACCCCTGTACTTAAACCCTTCAACCAAAATAAGTTATTTTGGGTATGGGGTTTGGGTACAGGGGTGATACAATTTTTTTTGATTATGAAGTACTTTAGATTTACTGAAAAAATGGAAGGAAGGGCCACTGGTGCAAAGATTGCATAGTTTAGGGGATTAACTGTTAAAAAAAAATTTGAGGACCAAAACGATACAATAATCGAGTCTCTATAATTTACTCTTTATAATATGATGATTTGGTTTTCTTGTAAGTAAAACGTACGTAGACAGATACTAGAATATTGTATGGTTTCTTTCTCTCCTTTTCTCTTTATTTTTTTTTATTATGTGCAGTTTGAATCTGAGAGAATATTGTCCAATTCTCCTGAAGTGAAGGCAGAATATCTCTCTTGTTTGAGGCATCTTTCTGTGCTGTTAAGCAATAGTGCAGCTGATAGCACGCAGCGATCGAGAAGGGTAAATTTGCAAGAGTTGAAGGATGAAATTAAACATATTGAAGATGAACTTTCAACTAGCAGAAAGAGTCGAAATTATACGGGCAGATGATGGAGGAAATCCAATCGGTAGCATGCAGCAGTCTAGAGCAGCTGATATTGAGATATTGGTGGCAGTTAGATTGACAAAACCAATTTTATTATAAGTTACAGTTAGTAGTGGCAAAACTATGGGTTGGGCCTAATGTGGGCGGGTTAAATATGGGTTAGGCCTAATGTGGGTTGGGCCTAATATGGGCGGGCCAAATATGGGCTGGGTTAATCCATTTTTTCGCTCCCAAATAAGTATTATAATTCCAAATATATGTTAAAAAAAACATAGTTTACTCAACTTTTTAAAAGTAGGTTTTGTATTTGATTCGTTGCTTTTGAAAATGGTTCATATTTGATTCATAGTTTTTAAATATGGGCTCCATTTATAACTTTTAAATATGGGTTTCATATTTGACTCATAGCTTTTAAAAATGGCCCCATATTTAAATGACTGGGCTGATATGGGTTGTTTTATTCTTTGAGGTCCATTTTGCCACTACTAGTTACAGTGCATTTGAACGATATATAGAAGTATAATTTACAGTGAAGTAATCATTGGCAAGTCCCTCCCCATTTCTACGAGCTCTTGAATTTTGTTGGAGGCAGTAAGGCTAACTTGTGAGAAAAATATTGAGTACAATGGTGATGTATTGATGTTGTATCACCATATAACTAAACAATGCTATTTTTAACTAGGTGGGTAATTACCCCCATCTAATATAATTTAGGAAAAAAATGCAAATTCAACCATGAGGTTTGTGATCTTTTTGAAATCCAAGTCATTTCTTTCAATGTTACAATTTTAACCCTAGTGTTAATTTTTTGAAATGTCAACTCTTCGTCAAGTCCCCAATTAGTAAATTTGATGGAACCCGAGTAAGCATATTATGTGGCAAAAAAAAATGTTATTTTTTTACCAATAAACATGCAACATGTGGTTATAAGAAATTTATAATGAATAAAAATGAGAAAATAATTTAATTACTAGAATATAAAAAATCAAAGAGAATATAGAAATTGAAAAAACTAAAAATTTAAAGCAAACTGACCACTAGTAACCAACCACCATTTCACCCCATCTCTCCATCTCTCCCTCCCTTATGACGTCACCATCCAACCTACCAACGATAATGGTTACCATAACCACCTCACCACCCAACCCCATTTTCCCCTCTCCTAGCCTCAAATTTCAGTGCAAAGCCCAAAATAAACCCTTAAACAACAAACCACCATCAATGAAATCCAAAACACAAATTGCAAAAAGGAAACCCTTAATAAAAATCAAAATTAACCCAACAAACCAAAAGCCAAATTGAAACCATAAACACAAATCAAAATTGAAATGTGAACAAAAATTGAAATTGAATTAAGACACTTGACCCAAATCAAACCCTTAAACATAACCCACCAAATCAAAATCACAATCATCGAATTGAAATTGGAATAATCACAAATTAAAATTTATGTTTTGAACTTTCTTAGCCATCAACATATCGAAATGGTTATGGTGGCGAGGGAGGTGGCGGTTCTGAGGGAGGAGGTGATGGTGATGAGGAGGGAGGAAGTGAGGTGGCCCAAGGTCGATTAGTTGGAATGTGTTGAAGATTTGAAAAACAAAAATCGATTCTAATATTTTTTTTATTTTTTATAGTTCATAATTATATTGTTCATTTTAAAATTTAGATTGTGTTATTTTTTTATGGGGTTTTACGGTTTAGTCCCTGGACTAACAATTTTGGACCAAAAAATCGGGCCCAACAAATTTTAAACGATTACGTCCAACATATAAATACCATGAAATGAAAACAGAAACCCACTTTTCAGAAATCGAAGCCCGAAATCGAAACGCCAAAGCCCTAACCCTAACCCTAACCCTACTGTCTCTTCGATCAAAACACCAAAACGATTTTCATCCTCAATCAAAATATGGTCAACAATCACATATTACCCTATAACCATACAAACAAACTTCATAGAAGTTAAAGGAATCAAACCCTAATCGTGAAAGTTCTAACAACCATTTCACATTCTCAATCAAATTCTTCCAAACATCACTAATAAGTATAGATACATTCTCATATATATGTTCTTAAGTTTTCTACTTAAAATTATACCATTCACTATGGCCCAGTTTGGTTGCGCAAATTGTTTGATTATGTAAATTGGTTCATTGTGAATTAGTGAATTGTAAATTAGTGAATTTGAAATGAGTTAAATCCAATTTTACACAATGTTTGGTAATTTGAAATTGATGTTAAGGTTCTATGAGAAAAGGATAAAAACAAATCAAGAGAGAGAGGGAGAGGGAAAGAGAGAGGGGGAGGGGGAGGGGGAGAGGAAATATGCACTTTATGTGGCTCCTATTTCAAATGAATTCATTTCACGTTTTTTGTGAAATGATCCAATTTCAGATTTTGCACAGGAGCTAAAATGGGGCAATTAATGAATCATTTCATTAATGAAACCAAACACAATTAATGGATCAATTTGTAAATGGATCAATTTATTAATGATTCAATTTACAATTTTGGGACAACCAAACGGGGCCTATGAATATGTTGTGTTCTTAGAATTTTATTTATGATATCACATTTTTGTCCTTATGTATTTTGTGTTCTCATATGTATAAACTTGTAGATATTACACATGGACTGATGAAATCACATTCTTCTTCTTCTTCTTCTTCTTCTTCTTCTTCTTCTTCTTCTTCTTCTTCTTCTTCATGATATGGAAAAATACATTTGTTTCCCTGATTTTAAATGCAAAACACACTTTTTGCATGATTGGAATAATGTACATGTACAAGCCCTGTTTTATTGCGTTTACTCTGTGAATTTTGCCTGTACTTTCAAAAATACACGCAAAATCAATAAAGTACTTGCACATTGAAATTGAATTTGTAGTCCAATATGTGTGTACTTTTTTATTTTATACGTGTATTTTATTTAAAATATATTTCATATCCAGATTTAATCAATCCTATGTGATTTTAGGTGCTTTTCTTGCCCTGTTTTATTGCATGTACCATGTGAAATAAAATATGCCATGATGTAAATCTATACGGGCTATTAAGATAAAGAGCATTGATTCAACATCCAAAT
This sequence comes from Sambucus nigra, assembly GCA_949130495.1. Taxonomy (NCBI): domain Eukaryota; kingdom Viridiplantae; phylum Streptophyta; class Magnoliopsida; order Dipsacales; family Adoxaceae; genus Sambucus; species Sambucus nigra. Next base: position 168,719,655 of record OX422207.1, read on the forward strand.
ATCGTCAGGCAAGGAATTGCAAGTATTGCGATGCATATATGAAAGATATTTATCCCTCTATCTGTAAAATTAATTGGAGCACGCAGTGAATGACATATCCGACTTTGGGATTGCCTAATAGAGAACTTCTCAGTATCTTACATGTGGGGCCAAAGATATTAGAGAATATGATGGTTACTTTGGATTATTTAGATTTTTGTACACAACAATGTATATGTATTTTATATCAAAAGTTGTACAGATTTTAAATAAATAATGCCATGATGTATTTGTATATCTCCTATATTAATTGTGGTCCGTGCCAGCGGCATTTATTTATGGCTGGATGTGTATTATAATATTAGTCGTTGTATTTTAAAGCCTTGAATTATTGCGTGTACTTTGGAATTTTTGCGCGTACTTTTGCTTTTTTGCTTCTAGTTTTTTAAAGTACAAGCAAAAATCACAAAGTACACGCACATTGAAATTGAATTTGTTCAATCCAATATGCTTGTACTATTATCTATTACGAGTGTACTTTTTTATATTTTTGTGTTGTTTAAGAATCATACCATCAAGCATGTTCAACTACAAAATTGCTGCTTGCATCTTTGAAGATCTTAACAATACAAAACCTTTCACATTGAGAGTCAATAGTACTAATGATGACGAAATTTATTTTTTCCTTCGCATGAATGATAGAGCTAAAAGGTTACTTGGTTTCTACAACTACTATGAAGACATTAAGTGCATTTTTGATGTGCAACAACTTCAAGTAACTGAATCGAAAGCGAAGGATTTAGCTAAGCGAATTGAGTAGTATTGAATAAGAGATTTTGAAAATGTTGGCGCTTTTAGCATGAAGCTATTGTATCACTTCTTTTCTGAATATGTTAGGAAGAGAGAATCTTAATTTTCGACTTGTCGAACAACCTCCGTTATGTATTACCATGAAACGGACGGTATATATTACCGCCTTTAGCATATATTTTGTTGATACTTGTATGAATTGTTTGTGAGAATATTGCATGTACTTTTGTTAAATACACTTGTATTTTATTATTTTAGTCTATGTTTAATTCTAATTCGCATTTATTTTATTTTTTGTATATATAAATTATCATTATAGGTTAGTAATTTAAATTTTGTTTATAGATCAATAGAATGAGGATGAAGATGAAGGGTTGTAAATGTCGTGTAATACTGATTTAATCAAATTCGCAAGTTTAGACTTATTTAATTGGAGTCAATTTTTAAATCAAATTAATTCAGCCCTAAAACATGCATCTACGTGGGTGAAATCAAACCAACACAAATATAATTGCCGACACACAAATTTCAGGAAAAAAACCCTTTCGGGTAAAACTTTTTATTTCACTATGAATAATAAATCGCAATTTACATACACAATGAAATCCGCAATGAATATCACGTAGATACTCACATAGGTAGGCAACCTAGAGCCAACAATGGAACAACCGCATCAGCCCACAAGAACACGCAATCCAATTCAGCCAGGAACACCCACGAGCACTCCCAATTGACACGTAGTCGTAGTCAGCCATACAATAACACTCCACAACGATATAACTTCATTAAAGTTGAATCTTGGGTTCCAAAATAATTCACTAAAGCATATGGGATTTTTGTGAATTGAAAACAAAAAGGATTAAACCCTTAAATGAAGAAGACAAAGTGTTATGCAGAATGTAGATTACTGGTATAGAAATTCGCCAAGTCTTTTTAACGAAAACGGAGTGATTTAACACGCTTTATAAAAAAAATTAAGTCGGCAGATCTCTCGAACAAGATCAGGCTGACTCGAACGAGGACACGTGTCACTCGAACTAGGCTTCGCGTGACAAGCTAATGTCGCTTGAACGACATACATGTGTCGCTCGAACAACTTTAATAATTTTTTTTATCTCGTTAAAATCTCCTCCTCAACACTTAGGAAAAATTCTTTGACGAAAAACAATGCCTCAAGTATTTGAAAATATTTTAAAAAAATTATCCCAACAATTATAATGAACCATTAAGGTACTTAAACACAACCTTACCAAAATCATTGGATATGCCGTCACAATACGCCGAGGGTGGTTTTGAAACATTCTCATACAAATTCATTTGGGCTATGGGTGGTTCAGCTGGATATGGAAGATAAGAACACTCATGGGATAAGTGATCGACGTTAAAGCAATGGATGCACGACGAAACATTGGATGGGTTGACACTCATCACCAAAGGTTGTGGAATATGAGATATGTGCGTGGACGACACAAGAGTATCAACAATGGGTTGGAGAGAGTTAAAGCCATTAAGTAAAGTATGGAGTTTCGACTCGGGTTTAACTTTAAACATGCTTCGAGACGATGAGAAATGGCCAAAGTATTCCCGTAAAGGACGTTCTTCAGCCATGACGAGAGGAATATTTTTATTTTTTTTAATATTTTTCAAAAGAAAAGAAAATACTTTTGTGATTTTGGAATATAAGAAAAAGAAAATCTTTTTAATATTTGGAATATTAATAAAGAAAGAAAATCTTTTTGTGAGTTTTGTGGGAAAATAAGGAAAATATTTTTGGGATTTATGGAAAAGGGGAAAAGAGAAATATTTTTAGATTTTGTTGAAAAATAAGAAGGAAAAATGAAAAATATTTTTGGATTTTGGAAAATACGAAAATATAGGCTTATAAAAAATGGAAAATATTTTTGTATTTTTTGGGGTTTTTGAAGAGAAGGAAAAATATTTTTGGATTTTTGTGGAAAAAGAGGAGATGGACAGGTGTTGAAACTCAACAGGGCGGAGCATAAAATCGATTACCAAAAGATTTGAAATTAGACACGTACGAAGAAAGGAAAAATCCTAACGAGTATATAGCCAATTATTATCTTCAATTGAGGTGAGTGGGAAGTCAATTTTTATTTAATCCGCGGGCGAGAAAAACACAGAATCTTAAACCTCGTCGGTAAAAAAGTGTTCTCCTACTAGTTAAGGCTCATCACACTAGATACTACAATGATCGACCATCTGGTACCACTCAGTGGAAAGCACAAACCCGTTTTACTAGGCGGCTTCACTTAAAACCCATTTTCCCTAGACAATAGTCTTAAGAAAGTCGATTGAAGATTTGCAAGGGTGGAAGGGACTCACTAGAGTATCCTTTAAGGGTCTCGGTCCAGAAGGATCCTAATGAACACCAATCCTACTTGGTTTTCTAGTTGATTTATTTTAATTTAAGTGATAGCACATGTAACAAGCAAATAAGATAAAGTGATTGAGTGGGTGATGATATCCCAACTCGTTGCAATGACCTGCAATATAGATAAATACAAACATAAGGCCAATTTTATTGAAATCGAGCGACTAAAATGCTCGTCTTTGGGGAATAAATTAAACACTTTTGGGTGCTTATCATAATGTTCACACTAGTTATATAGGATCCCCTTTTTAAATCATATAACTTTCACATTAGGTATGTAAGAAACCCCTTTTTAAATCATATAACTTTCACACTAGTTATATAAGAAATACATTCACACTAGTTATATAAGAAATACATTCACACTTATGATTAATCCCATATACAATTATCTACTAATATTATATACATACTAGTATACTACAACATTCACACACATGTCACGTAAAATAACCATCCATTCCCGAGTAATAACTCACCGGATGCTTTCTTTAAAATGCTATCATGTCCCAGGTATGCTCACTCTAACCTGGCTACCTCACGTCGGAATAACTCACACCGAACTTGGGTAAAAATATCGTAACGTAGTGGAGACGGTCATATTTAGCCTGAAAGTGAAACCGAATCATACCCAAAGCATCTCACCGAGAAAAAATAAATCACGCAATAAAATAGTAGGCGATATGACCTGGGGACTATACTCTCCCTGCCCCTCAAGCCAGGGGATTCACCAACATCGCGCAAACTCCTATGATAGCACTAGAGCGGTATGTATTCCTATAAATGTCATTCACATTGATATCCATAACGTACACACACACACACACACACACACACACACACACACATATATATATATATATATATTATGACACTAACCATATACTTATATTTAATAAAGGTCCGGCTAACCCGTGCCTAATACCCGTGGCACTAGCCCAAAAATACCCAAGTATTTATCCCGACTAATAATTTAATTAATCACACATTAATTAATTTTCATTAAAGTAGTGTCACCCAACTACGGTACCCAGACTCACTCATTCAGTCCGTATCTTCACCCTTTAGAATTTATTACACAAAATGTCACTATTAAGTTTAACACTCCTCATTAAATTTAATATTCGATAATTTATTATATGTATCTATAATAAATTAAACCAACTACCCTGTGCCTAACTGCCGTCGCACTAGCCTGAAAAATATCTGAGCCAAATCTCCGACACTTAATTAAATTAATTTCATCTCATTTAATTTATCTAAGTGGTGTCATGAAACCAAAATGTCCGAACTTGGTCCGTCTTTTTACCTTCTGAATTTATTTCACAAAATTCCATTGTTTAGATTAGCTCTCCTTTTAAATGAAATATTACTTAAAATCATTCTCCCAAGGCTCTAAGTATCGTTGCCACTTTAATATCCTTTTTCATTAATTAGATCATTTAATAGAAACCCTAAAATAAATCAAGAAGAAGTTGTCAATTACCCCACCATCGTTCGAACGAGACCATGGGTCGTTCGAACGACTTTCACTGTCATTAGAACGACTCCTCTGGTCGTTTGACCAACCTGTCTTGCCAAACAACTCTTCATCTTTCCCAGACGTTGCTTTCGCCATTGACAAACCTCAATCCTTCTTAATCTCTTAACTGAACGCAACCAAAGATTTCCCAACTTATTTGATTCGTCTAAAACAAGTGAAAATCATCCTATTAACCTTTAAACATCATTGATTTATGTCATCATCTTTTTATTCAATGATTCGGGTTTTGTACTATTTGTTAAATCCTCTTCCTATATTCAACTACATAGTCCTCAAACCAACGAACCTAGCATCTGTATTTCTAATCTACACATGATTCAAATGATGATTTATCCCAATCAATCATTAATTTCATATTTAATCTACATAATGTCCTCAAATCCCCCAAACCCATTTCATATAATAGCCCACTCCCAAACAAATTTATTTATCACACCCACTATGATATAAATCGAAATATTGCAATTAAATTGGAAGCAAGTTTAACTACTTGTCTGATATGATTCGTAGGGTCTAATTTCCTTGGATGTAGACAAAGATTTAACGAAAAACGCACCCAATTCTTCTTGATTTGGCTCCTAAAAGCTGCCTAATTTCCCCCTCTTTTCTCTTCTGCAAAACTAGGGTTTTCTTATTGAGTTGTGTCTGTCACAAACTCCCTAATGTAGTTTTATATTGCTAATCTTGAAATTAAGCTTATGGGCCAAGCCTAAATGACCTAAACACCCCCGTGTGAGCCCAATTATGCTTAAAAATGCCTTGAGACCCAATTACTACCTCGGGTACTCTTTTTTGACTATCTCGAACGTATTCGGAAACAACCGTGCACTCAGAATCGTCATTCGAGTTACTTTACTAAAATTCTCCAATCTCGACCTCAAATTATGGCACATGTAAATTTTAAAAATAACTCGAATTAATTAAATCTTAATTCACTAAATTAGGCATTTACACGCCATTTTCTAAATATAAAAGGAAGTTTGTTTTACACCTAAATCTGATTTTCCTTATGTGCCTTGCCACGCGGCTAAAGCAGGCCAAAAAGTTTGTGCGCCTCCTTTTATTTGTGCCAATGATTGGCATGGGTATATAAAAAGGTGAAGGAGTTTATAAACTCAACGTCACTCCTTATTTCATAAGGGAACACGCCCAATGATTGGCATGTGTTTTTAAGGAGTCTTTTTATATAAGACCCCTCTATTTCCTTTAAAAGAAACACGAACCTCCAAAGTCATCAGACCAATAAGAGTTAAACAACTGCGTGCCTATAGTTATCAACTTTAACTCAAATCTTTTCTATATGAATGCCAACACATACAGTTTGTTAAAAAGAAGAAAAGTTTTTTTTTTGTGACAGATGACTTTCTGAATAGAAAAACTTTATGTTCAATATTTTTCCAGGACGTCTTTTTCTCACTTTTAAAGGTCCAAAACCTTTTGTCCATTTAATTCATAATCCCAACTAATTTTTATGAATTGTTTTGTGGAACCCAAGACATATTTTCCTGAAATATTATGCTGCTGCTTTTGGTACTGTTCATGGTACTAATAAAAGTCTGAGGATACTAAGGTCTGCTGAGTATGAATCTTTGCTGAAATAGAACTGAGTGTTCTTGTGGAGCTGCTGAGGTTGTTCCATTGCTGACGACGCTGACCGACGCCTGTGGGTATTCGTGTGTCAAATTATTTCACTATAATCCGAGTAAGTTGTGATTTACAAAATCATAGTGAAATAAACGATTTTGCCCTTCGGGGATTTTTTTCTCATTTGTGGTTGTCTTGCATGCTTAGATTAATTTTTTAATCAATCACGTTTGTTTGCAAGAGTTTAAAATTATTGGGACTAGAATTGGAATTTAATTAAATAATTAATTCATTTGAACGCACGTGCACTCTCAAATTGGTATCAGAGACAATTACACAATTCTACCGTGTAATTTTCCGCAAAATTTTTCTTAAGATATCAATTTTCTGAAAAAATGATTTTTGAAAAAGGGCGTGTTCAAAATGGAGAAATTATATAATAAAATACCATTTTTTGACGGGACAAATTATGCTTACTAGAAAGCCCGTATGAAATCTGCTCTAAAAGCCATAAATGTAAGAGTTTGGATTTTGGTTGAAAGAGGGTGGACACCTCCCTCCGTCACCATTGACAACGTGACAAATTTAAAATCTGTGACAGTATGGACTGAAGATGAATTTAAATGGTCATCTTTTAACTCTAAGGGTCTTAGTGCTACTTCTGGATCCGTCACACCTGACGAGTTCCGGCGGATAATGACGTGCATATGTCAAAAGAGGCATAGGATGTCTTACAGCTTACCCATAAAGGAACTAATGCTGTGAAAGAGTCTAAACTGCAAAATTTAACAACCCAATTTGAGACTATCACCATGCTTGAGTCTGAATATTTTGATGAATTCTATGCTAGATTATCTGATATTGTAAACACTACCTTTAATCTTGGTGAACACATTCCTAATGCTAGAGTTGTTAAAAATATTTTAGGATCACTACCTAAGCATTTTATCCCTAAAGTCACTGTGTTAAATTCTATAGGTAATTTAAACATTCTTAAATTAGAAGAATTGGTTGGAGACTTACAAACCTTTGAAATTGACACGTTTTCTAAGTCTGTTAAACCAAAAGATAAGGGAATTGCACTTAAACCCCAGGCTAGAAAGGGTGAGGGGTCCGTTAAAAGGAAAGAAGCGTTTAAACAGAGAGAGATAGAAACATCTGATTCTGAGGGAGAATTTGATTTAGACAACTTGGTTCTTTTTGCCAAAAACTTTAAAAAATTTCTCAAATTAAAAAATGGCAATTTTAAACATAAAAAGAATTTTGAGAAAAATAAATATGGCAAGAAAGATGAAAAAGATAAGAAGGACACCCCCAAGAGAGATGAAGAGAGATGATATGAATGCGACGGTAGAGGTCATAAGGCTTTTAAGTGTGCCACTAGGTTGAAGCGTCAAGGCAAGGGCAAACTGTCCTAAATTCCACATTGAGTGACGACAGTGAAGTCGAGTCGGTGGATTCTGGAGATGAATCACCGCATGAATGAAACTTCACCGCATTCATGGAGGTTCTCTCACTGAATCTCACGACGATGATGATGCTACCTCACATGGACACCTTGAAAGTAATGAGAGTGAGGTAGAGGATGCTGGAAGTAAGAGCGAGAGTGATCTTAAACACGCCTATGCCAATTTATATGTAGAATCATTAAAAACCAAAAAGCGTTAGTTCTTAGGATCGTCGCAATTGAAAAGGAATTAGGAGAGACTAGAGACTGGGAGTCATCGTTTAGCACAGCCGAGAGAGAGAGAGAGAGAGTTTGTGATGAGAGAGAAGAGTTTTGAGAAAGAAAAGGTGAACTTGACTAAAAAAATGGCTAATCTGACGAGAGGCCTCTGTGCATCCGAAGAGTCTCTAAAGATTCTGGAAGCCCTTGTTTCCCAGCTCACTCATGATCTTGAGAGAGAACGAGAAGTCAAGGTTCAAATCGAGGATAGATCTGGTAAGATGGGAAAAATGCTCCTCGCCCCCACCTTGGGATTTGGTGAAAGGCCGGGAATTAGTTTTGATGGTGCTTCCACCTCTTAGATTACACCTGGACCAGTCCCTAAGTTTACATCTACTCCATATGGCCTCCCATCAAAGCCCAAGAGAAGAGTTTGGGCGAGAAAAGAAAACTAAGGTCTGCCTAAAAATGTGTTCTTTTGTATGTACTACAAAAGAAAAGGCCACCTGAGAGAGTATTGCTATAGTTTGGGTCGGACTTCATGTTCATATGCTCCACCACATCGTACTGATGATTTTACCAGTCTGAGAGAGCGTGTTGAGTTTTTTGCCGCCATATCACAGAGTTTGATGGAGGAATTCCGATGGATATCTTTGCCGTCAGTGAATACTTCCCTCATCCCGGCTAAAACCAACAACAACAAGGGTAAACAAAAGGTTACCACTTCTTGGGTACCTAAGAAATACGAAAAGGCCCTCGTTGTTCATGTCGCTCTTAAAGCACATAATACCTCCTAATGGTATTTTGACAGTGGCTGCTCCAGGCACATGACTGGTGACGTATCCTTCTTTACCTCCCTCGAGGATCGAAAGGAAGGCAAGGTCACATTTGGAAATGGGAGCAAAACTAGCATAGTAGGATGAGGTACTGTAGAGATACCTAGATTTCCTAAGCTAGAGAATGTTCTGTACGTGAAAGGTTTGAAAGCTAATTTACTCAGCATTAGCCAATTGTGCGATGCTTACTTTGCAGTAAAGTTTGATCGGAATGCTTGTAATGTCTATGATCAAGCCTTTAAACTATTATTGCAAGGGGTGAGGACCGACGATAACTGCTATGGGATTATACCCAAGTCCTCATTTGTCTGCAACAACGCCATGATCACTCCAATGGATCTGTGGCATCGACGTCTAGGTCACGTGAACTTTAGAGATTTAGATCGTCTTATTAAAAAGGACCTAGTACATGGCTTACCGTCCCTTAGAAATCTAACTTTCGCGGTTTGTGGGCGGTTTGTGGACCCTGTCAGTTGTGTAAACAAGTCCATAGTCTCTATAGGAAGTTGCATTCCATTACCACCTCTCGTATACTTGAGCTGATTCACATGAATCTTATGGGTCCTACTCGTACTGAGAGTCTGGGTGGTAAGAGGTATATCCTCGTGATGGTGGATGATTTCTCCAGATATTCGATTGTAGGTTTTTTGAGAGAGAAATCTGACGCTGTTGAGTTTTTAATGACCAAGTGCCGTGTCCTGCAAAACCAACACGGAGTCACTATTAACAGGATCGTAGTGACAATGACACATAATTTACGAAAGAAAAGGTAGATCTTTACTGTGATAGCCTTGGAATTAAACAAGAATTTTCAGCCATAAGGACTCCTCAGCAAAATGGTATTGTTGAGAGGAAGAATCGAACGATTCAAGAAATGGCTAGCTCTATGCTTTTGGGTCGTAAGGTTGCTAGGAGATTTTGGGCAGAGGTGGTGTCTACCGCGTGTCACAGGGTGAATAGGGTTTTCCTTGGTCCACACACACTTAAGAAGCCTTATGAATTGTGGACTGACAAGAAACCCAACCTTTCATATTTTCGTGTCTTTCGGAGTAAATGTTCCATCCTATGGGATATAGAGCAATTAGGAAAATTTGATTCCCGGAGCGACGAGGGAATTTTTCTTGGATATTCATCAAACAGTAGAGCATACCGGGTTTACAACCTGAGCAACTCTAAGGTTATGGAGTCAATAAACATCACCGTGCAAGATGATGAACCTCCGGCGTTTGTTGATACTAGCCTTCAGTGTGGGGATGAGGACTTTTTTGGCAGCTATTTACTTGTCCCTCACACAAACCCTATGGACCCTACTCTTGTGTTAGTGGACACACCTGCTTGGGTTCGCAAGAGTCATGACCCTGCCACCATTATAGGCGATCCCACCTTAGGGGTCAAGACTCGTGCTCAGCTAGAGAACGTTGTTAGTCATTTTTGCTACACATCCACAGTCGAGCCCAAGAATCACAAAGAAGCACTCAAGGATGAACACTGGATATCTGCTATGCAAGAAGAGTTGCTTTAGTTTAAAAAGAACAATGTCTGGGAACTTGTCCCCCGACCTAGTGAGACGAATGTGATAGGTACCAGTTGGATTTTCAAGAATAAAATGGATGAAAATGGTACCATAATCAGAAACAAGGCTAGGTTGGTCGCTCAAGGCTACACACAGATAGAGGGTGTAGACTTTGGGGAGACATTTGCTCCTGTTGCGAGGCTTGAGTTCATCCGCTTACTACTTGCCATCGCATGTCATTTGCACTTCAAGCTATATCAGATAAATGTCAAGAGTGCCTTTCTAAATGTCATTCTACATGAGGAGGTTTACATGGAATAAAAAAAAGGGTTTGAAGACCCTAAGCACCTGAAGCACGTTTACTATATGAGGAAAGCCTTGTATGGTCTGAAGCAAGCACCCCGTGCTTGGTATGAGAGGCTTACTTCCTATCTCTTAGCCTGTGGCTTCAAGAGAGGGGGAGTTGATAGGACGTTATTCATCAGGAGAGACGACGGTTCTATTTTGGTTGCCCAACCACTTGCTCCCAGCATGCTCACCACTTTGAGGAGGAGATGAAAAATGATTTTAAGATGAGCATGGTAGGTGAGCTTACTTTCTTCCTTGGTCTCCAGGTTCGTCATCTAGAGGATGGGATGTTCATCTCCCAATCCAAGTATGCTAGAGACCTAGTGAAGAAATTTGGTTTAGACTCCGCTAAGCATGCACGTACACCAATGAGTACTTCTACTAAGCTTAGTAAGGACACTTCAGGCAAGGACGTAGAGCAAACCTTGTATCGGAGTATGATAGGTAGTCTTCTCTACTTAACTGCCAGTCGTCCCGACATAACCTTTAGTGTTGGAGTTTGTGTACGATATCAGGCATCCCCAAAAGAGTCACACTTACTCGCTCTAAGATGTCAAATACATGAGTGGGACTCTCTCCTACGGTATTTAGTAATTCCTTTGATACCGATGACTGTCTGTCCGCCTATTCGGATGCTGATTGGGCCGGGGATGTAGATGGTTGTAGGATCACTTCTGGTGGGTGTTTTTACTTTGGTTCTGCTCTTATCTCCTGGATGAGCAAGAATCAAAACTCCATCTCTTTGTCCACTATGGAGGCTGAGTACATCGTCGCCGGGAGTTGTTGCACGCAACTCTTGTGGATGAAGCAAATGTTGTAGGATTATGGGATTTCATAGGACACTATGACCAAATCCTATGATAACATGAACGCGATACACATATCTCATAATCCGGTCTAACATTCGTGCACAAAGCAAATCAGGATACGCGAGCACTTTATACCTCAGTTAGTTGAGGAAAAAGTCGTATCCCTGATTTTTGTACCCACTGACCTTCAGTTAGCCGATATTTTCACAAAACCTTTAGATGCCCTTAGATTCGAGAGTCTTAGGAAGTTTGTAGGGATTTGCACAGTTGATTGAGGGGATGGTCCGTGTCTAGTATATGATGCATTTTTTTCATGCTCACATAATTCTGCTCCTATTTCTAGTTTGTATCAGTTTTGTATTTATATACATTTGGTTCTTTTCCTATTTCTTAAAAAAATAAAAAATACAAAAAGATTTTCTTTTATTTTGAGAAAAACCAGAAAAACTCAAAAAGATTTTTGTAGTTTGTTTTGCACCGTTTATGAATAAACACTTAGGATGACCAAGTCACAACTTCATGCCATATCCATGTGAGTGTTTGATAGTGATTTGAGACAATATGTTATGTCATTTATGTGCTTTACGAAGTTTGGAGTCTTTGAGTTGCTATAGTGTTTCTACCTACACGTTTGACTCTTTTTGTCCTTTATTGCACACATGCACGAATTTGTTTGATGTTTGTTCTTGAGAATTCACATGTTGGTTACGTGTTTTCATCTCAATTCTGTCTATTAAAATGAGCCAAATGTGATAAAATAAGATAATCGAAGGTGTGCATGTTTATATCGTTTTGCTGTAAGTTTGTGTGAATTTTATAAACGGTGAAGGGCTACGAAAGGTACTCATCTATCCTTTGCGATTAAGCCGCCGTTTAAATTAGACCTAAAAAATTGAGGAATTTTAATTATCCGGGGTCCAAAGAGGTTTAAAAGAGCCCGAAAATATTGAAAGGAAATAAAAGGAAATCCATGCCAATAATGGGCCATTAGGTTTATTCTCCAATTCTCTAATGTTTGAGAATTTAGATCACCTCGAAAAGAAAATATATATGAGGGAGTTTGGTTGGAGAATTCAAATGGCTTTGCATATCCTTAAAAAGTCTTGAAAAAGCACAAAATCATTTTGGACGTTATTGGTGTGAAAATCATGTTGACTTTGATTTATTGATTTTGATTTAAGACGATGTCATCTAAATTAAACAATTTTACACCAAAGGACTGTTTTTGATGTTCATACATTAGGAGTACACTTATCCATCTTGCACATATGATATGATTGAGTTGATTTTTCTATCGAATTTGTTCACACCCATTCATTCCGTTTTCATGATTTTGTCATATTAGTATAAATTCATGGTGTGTGATTTTTGTAGCATCATTTTTTTTTATAAAAATTTGAAAAATAAAAAATAGTTGGTTTGTTCTATCTTTCGTGACACCCCGATTTTCTTTATGTGATTTATTCTTTTCCTTGTCTATTTCGGACAAATAAAAAGGGGGAGAACGAATTATGATATTATGGGGGAGTTTTAGTATGGGGGAGATTTGATTGTGCTAACATTGATTATGTTTATATCATTTCAAACTCACTACGTCATGAGGTTTTTTGCTTTATCTCATGTGTGTAGGTACGAATATTTAAGATCAAATTGTTGTACACCCTGATGAGAAAAGCTTGGAGTTTTGAAAAATTGATTGTTGAAGCAAAGTTTAAAAGTTAGAAGACTTGTCATTTTATCTTTACATAATTGTCTTGGGAGGGTAGATTTGTATAGGTCATTCTTGTGATTAATAATTCAGATTTTTTTTATTTTGACCGGCATAGATATAGGGGGAGATTTGTAAGGACATTATCCGTCACAATTAGCTATGTCATATACCGCTACAAGTCAACAAACAATTGAGGATGCTAACAACTACAAACTCTGGATCCGAATTACAAGTGCACTTCAACATTCAAGCACCGTCAAGATAATTTTGGTAAAAATATGTTTAAAGTTCTATGTGCATTTTATATTTAAAGTGTTGGGATTTTTTTAAAAAGGCTAGAACTTTTATTCATAAAATTTCCTTTGAATAAAAGAAGTTTTATTTAAAAACAAAAAAATGAAAACAAAAGTTTTTTTTAAAATCAAAACCAGTTGGCATTTAAAGAATATTTTTTATAAAAGAAGCTTTTCTTTTTTCTTAAAAAAAGACTGTTTCGTACAGTTAAAAAAAAGAGGGCAAACTTCATATCCCTTTTTAAAGCCAACTCGCCTATTGATACACGTTGAAGTTTTTGGCTGCCCTTAATGGTTATAAAATAAAAGGAGTTTTGGTTACTGCATGCATTAGGCATTTACACGCCATTTTCTAAATATAAAAAGGAAGTTTTTTTTAATACCTAAATCTGATTTTTCTTATGTGCCTTGCCACGCGGCTAAAGCAGGCCAAAAAGTTTGGGCGCTTCCTTTTATTTGTGCCAATGATTGGCATGGGTATATAAAAAGGTGAAGGAGTTTATAAACTGAACGTCACTCCTTATTTCATAAGGGAACACGCCCAATGATTGGCAATGATTGGCATGTGTTTTTAAGGAGTCTTTTTATATAAGACGCCTTTATTTACTTTAAAAGAAACACGCACCTCCAAAGTCATCAGGGTAATAAGAGTTAAACAATTGCCTGCCTATAGTTATCAACTTTAACCCAAATCTTTTCTATATAAAGGCCAATACGTATAGTTTGTTAAAAATAAGAGAAGAATTTTTTTTTTTTGTGACGGAACACTGTCTGAATAGAAAAACTGTGTTAAATATTTTTCCAGTGTGTCTTCTTATCACTTTTAAGGGTCCTAAACCTTTTGTCCATGTAATTCATAATTCCAACTACTTTTTATGAATTATTTTATGGAACCCAAGACATATTTTTCTGAAATATTATGCTGCTGATTTTGGCACTTTTCATGGTACTAATCAAAGTCTGAGGATACTAAGGTCTGCTGAGTATGGATCTTTGTTGAAATAGAACTGAGTGTTCTTGTGAAACAGATGAGGTTGTTCCATTACTGACGAAGCCTACCGATGCCTGCGGGTATTCGTGTGTCAAATTATTTCATTGTAATCCGTGTAAGTTGTGATTTACAAAATTATAGTGAAATAAATGGTTTTACCCTTCGGGGATTTTTTCCTCATTTGTGGTTGTCTTGCATGCTTAGATTAATTTTTTAATCAATCATGTTTGTTTGCAAGAGTTAAAAATTATTGGGACTAGAATTGGAATTTAATTAAATAATTAATTCATTTGAACGAACGCGCACTCTCAGGTATATTGATATCACTATTATTATCAAAGTAAATAGTCATACAATCTTGATCAATACTATAACCCCTAAAAAATTGCTTCATCGAAAGAAATTGTATGCAATAACTACCCTCCGCAATGTACTTTGCTTCGATCGTTGATAAATACACATAATTTTTCTTCTTCGCGGGCCAAGAAATCAAGAACTTAATAAGTGGATGCATCCACCAGAATTACTCTTCCTACCCTCCACATCTCCTACCAAATCTACATATGAATAAGCTAGGAAATAAGTATAAGTATTATTAGAATACCAAATACCAATATCCGTTATACCACTCTCATATCTAATGATACGTTTTACCACATGTAAGTGGTACTTAATGGGAAAATATTGGTAGCGAGCACAAACACCAATGCTAAAAGATATATCAGGACGACTAGGCATAAGGTATATGAAACAATATTTCATTTTGTGATAAAAAGTATCGTCTATATCCTTCCCATTAGAATCCTTACCAAGTTTCACAAAAACACTCGTTGGAATGTGATAATTCTTAGCCGATCCTTTTTTACTTAGTCTTTTGCATACTAAAATTGTGAAATAAAGAACCCCTATCCATATGTTGCACTTGTAGATCTAGATTTAAGGTGAGTCCTCCAACCAAGATAAACTCAAACTCTTTTTGCATCAACATTGCAAAATCTTGATAATGTTGTTCCTAAGTGGAACTAAAATTGACATCGTTTACGTAGACTTGGGCTAGCACTATGTATTTACCAAAAGAGTTAAAAAAAAAAATCCTTATATATAATTCCCCTATTAAAACCTTTCCTTACTAGATATGAAGTTAGCACCTTATTTTAATCTCTCGGGACTTGATGAAGGCCATATAATGTTTTTTCTAGGCAATAAACATGCAATGTGAACTTAAGATCCGAAAATACCTTTGGTTGCAACACACATACTTTTTTTCGTAGATTTCCATTGAAGTATACACTCTTCACATACATTTGATGGATATTGAAGTCTAAGGTATATGCTATATCCAATAGTAAATGGACAAACTTTAGCTTAGCTATCGGGGAAAAAGAATCATCGAAGTCTAAATACTCAATTTATCTATAGCCTTGATCCAACCTTGCCTTATTCTGCGAAATTTCACCATCTTTATCATGCCTATTTTTTAGGATCCACTTAGTACCACTGACACGCATGTAAGAACTATATTAAAAACCTCTTATTTGACAAATTAGTGTAATTATATTACATCACGTTGACCCAATATTCGTCCAACAAGAATTCTATCACATTTTTGGGTTTAGTTCTCTAGGTATAACAAAGATATGTCATCTCATTGTAGAGTTAAGCTTGTGTCCTCACTCCCAAAAAAGGACTTCCAATGATCTAACTCTTATAATAGTTATTTTGAACACATTAAGGCGTGTCACCCACAATTTTAACCACTGGGTGTGTTGTGATCATCTCTTCACTCACTTTTATTTATTTCTCTTTTTCATCCCCTATATAAGGTATGAAAGAAGCATTTTCACAATTGTCCTCACTAAATTCAAAGGATTCATTATCATTAATCACAATGTTAATGAACTCCATTTTTTTTAGATACATAGTTACAAACAAGGTATGATATTAGTTATGTAGTCAAAATGAATTACTTCATCACTTTTTGACTAAATCTTAGTAAGCTGTTATTTATCCTTAAGAATATATAATATTATCCCAAATATTCCAAAATTCTTAAGTGTGGGTTTCCTACCTTTCCAAATCTTATAGCTATTTAGCTTTATACTATACTTCCTATAATAACGACTTACAGTAAGACATAACACATTAACAAGTTTTTCCCATAAAATTTTAAGAAAATCTTTGCATTTTAACATTGACCTCGCTGTTCAAAAAAAAAACATTGACCTCACAATCTCTTGGATAATGTAGTCACTTTGCTCAATAATTTTGTCTTGTTATAGTGTTTGGGGCGCTGAAAACTCATAGTGTATCCTTACTTCATCACATCATTCCCGAACCTTAGTTCCCTAAAAAACCTTCATGTGGTGACTCCAAGCTCTAACAATAGTGAATAATTTCTCATTTTAGTGATTTTTGCACTTGGGAATGAATAATTCCTTAGCGTTAAAACTATGATGTAAAATCTTACAAAAAATGAATATAGAGAAATCATCTATCAGTCCTCGTACACTCTTTGTCATATTGGACCCATGTTGGTTTCAATTTTGTTTGTACATTTAGAAAAAAAAATGTATGAGGAATGATGTTTACTCAAATGAGATAGATAGTGAATTAAATCACTCTTGAAAAGTAACCCAAGGTCTCTAAAATTCACGTGTCCTAAAATCTGTTGCCAAAGATACCCCGCATCATTCTATTGTTTTACACTAAATTTTTAATAGAATTGATTGTGTGACAATTATCCGTAGTTTGCTTGCCCTTCAAATGACATTTACCCTTAGAGTTAATCACTTGTCAAACATTCGTGGTAAAAATAATGTTATGGAGATTGTCTCACATTTTTCTTATGATAAGAAAATTAGCCTACAAGATGTCCTCCAAAAGTATGTTTTCAAATCTAGGAAATTCAGTTATATCTATAGAAACCTTTCTTACCACACTAAAATTTTCCCCATTAATAATAGTAACAATGTTGATTTTCTTCTTTCCGAAAATTTGAAGTAACACTCTATTTTCGATCATGTGCCTAGAACACCCACTATCAAAATACCATTTTGAAGTTTTTTACGTAATACAAATGGTATGAATGATAAGACATTTCAATATTTCTTTTCTCGCAAGGTTTTATCCACATGCCTTGCTCTGGTCTTATCATTCTTTCGTAATTTTTTCACAACTCATGTTAACCACTTTTGATTTTGAAATATTTTTTATGTTCAATAAAATGGTTCTTGATTATCAGATGGTTCATGCTTAGTCACTTGAGATGTTTTTTAAATCATGAAGCATACGTCCCCGAAGTGTTCTTTTATATGACAAAATGTGAATTTGAATATGACACGAGGATCTCTATCTTTGAGAAGGTTTTTCATATTTTTCTTCACAATTGGTGGAGAAGACCGTTTGGGTTTTTGAGTCTCAAATGATTTTTGACATATATGATGTTGGATTTTTTGGAGGGGATGTCTCAAACACATTGAAATTGATAGCACTCTTATCATGTGAACCTTGGGTACGAGATACACACATTTTACCCAATTTCTTGGATCAGTGTTACAAATATACTCAATACTGTTAGCAGAAACCAAATAATTCTAAAGAGTGAATACCGTTCAATTCAAAGAGTCATTGGAATTTTACAATCCCCAAACTCAATTTTTACTCTCTTGTTAGTTATTTCATTCCTTGTCCAAAAAATGACCTTTGTTTAAAGTATTTCTTGGATCTTCCACCTTGATCAAGTTCAAATATTTCATCTGAAAGACAATGGTTTATTTTCTGTCCTTAATCATCTTCATGGAAGTTTTTAATAAGTTTTTTATTTATAATTTTAGCATATTCAAATAAAATTTGTCATAGGCTTGTTGTAAAGCACACTGGTCTCTATAGTATAATTCATGAATACACGAAAGAAGATAAAATGTCAACGTTAGTGAAACATTCATCACCATTAGATATAGATTAACATGAATCTCTTTAATTTGATACATGGTCATATTTAGAGTCGAAAATAAAAGGATCACACAAGACATCATCGTTTTTCAAACTATTCTATCGTTGTTCTTATTGGGGTTTTTATTCTTAAAACCATGTTTAAATGATATTTATATTTTAATAAAGGATGGCAATAACTCATTTTGAGGTATGAATCATGTTTGTGGGAAGGCCTTATATTTGTTTTCTATATATGTTGATTAATTTTACTTAGTAGAAGTTCTGGTGAGTTCGGTTCGACACAATCATAGATGATCAGAATTTCGTATCTAGTGTAATTTAACAGTTCATAGCTTAGATAGGGAATTGGCATCCTATCGATAAAGTTGTGTGTATAATCTTAGTAGTTTATTTAGACTACATAAACATGTCTAGTGGTTCTATAACTTATATGATAGTTCAAAGATGATTGTACCGGTACATTAAAAATGGATTAAACATGACCACGGACGAGGTTCGAGTCTAGATGCTGACTAGATTAGACTTGCACAATCTCACAAGTTTGCAAAGTGTTAATAGATTACTAATCCTAAGGATTGCGTGAATTAGAATATTCACATAATTGTTGCTTTTATTTTAATGGGCGAGATTCAATTTATTAGGTCAATAATCTATGTAGGTCGAGCAATCATTGTGTGGATATGTCTGAGATCATATTCTTGAGGAATCTACGTCTATATGAGATATTTTGGATTGTGATAGCCCTTGACAAACTTAAAAGTATTGATTGTGCCAGTAAACTCGGCCAATGAATTTATATACGACAGAGTATCAAATACATGAATTTTAATATAAAAGAATAAATAAGATGTTGATGAAAACTTATTTGCAGTAAATACAATTTCAATAAGCGAGTATTGAATACTTAAAGTATGAAATCATATTACGTGTTATTAAACTTTCCAAACAAGGCCTCCTTATTTGATTAATTTTGAGATAATTATATTGGAGTGAAGTTGTAATACAGAGCATAATATGGGATTTTCATATTTTCTATTTAAAGCCAATTTAATTATTTCCTTTGGTTCCCTACTATAGTCCATATACCAATTATCAAGATCAAAACTCCCTGAAAACCCTAATTGGCCCAAGTCCACTTCATGTACCTATATATATGGGTATAGAGAAGGAGAATACGATTTATAAATACTCCTAAGGCCTAGAGAGGGTGAGATAAAAACCCTATTTACGCTTTTAAGAGGGAAATGAGATAATATGATTCTTATCTTATTGCACCAAGTTTTCATCTCTTAAATTTCCGACAGACATAATCTGCTTTAGGTGGATCATATACTAGAATATCTAATGTATTTTTCATATCTAAGTAAGGATTTGAAAGTGTTGAACAACATCATCTTTTCCATTGACTACGTCTCCTATATTGGATCACTTATAAGATTTGCAATTCTATAATAGTCTGAACCCTAGATTTAGTCTTTGTCATTTTAATTTTTAAGACATGATCAATCAAATAACTTTGGGGATAATGATTTATTATCAATCCCCATTAATTAGTATCAGATATCTGGTTAAGGATTTATCATGTTTTAAAAGGATCCATATTGTCCACCATGAAACCCTACTTTTTCATGTTATGTGTATATATATATATATATATATGTGTGTGTGTGTGTGTGTGTGTGTGTGTGTGATATCGTTCTAACATGGTTTTGTACGATTTTAATGACTATCCATTACATCATGGTCACGTTAATATTTTTATGTAAACAAATCCTACGATGGTTCATCCATAGTTAATTTTCTTCGATTTGGTTATATAATTTAATTTTATGAAAATCATATATTTAGAGGAGTTTGTTAGAGGATGTAATGGTTTTGTCTAGTTAGAATCCTATACTTTTATAGGTTATGGTAATGGGAAAATTCCTCTCACTAAGGTATAATAATCACCTCATTAGGATTCAACACATATTTCAACCGCAACCACCAAGACATACTTCTCTTAATCAAGCAGACACGCCCAAAGATCAAGAGTCATTCCTTGTCTTTGTTCACAATGGCATTGCTTAGTAATATAATAAAGTTCAAGAATACAATAATAATAAAAAAATAACACAAGAACTTTGTTGTGATAATGAAATATTTTGAATTAATTCCTACTTCTCTCTCTAGTTATGTAAGGCTTATCTTTAGGCGATACTAGAGGTTCAATGTGTAGTGTGCGATTTTTCGTTCCTTTTCTTTGGAAATCTAAATGGAACATATGACATAAGAATTATAATAGAGCTTTGATGTTTTATGTTTTTTGTAATCTATTTTGTGTTTAGAAATGTTGTTTGGATGTTAATTCAAAGAGAGGAGAAAGAAACTAGTCGTAGAAATGGTTGTAACATTTTTTTAGGTGGTTGGGAAAAACTGCATTTTAAAATTCAAATAAACTATCCATTGGATTTTAATTTACCCTAATTTAGTTGACTTAATCTGAGATTTAGTGGACTTATTTAGTTTAAGTCAACTTAATCTCCTAGAATATAGACCCGTTCATTCCCGGAACTATTTTTCTTGTTTGATTTGACTTAAACTAATTATGTTGACTCAATTAGTGTAACTTCATGCTTTATTATTTTCAAAAGTTTATTTTAGTTTTATGAAAATTATTGGAAGTGTTTGTCTAAGTTTGAGCTAATACGATAGTCAAGATAGAAACAAGGTACACTTTTACAATATCACGTAAGACACTCAAAAGCCTATATGAAATTTTTTCATTTTTCATGTAGTTTATTGATGTTGATGATGCTTTTTTGTATTTGTTGAGACTTAAATGATGAGTTTTTTTTCTTCGTTGTGATCTTACTTGATGTCTTTGTTGAATTATATGCTTGAGTGATGAGATATTTTTTTTTTTTGTGATCTTCTTTGAGTTTGAACATGATCTTTCATGTGGTTGAACTTTCTTGTTTAACCATCTTTGGTTAAAGAGTAAAGTTAACTTTCCTTGTAATTAAACTCATAATGTTTTGAGTATGATGTGATGAATCATGAAGATTATTGTGAATGTAGTGTAGTTTATATGTAGTTATCAATTGAATTATTCTCAGGAAAAGAGATTTAGTTATTGTTTTGACATATTTTAGATTAATAACTATATTCAATAGCTTAAAGGTACATGACCGTGTCCAATGCCTCCTCGAGGATCTTCCCATTATTAGAAGAATATGGACGAGCCTCAATACTATAAAATTAGCCTTTGGGCTCTTGGGGGGGGGGGGGATTCCTAGGTTTTATGTCTACAAGAAGGGGCATTTAAGCCAATATTGGGAAAATTCAAGTTCTACTAGCGATACAATCTCCACGGACGTTGAAAGAAGTGCATTTCCTAGGTGGGAGATTTGATGCCTTTGTAAAACCCCGTATTTCTGAGTATTTATAATTTAATTAATTTAGGTATTTTAAATTACATGTGTGCCGTAATTTAATTGAATAAAAAAAATTATTACGTGTTTGTTAAAATATTAATCGGGAGAGATAATGATTAATATTTAAGCAATATAATTACTAGGTGAATAGTAATTGATTATTTTACGTCATAGCAAGCGATAGTGACGTGACAGTGTTTTATCACTATGAGGCCGATATAGGAAATTATTATAGGGTGACTTGGATGGCGATTTTTAGGTCATAGTTAGTTCCAAAAGGGTCGAGATAGTCAGAATAGTGTACCCCAGGGTAGTAATTCGCTCCCGGGCCCTTTTTAGACATAACCGAGCCCACATGGGGGTGTTCGGGTCTTTTGGGCTTGATCCGTTAGACTAATTTTGGGATTAGAGATATATAACCTAAATTAGATAATTTGGGGCAGTTGCAAAACACAATCTAAACCCTAGAATTGGAGAGAAGAAAGAAGGAAGAAAAAGAGGGGAACTCTAGGAGTCAAATTCAAAGAGGAATTGGGTGTGCCATTGTCAATTCATCTTCTACAACGTGTAATCAGACTCTAAAAACCATCTCAGGCAAGTAATTGATTTGAACTAATCGTATATGTAGGGATTTTTATTTCATATCATAGTAGGTGTAGTCCTAAATAATTTTGGGAGCTTTCACATGTAAAATGGGGGATTCGGAGACAAACCTAGTTGAATAATGTATTAAAAGTTATTTCGAATTGTTACTGGTAAATCGTCCTGTAATAATTTGAATTAATTTGAAGTAAATTTAGATTAGAGATGATTATTGTATAAGGTTTGACAAAGAAAAATTCTGGGAATTTAGTTAAGTATGAAAGTTAAGATTTGATGAACTCTGGATTTATTGAATTTTTTTTTGCACGGTTTAAATCTTTAAATTTTAATGTTGGATTTGATATTCATGGACACATATGATGATGTAAAAATGGTTAGAAATGTGTTCCTATACTTACCTTGGGTTAGGGTATCGATTGGGTGTTCTTTTGGAGCTTGGTTTGGACATTAATGGAAGTTTTAAAGGTCTCATCTTCATCTTAGTCCGTTTTGAAATCTGTACAGAATCGAATCGATTCGGCATAACAACGAATCAATTCGGTTAATAGAATTGTATATCTTTTTGTTACGAATGCGTGGCCGCTATTTTTGTATTTTTCTGATTTTTTTAATTAGTTATTTATTTTATTAAGGAAGGGTGTCTGAGACCGAATTTTTTTATTGGAAATCAAATTCGGATTATTTCGGGATGTCCGTATATGAGTGCAGGACCCTAAAAAATATTCAGAAACATTATTTTTACCTTGAAATTAGTTGAGAATGAACTAGGGTATGTATTTAGGAGTGTTTAGGATGAACAACACTAGAAAATATGTGAACGGATTCGAATTGGACTTTCGGATGTAATTAGGATACACGCTGGATTGAGATGGGCTTAGTGTCTTGAATAAAAATATGTTATGATATATATAAATGTAAGTCAATACTTATGGATTTAAGAGTCGAGAGTGTAGACTCGAGATAGTAGGCGAGTGCTTTGGGAGATAGAAATGGTTTAACCGGGTGCATGTGTATGTGTGTGTGTGTATATATATATATATATATATATATATATGTGTGTGTGTGTGTGTGTGTGTGTGTGTGTGTGTGTGTGTGTGTGTATGTATTTTGTAAATATCGGTGTGTATGATATTTATGTGAAAACATACCCCTTTGGTACTATCATCGGAGGTTACGTGATGTGGGTGAATCCCCTGTCTAGTGAATGCAGGGAGAGTATAGTCCCGAGGTCATATCATCTAGTATTTTTATTATGTGATTTATTTTCGACGTGAGACATTTTGGGTGTGATTCAGTCTCACTCTTAGGGAAATATGACCGCCTCCACTACATTTGTAATTTTTTTTACCTAATTCAGTGTCAGTTAACCAACTTATGGTAATCGAATTATAGTTGGTATACCTAAGATATGATAGCATTATAGAGACAAGCATCCGGTGAGTTATTACTTGGGAGTATGGTTATCATATTGGACATATGTGCGATTGTTGTAATACACTGGTACGTATATAATAGAGTAGATAATTATATACGTGTTAAATACATGAAGTGTGAATGAATTACATATATAACTAGTGTGAATGTTTTGTAACTAAATAATGAGGAAATGTTTAATAAGTTAATGAGAAAAATGACTTATGAATCAAAGTTAAGATGTACTTGGGTTAAAGTCGTGTGATAGGAAGAAATGTAACAAGTCTAGTTAGGTGGGTAGCATAACTAGCGGGGTTAGGAGGCAAGCGATAGGTGTGTACAATAGTTGAGGGGTGAGTAATATCTCAAGAAAGTGCGACACCCGCTTAAATATGAAAAGTTTTCATGCAGATTTAAATCGTTGCATTTTAATTGTTTGCTAAATATTTTCAAAAGGTTTTTGGTCTCTAACCCGTGTCAAAATATTTTCCAAAATAATTTTAGGTGTCCAGCCATAGGGATGCCATGCTTGATGATTCTTTCCAGGGATGCGTAGCTGCAACACTTGTGGAGCCATGGAGGATTTTCTTTAGACGCTTTAGTTATTCATTTATTGTTTAGGAGTTTCATTGACTATTTTATTTGGGCATGTTTCCCCTTCAGACATTCAGTACTTCAGTTTATTAATTAAACTTTATGGATTCAATTTATTATTTTAGACTTGTAGTTGGATTTAATTGCTGGGAATCGATGGCTTATTCAGTATTATTATTTATATATCTATTATGTGATTGTTCAGACTTGTGTGGATGGTTTGGTTAATTTAATTTTTATTCCTCATGTTGTTAACTTAACGAAAAGATAAATTTTGGCACCGGTTTATTTAATAACTAGGTGGTTAGTAACCTTAAAATGTTTTTCGACAGTGATGCTAAGAATGAACCAAATGAGATTCCTATTTTATTTTTGTAAATGACTGATCACTCGATATTTCAATAGGCGGGGTGTCACAACCTTGAACTTAATTGTTTCAAATTCCTTTCAAATTCCATAGAAAAGTGGCTAACCTTCTTCAACATATTACTAAAGGCATTTGAATGGATTATTGATGATAAGGAGGATTTCTATAACTTCAAAATAAACTTACAAACACCTTTTCTCCTCTCACCAACTATTATATATAAGGAATTATACCTTTACCTAGTTGCATCCCCTACCACTATAAGTTAAGTTGTTGTTAGTAGAGCCCATACAAGGGGAAGATATTAGTTATGTAAATATGGAAAATCTCATATTTTAATTAATCATATCACACAGACGTCTAAGGACTTATTTCCAAGATCATACAATCAATGTGATGATATACCAACCCCTCATGAAAGTCCTATATAACCTAGACACCTCAAGTAAATGTGTGAATATTTATTTTTAAAGATATTGGAGAGTTTGATTTTAAGCATCGAATTCAGGTCGCCATCAAATCCTAAGAATTAAATAGTTTTATTGTAGAATTTAGTAACCTAATTGAGGAAGAAGATTCCACTTATAGTATAAGCTATGGAGGATTAAAATCTCCCCTATACAAAAATCTTGATCCAACATACCCATTTGGTTACTACACATGAATAGATCTCCTAACATCTCAAGAAGTGGAATACGACTCTACCTCACGCCCTTAGAGGGAGGTACAATCTCAATTGACTTGTGTTTTAAATTCAAATGTTCTTACAATGAGGGGAAATATGAATCCATGATAATATGGTTAGGCTTTTCCACACACCTAAATTCACTGTGGTTACTTAATCCCAACTAATGGTCAACCAGGTCATTAAGGTATTATGAGTAAAAAAGGGACCAAATGGTTAGTTACCTAAATCTAGTCATGGGGATAATCCTTAGGATACCAAGATTCACCATTAAACAGATCCCCATAAAAGAAAAGTTTAATGTTGACCACTTAGAAAGGGTGGCCTCCTCAGATAGAGTTAATTCCAATTTCTCATATACTCTTTAAACCATCCAAGCATCACCAAGATTCAAATTAGATCATTGATACAAATGGAATTCCATACTGGACTACCTCAATTAGAGAATACCTCATTAATGGTTTGTTGCCTAAGGGCAAACTTCAAGATGATCTATTGAAGTCTCTATGATCCAGGTTCTACCTCGACTAGGGAGTTATGTTTAAGAATGGCTTCATCTCCTCTCTATGAAGCTATTCAGATCCAAGAAGAAGATTACTCAACAATGTTCATGAAAAAATTTGTGGCTATCATACTATCCTAGGACAATATTCTACAAATTCTCGAGATAGGGGTACATCTGGCTTGCTCTAGAAAAAGGACCCAAGTCTCTAGTGAAGATTTATTACAAATGTTAGAGGTTTGCTAATATTCCTAAGAATCTTCCCTAGAAGATGGATAGAATACTAAGTTCATGGACCTTTTTATAGTGGGGGGAGTACCTGATATGACCTCTACCCTTCAGCATGGGTCAATACAAAATTTTCATAGTGGCCATGTAATACTTCAAAGATGAATTCACCACTAAAAGCTCATTTGTATACAATAACAAATACAGTAGGACTCATGCTCACCTTAAATGAGTTAGGGGAAAGAAGAGAGGAAGCTCGGGTAAGAATGGACACCTACAACTTCATAAAAAAGTACGTTACAAAGAAATTCAAGTAGACGATCTAGAAAACCAAGTGAGGGAATGCTGGGTCTTGAATGGGAAGGACCTTACGTGATCATAAAGATCACGAGGCTAGGATACTACTACCTTAATAACCAACAAGGGAATAACTTTGGAACATCTAACATTTAAAAAAAATATAAGTGAATAACTATTATTATACACCAATATGAAAATATTGTTGTTCGTTATATCCATTAAGTCCATATTACTCCAAGAAGGAGTTAAATATATTTTAATCTTGTCTCTCATAGTTATTAGATCTTCAAAACCTTAACTTAAGATTATAATAATTATAAGGACTCCAAACTTAGTTCCAAAAAGGTGTTGATGTCAACAAACCCTATAATTATATGAGTTACAAGGGTTTTATCCATGTATCTCATAATTATAAGGTTTTTAAGGCCTTAACTTAAAGATTTAAGAATTATAAGGACTTAAGACTCAGTTCTAATAAGTTCTTAAGGTTAACACACCCTAGAATTTTAAGAGTTATAAGGATTTGATCCTTTGATCTCACAGCTCAGAGCTATTTGGGACCTTAACTTAAAATTTATAAATTATAAGGACTTTAGTGTTAGTTATAAAAAATTCTCGAGGTCAACGAACAATAGTCGTTTAAGACTTTCATCCTTAGCTCTCAAAGTTCAGAGGTCTTTGGTCCCTTAAATTTAAATTTTAGGAATTATAAGGACTTAAACTACAATTCCAAAAAGGTCTTAAGTTGAACATGACCCGGACATTGAAGATTTATAAGACTTCCATCCTCATCTCTAAATACAACTAAAAACTCTCATCCTTTGTCAAAAAAATATTTATAACATTTATGAACCCTCGGTCCAACTACACAAGGAGTTATATTGACCTTATCATTGACTCCCATAGTTCTTAAAACTCAAAGACCGCAAAATTAAGAATTCTAAGAATTCTAAGGATCTAAACTTAATTTTGTTAGCACTCGAGGGTTTATCACTTGGGACCATCACACTTTAAAATTATATTAAGGCTCTTATCTTTGGTTCGTGGTTAATCTAGAGGTACCAAGATCCTCAACTCATAGCTTCCTAATAAAGAAATTCTTTAGAGCATCCAAAATAAAATATTTGTCCTCCAATGTTATAAAAGAATCAATGCGAGGATCTCATGATATCAAGTATGATATTGAAACTCAATCTTATGAAAGAGATTCCAAGCCCTAATAATATTTAAATGAAAGGCTAGTGAACTTAACCTTTTCTACTAAGACTCTAGTAATATAGAAGAATCCATAATACAACCGAGGAAATCCACAAAGGCTCCTCTAAGATTATGCCAAAGGTACAACGGTCATAATGGATCTTACGTCTCAACATCTAAGTCCAGATTATACATCAAGGATCTCACCATCTCCCTATAATGCTTAATAAATATTTATGAATTCCAAGGAAGAATTCTTAGCAATGATCAGAGGTTAAATACTTATGTAAAGCATTAATAGGAACTCAATTAGGCCAAATCAAGACATAATCCACCCAAATCATCATCCTCAGACCTCAATAGGGCTGAGAACCACTTGACAAAAGAAACCATATATCCAAGACTTTATTCCTCTAAGCCTCTCCTTCTTAACTAGAGGTTTGGTGAGAAAACACATCTTTTATTATACTAACCCTCGCTCGCCATTTCTAGTTTGTCCTAAATTAGTAAATGACATTTAATTCTCCTAGAAACTATCATTACCGGATTGAAACACCTTACATCAAAACTTCACCTCTCCATTATAGCGGTAAAGGTCAATTCAAAGTTGTCTATGCTGCAAATGTCCCATCTCACCAGCTGGTTATATATTGGACGAGGAAGCAGGGATCGAATCCAAGAAATTCTTAAGACGCGTAGAGAGTTAATATATTATCTTTTATTTTTGTAAAGGGATTGGACCACTTCCTTCAGTCATATTATATTCTTGAACTTGTTCGCGTTACTTCTTAAGATATCTTTACCAATTATAAAGACCTAGGATAACTTCAAATCATCTTGTCCAAAGCCTAATGGTGGCCATATTTGTATTGTCAATCATTACATTGAATATAGAAGAGAGAAACGTCTTAATACCGGATGTATGCACCTCGTGTAATCTTACGAATCACTATAAATCCATGTGTAATTATAATTTTATTTTAAAGACATCTCCTACTACTCTTAGAAGCCTCAATTGGTGAGGGTGAGGTCTAAAAAAAATTGATCGCTTTCATCTTTCAAAGGCAAATCTCAAAAGTACTCCCCAATTAGTCCCCTTGATCTTTATAAGGAGGAGATGGACCTATTCACCAATAATTTTCTAAGTCATTGGAATTTTTTTAATAAACTAAACATAATCCCATGTATAACTCTCTTATGTTTGAACACAATCACGAAAGTGGGGAGAAAAAGGTAAAAAAACCTCCTAATAGACCCCTAAAATTTATTATTAGGGTGGGATATGTCATATGATGATTGAATGAACATCAAAATTGATTCAAGGCAGTGACAATAATACTTATTAAGATATTTTGATTAATGACGATTTAGTTCAGACTTAAATCAAAATTCTCCTATACAAGAATCTATCCTTATTTCTTTCATAACCATATGAGTTTTTGAATAATTACACCACTTGGAAAAATTTAATGTCACTTTAGACATCAACATTGAAGATGTTGTGATACCTTCCTCTATTCCGCAATTCTATTAAGGATGAGTAAGATAAGGTCAAGGATGCATATTGCAAACTTTTTGAGGATTCCATTAAAATTGGGAAGCACAATAATGAACTTTTCACCGTGTTGTCAAAAGTTGATATGCTTGGTTTACACTGAAGTGAAAATTTATTCCTTTGAAATGAAGTCGAGTACTTAAAGTTTGCTTGAAAATAGAGCGAAGTCTACACATCGGCCTTGAGTAACAAGATTTATTTCTTGAGATTGAGATAATCTCCATTATACTTTGAATTTAGACTTCATCAATATATATTAAAAGTTTGCGAAGATTCTTTAAGAGTCCAATCAATCATCAAAAGACAAATGCGGATGGAGGAGACATTTTATATACTTGTGGACAAACTATTTTTTATGAACTCTACATCTCAACTCATTTTAATGCCTACCTTAAATGATTTTTCTTCTACATATTCATCTATGAAGAAAAAAGTTATGGACAAGTTAACTTGTTCCCTCTTCCATTAGTAGGGACAATTTATTATTTCAACTTTTAAAATTATTAACTTAAATGCCTCATCATTATCATAGAGACCAAACCTTTCAAGTGTACCTATTTCCATATAAAGGGTCATCCACACTTTTGGAGTGTGTTAGGAGTCATGAAATCTCTGAGAAGAAGGTAAATAATAAGTAAGGAGCTTCAAAACAGGTTCCTAAAGGGAAGAAAACACCATTTGTTCCTACCAAAATTGTGTTCTAAACCTGAACGCCTTACGTTCATCATATTGAGGTCAGAAAGAACTTTTTTAGATAAAAATGAGTTGTAGGCCTCAAGATGTCATTTTATGGTCTCTTCTACTAGTTTGATTTAGGTCCCTTAGATGTACTTACTATGTGATTTGGTTTTCTCATCTTAGTCCTGGGTATCATATCGACTCGATTCCATCCTTTTATTTTTTGTGAGTTCTTTATTTATCCTTATCAAATTTTTTTTGCATTATATAATTTTTTCCCTATGTTTGTAAGTATATTTATATCCATTATGCTTCATTTTAAACATACATGCTTAGATATTGAACAATTGATTTTATTTATAACTTTATACTCTGTGCTTAGAATTAATTATCTTGAACTTTCTTGAAACATTAATCTTGCCATCCTATAATACTTTTCACAACTAATGTACTTAATAAAGCATAATAACTTGAGAAATAGCCATATAAAATACAATGAAGTGATTTGGTGTCTAGTTTTAAAGGAAATTAAAGTTTCATGATTTTCGAAAGAAAGGGTGTCATTTTGAAACCTTTGTGCATGTGAATTTATTTAATCATAGTTTAGATGAAAATAAATCACAATATATTAAAAAAATCATGAGAGAAAAAGTTCTTAGGAATGTAATGTTGGATAGTGGGATGCTTACCTCTAACCCGTAAATAGTTTCCCACTTTATCAAGAGAGAAAGTCTCCACTTCTTAAAAAGATAATGTCTTAAAAGTTCAATCGATCCAACATGTTATAGAGTCTAAGACAAAAATGTTTTAATCATAAATCATTTATATGGAAGAGAAAGTGGTAGTTGAAAATTTAATCTTTTTAAGAAAAAATGAGGTTTTCTCTTTGTTCCATAAAAGATAAGATTTCCAAAGTAACTTAAAAAATTCGTATTTTTTGATAATTATATTGGTTCATTCTCATTTTTATCTCTTTTCCATCACAAAGTTATGTATTTGAATCACTTTATTTTAAATACTTTAATTTATCATTATGACTTTGAATGATTGTTCATTCTATATATTAAGTCCGTAAACCTTGACTCAGATATTTATATCTTGTTTGATGATGTCAATGTTTATTTATGGAACATTGTGTGCCTTATTGGTTAGAAAATTTCATTGTACACAATGCTTTGTTTTTTCTGCATATAGGAAATCCTTATAAGGTTTCACGAGCTCTTTATTGAACTATCACTGTAACAAGAAATTTAAACGATCAATGATATTTTTCTTCACTTCAGTGAATATTCTGCTTCACAATTAATGACCTTCTATTGCTTCAGAGAAATGGATGTTAAGGTTGTATTGGTTTTAATTTAATAGATTTGTAAATAGTCTTTCTTTACCAAACAAGAGCACGACCAAACCATTCATCCTTTAATTCCTCTAATATTTGAATCATTGGAGTTTTAAGAGTTTCTCACCCTCTGTCTTTTGGATTTTCTTTGAGTTGGTAAGTCCTGTTCTGAGGATGTATGTTTATATCACAAGTGTTAAACCTAAAACAAACCTAGTGGGGGTGAATATGTTTGATCTCATAACATGACCAATTTTTTTAATTTAAAATGAGAATGCTTGCAAATTCAATTATCTTAGAACATGAATAAACTTGGTGATGTGATGTATGTCTTGAATTAACCACACAACACATTTAATTAAGTAGATCTAGAGAAAATAATTAGAAAATAACTCCTAATTCCAATTTTAACCAGTTACACTAGATCTATATATGATCTACGTGTAATGTGTGATCAAAGTATGCAGTTGAATGAATAACAATAAAAAACATTCCACAAGATATATTTATGAGAAAACCCCCCCACCAAGGGGTAAAATCCCTCGATGTACTTCAACTTCTATTTCTACTTAAAAAGAGTTTTTGCACAAAATAAGAAGGTACTTCTTACTCGTAGCCACTTGAGTAGTTACCTATGGACTTTGAATTTTCCCTCATATATGAATAGAAATCCACTTCAAGCACCTCAAATAAAATCATAAACTCCACCTTTCTCCTTGGAATCACTCTATGATCCAATTCCTCTAATGAATCAAAGCACCTCCAATTTTAGATCAAGGAGTGATAGATCATAAATCCAAGTGTAGCTATGTTTTGAATTGAACAAGGCTATATGGATCTGAACCAAAATACTCTCAATTCTCTCTTAAAAGCATAAATATAAGTTTTCTCAATTTTAGAGGGAACAAGTGAAATTGAAAATAGAGAGGCAATGGAGAAAAACTCTCAAATATGTATTTGAGTTATGAGGTTTTCAGATATTTTCAAATGGGAGGTGAAATGACGTATTTAGAGGGATTTTAAAAAATTCAACTACGTCATGCACGTGGTTGACTTTTTCCATGTGCATGATTTCAGGGAGTGCTGAAACCTTAGTGCAACCATGTGCATGGGGTAAAATAGAACCGTACAAACGGTTCATGTGCATGGGTCAAATTATGTCCATGCGAACGGTTGAAGATTGAAAAACATAATAAGCCTTAAATTTTTCACAAAATGATAGGTCAACTCCCAAAATGGTTTATACAACACTCTGAGTAAAATAACCACTTCTTCATCCAATGTAAAATGCACATTTTTGAAAAATAAACGAACACATGTGTGTATCCATAAGTCAATTAAAAATACTACCAAAAAGGATATAATCTTCAAGGCACGTGGTAATGGAAGTCTTGCAATTGTCGAGCAACTTGCATATCATCAAATTCCAAAGTCCATCTAATCTAAATGAACACATATCACTCAAACATATCAAGCCTATATGGCTCGAATGACTCAATGACGTAAATGTTTTGTCACGGAATGTACCCAAATTTTATATACTTCAATTACAATACAAAAGTTCATTTTCATTCTCCCCACTTCTTTATTCGATGGCAAAACCCCATAAACATATATTACTCTCGATTACTCATACCAAACACACTCCACATTATATAATGAGAGTAGTAGGAAGTAATGCACCTATGAGTCTAATGACAAACAATACATCAAAGTAGAGTATAAAATTATGGGTTGAAGTCGGAATCAACATGACAATTCCCGAAATCACACGAAACAACAAATGAAATCACAAAGGAAAGCATGCACAAAGATAAACTCCCCCTTGATTAGGAATCCTTCAAAAAATCAAAGTGATATAGATGAAATAAAGCATACAAACATGTGATATATAGTACAATCATATAATATTAATGAATAACACAAGTAGTATAGCTACCTATACATATCATATGCCCCTTGGGGGCGTCTCCCCTATCTTAGATATTTCTCCTCCTTTTTGACACAAGGAAAATAAGATTATCTCCACATTTTTAACAAAGTGAGAGGCAAAACTATCTCCACTTTTTTTACACAAAAAGTACAAAGAGAAGAAAAATATTATAGACAACAGTTATAATATGGTAATAAAGCAAAATTACATTGGAAAATAGAACCAGTGAAGCAAAAGCTAGTAAATCATGTGAAATACCAAAGCTACAAATGAGACAAGAAATGACCATATACATGCACATCATCATATGAATCTCAAAATAAAGAACTAGAAGATGAATGTTATCAATTGATAAGCACCCTAGGATATGTGATATATAAATAGTCTAACTAGCAGAATGAAATCATATATCAAGAATGAATATAATAATATGAGTTTAAGAATATGGATAATTCAAAATAATGTAGAAATTTAACAAAACATCCATACAACCATCCAAAATTATCCAACATACCAACAAAAAAAATATAAATATATAGTATAGAAAAAATGTATCAAAGTACCATAAGCGTTACAATCAAATAACAATAAAATAAAATGTAAAGATGGAAAAAAATCTCTACTCATCATCTAACGTCGCATCATCCTCAGTCTCAGCATCACTAGTATCATTGGCATCATCCTCATCATCCTCATTAATGAGGTCCTCCTCCTCATCATCATCCACATCCATTGGTTATAAAGATGTGGGAGGAGTGGTAACTGGCGGTGGAACAACAACTACGAAATCAGAAACAATACTAATTCTCCTTATATAATTCGGAATAAACGCAATGTACTTGCGTAAGTTGGACTGATCACGATCAATCTTATCCAAGTGCTATCCATAATAGGCATGAGAATTTTCCATATCATCTCAAATCTCTCTAAAATTCCCTCTCATGTAGGTGAATTAAACCTCCATAAACTGATGTGTATCCTGATGAGATCTCGGATCTAGAACAGGTGCAAGTTGAGGAATGAGGAGTAGGTGCCGGTGTATCGAGATCAATGGACTATCTAGGGGGTCTACAAGCATTCTGACTTGTAGAATGAGAAGAATCGCCACTTAAAATAACCCTATTAATTGGGATGACCTTATCTATAAGAAATTTAGGAACCCCTAATTGAAATAAATAGCCCATAATCAAATGCCCAAAGGGTAAATCCTCCCCTCCAGCATCTGTGCACGCTTTCCTCATCACCCGAAGACCTTGATTGGGATAGTCTATAACCTACCTATGCGAAAGATCATACATTAACCTGTCAATCAAGTAATGTAAGTCTTGGGTGCGATGACGAGGCATGAGGTTGTAACCAACCAAGAAGTGTAGTAAGGAATATCTCATATCTTTATCTTCCTATTGAAATATAGACCCACACCAGAGTTTCTTATGCACCACAAGGAAATAAGCAGTCACATCATGTGTAATCCATCCCTAACAATACACATTAAAACTGGTCGATAGATACAAGTCTCAAGTCCTAAATGAGTATCAAGGACATCATCTATGATATCAATGTCAATGCCACTAACAATGGAAGATACTGAATGCGTGGTCGATGAAGGGATAATCATGTTAGCATAGAACTCACAAATAATGATAGCATTGGACGAATGATGTGGCCTGATCAACGGAGAATCACGGATAGTACCAAATAAAGATAATAAGTATTTTTCCTCTTCATACCTACTGATATTCCCTAAATCTACATCTCTCAATGATAACAACTGTATCTATAAAACTCTCCACAAGTTCGTAAACATACTAAGTGAAATAATCATAGAGGAACTAACTGTGGTAGTTAGAAATGAGATAAAGGCACTTGGCACCTGTCTACGACGTCCCATATGTGGTGGTGAAGATGAAGAGTCGCTATAACGTGATGTCTCACCGAGAACACTCAAGGGTCTAACCTTCCTAGATTAAGTGTTAACTCAACCTATAATTCATAAATATGGGATAAAATAAAGAACAAGTGAAAATTAGGGCAGAAAGTAACAAAGTATGATAATCCCCAATTGTACCATACCCAAAAATCACCAATAATCCACCAAAACTCGAAATCAAGCATCTAAAATGATGTCTCTAACCTAGAATCACTATACAAGAAGTAAATCAGTATCTTGATACAAGTATTGAAAAGTTACCAAAGGCAAATAAGATCAAATGACACTAAACTAAAATCTAGGGAATTTATCAATAACCCACAAATATTCTCTCAAATCCCTTATAAAACAAAATGCAACTTGAAGAAAATTAATATTGCGGAGATTTGGGTTAGTGTTTATTCTCTAGAAGTGCAATGGATTTTAAATGAAAAACTGAATAGATAAAACCTATTTATTCTCCCGACAATCCTGCTATTGGGGCATACTGCCAAGCGACCGGAGGTCTTTTAAGCCATGCAAATGGACACCCTAGAAAAACTTAATAAGGGACAAAATTGTCCTAAAAAAGACTAAATATGGAATCGAAAACCCAAACTCTCAGAAATAGTGATATGAATGAATGTAATCCATGTAAAATCATTCATTTTAGTCATGAAAAACAAAAATGATAATAAATGATGGGGAGAGTAGTGGAGGCCATTTTTATTACTAGGTTTTTGATTGGTGGCCCGGGGCCCATTGATGTTCGAATCTCACACCTGTTGTTTGTAGATGATACCATCATTTTTTGTGACGCAGAGGAGGAGATGGTAAGGGTGTTGAGATTGTTTTTATTATGTTTTGAAACTATTTTGGGGATGCACATTGATATTGGTAAATGCGAGACGATTCTGGTTAGGGGAGGCGAGAATGTGGGAGATCTAGTTCAGGTGGTGGGGTGGGCACTCTTACCTCATCTTACCTTGGCCTCCCATTGGGGGCTCTGTTAAAATCAAAGGTTATATGGGATCTGGTCCAAGAGAGATGTAAGAAAAGTCTAGCGGGGTGGAAGAATTTTTATCTGTCAAGGGCGTGGGGAAGTTTACTTTAATCAAAAGCACTATATCGAGAATGCCTACCTATTTTTTGTCCATCTTACCTTCACTGGCATTTATTCGAAATAGATTGGAACAAATGATGAGGGAATTCTTGTAGAGGAGCAATGCCTATGAATTAAAAAATAATTTA
>OX422207.1:171240753-171398253 GCA_949130495.1 Sambucus nigra
GTCTAACGTAGGTTCGTAGAAGTAAACTCACTACTAGTTTAGTCACTGCAGGACTCGATTTGTTATACAAATGAAATACTTCACTCTAATCAATCCCCCCAAAAAACGGTGCACCAATTACTAATTTTCATATTTATTGTTTTTATCATTCTAGAAATAAGATTTTATATTCCCTCTTGTACTACAAGAAAATATAATTTTTATGACCATCTTAAAAATTGACATAATGATAGTCTTAAAAAAATTGTCTTTTAATGGCAGTATTTTGATAAAGTGTCCAGTAATAAAAAAAAATTGGCATGACTTATTTATAAATAGTGTTACATAATAAAGTAATTTATATGACCCTTTTTAAATATCTATTATATATAATTATTTTTTTTGTTGCAATTTAAATTAAAATAGTTGTCCAGGTGGCATAAATTTTAGAGGGAGTACGGTTCATCATTTCATCCACCATTCCACTTTCAAGATCACCCCCGCTAAAATCGTGAAATAGTTAGCAGGAGATAGAATTTCAAAAGGATTCAAGGTATCTCTCTCTCTCGATCGATCTATCGATCGCTCTGTGTCTCTCGATCGCCTCTCAATCCTAAGAAATCCTTTTCAATGAACAGGGTAAATAGCTATTCCAAGAAACCCTTTTCTCTCCAATGAATGGTTGATATATGCTCTGGTGGTATGAATGATTGAACAACTATTTGGTATGATTTTCAACCGTTAAATCCTTTCAAAAGTTAATTCAGTCAATGAAAATAGTTAACTCCTTTTGATAGGATTAACTATTTTCATTGAACAACTACTTTGAATTTATCATTTTTTTTTGTAGCCTTATTATTTGATTTCATGTTTTTTCATTCGTACTTAGTGATTCAGGTTAGGTTTTTCTTAGATTTATGGTATATTTTAATTTCTTGGAGGCTTTCATACAGATATATCGTTATACACTCACAAATGCACGCACACACATGATGTACTCGATAAAATATCTTGTGTATAAAAGAACCCTATCATTTTCGAATCTTGATTATATTTGTAATTTTCAGCAGTTGCTAAAATCATAATAGTTGAACATTGTCAACATAGAACAATTTACCACTATCAAATAAGAGTGAGCATTATGAAGATTAATTATCAGAAGGCTTGTGCATTTGTATAAGTCAGTACAATCGTCAGAACCTATAAAAAATATGGAATTACCTGTATATTTAGGGCTTTAACTATAGCAACACCAATCAAAAGTAGAAGTAATACATCTCAGTCAAGAGTTAATTTTTATTCAGCATGTATTATTTTCAAAACCGATTTTATATTTAATAGAAAAGTGGTTTACAAGATATACCATATTCTTTTTGTTATTTGAATTAAAATGTAGTTATTAAATGTAAAATTCAATGGTGACTAAAGAAGGTTAATACAAATTTTCTCAAACTATTTCTTTGGCGTTATACAGTTCATTTACATAGTATTTTACCGTTTGTAGTATCAAGCAAAGCAATATATAATTCAATAACAGGGTTATTGAATTACACATTCCTTGTTTCAGGATGATATTCGATCATTATACAACCATTGTTTCTTATGTATCGGAATTTTTATTATGTAT
Source organism: Sambucus nigra (assembly GCA_949130495.1). Taxonomy (NCBI): domain Eukaryota; kingdom Viridiplantae; phylum Streptophyta; class Magnoliopsida; order Dipsacales; family Adoxaceae; genus Sambucus; species Sambucus nigra. Next base: position 171,242,360 of record OX422207.1, read on the forward strand.
GCCTTACGGTTGTATTTTCCTATATATATATACACACACACACTAGCGAAATGCCCGTGCCTGAAGGCACGACGAAAATTTCCAAAGTGCATAATTGCAAAAGGGCAAAAATTTCATTCCCCAATAAAATAAAGTGTAATTTAAATGAAAATGGTCATAATCTCCTTATGTTTAAAGTACTATCCATGCTTAACAAATAGTTCAACGACATTCAAATAGTCTAAACTCATCAAACAAATTCACATATAATTTTGCAAAACCTATGAAAAAAAAAACACATAGTACTACTCTGCTAAATACATATAGCTATATATTGGTAAAAAAATTAATATTAAGTAGAATAATAAAGAAAAATATGTGATTGCATCAAAATACCAAGTTAATCTCAATTTTAAAATATTTAATTTCGACCACACCTATCCACATTCTAAAAAAAATTGATGAATTAATCAACCCAAAAATAAATGTAAAAATGGATGGATGTGTTATATATCATATTATTCATACAAATTAACAAAAAAATACAAATACTTTATAACATGGCAAGTGTAACACCCCGTAAATCCAAGGACCTTTAATTAAATAAAATTTTTGTAAAAAAATAATTTCTTTTATCAGGAGGAATAAAATCCACGATTATTGAACTAGTAAAATTCGAGGAATTTATTAATCTGGAGAATTGAGGATTAAATATTTTGGACTATTTTATGTCGCCTTTTTGAGACCTTAAAGTTGCAAGATATTATAAATTAATTCGTATGGCAATTTGGAGTGCACGGTTGAATCCAAATGGGTCAAAATAGTTGGAAATGAGTGGCCATATGTATATATTGAGTTTCAGGACTTAATTATACATAATTGATCTCCAAATAAAGAGTTTGGGTCATTTTTAGGAGGTGACTAATAACCTTCACTTGTATTGTTGGGCAATAAGGAGTCTTTGGGAGGTTTTCTCCTCCCTTCGCTGGGTGGAGTGGGTGTTGTCCAAGTCTGTGAGAGTTGTCCTGAAGTCATGGCACCCATTTAAGTGCTCGAAAGGTGCTAAAGAAATATGGAGAAGAGCTCCTCACTATACATTTTGGACGATTTGGAGGGAGAGAAATGCGAGGTTCTTTGAACGTAAGGGAATGGATCCTTCAAGATTATGACACCTTTTGCTTGAGTTCGCTAATGATGTGGTGTAGAGAAAACCACAATAAATCTATCTTTGTTTTTTTGGACTTTTTCGAGGAGATAAATAGAGTTCAGTTATCTATTTAATTGGGGTGGGGGTCGTATGTCTTTGGACCCTATAGTTGCCTATTTCTCTTTTTTTATTCGCTTGTGATGTATCTACACCTTATGTACAGGTCCTGTCGCCTTGGCGGTTTCTTACTATAATCTTTTATTTATACAATAAATTAAAAAAAGATATATATATATATATATATATATTAAAGTAGGAAACTTACGTATGTCATAAGCTTGATCTATGACATCACAAAATATTTTTTTTTTGTAATACCCACTTTGCCCCTCAAATATTTGGTATATATAATAAGTAATAATGGTATTTTTACTGTTCCATAAACACATAAGATCTTTAATGGTTTAGATTTGACCCAACAACGCAAAAAGCAATGGTTAAGATTGAACATTGCCCCTCCAAAATCGTTTGTCTAGACTTTGTGACTTAACTTTAACTTCTTTTATTTTCAGTACTTCTACAGTTGATCCATAAAATGTGACTTGAACTTCTTTCATTTCGAGCACTACTAGGGTGGCTGGAGAGCAGGTACATAGGTTGGTATTGTGCCCACTATAGGAATATTGAATTTTTTCGACATAAATTAAATGCCGAGTAACGTGACAGTGAAGAAGAAGGTGATTGGTCGTCTCCTCCTTCTTGCACAACCAACACCTGTTGGCCATTTTCCTTCCTCGTTTCTGCAATCCCTCAGTCGTCAAAATAGTCTATCCAACCGCTGTCCACATAAAGCAGCTAACTTTATGGGTACGAACTCTGCCAAATCAACTTCCAAGGAAGAGAGGCACTCCCACTGCCCCTAAGCACATTATAATAATTCTTAACCAAAAAAGGGCATCCTAAGAGCCCGTCAGCCACTCAAAGAACACCTCCGCCTCCTCCAACTCCCAATCCCTAAGCCCTCTTCTAAACTTCGGATCCCACACCACACGACCTCCAACCCTCTTCCTATGATCCTCTATAGTCCCCTCTCTATCTCCCCCAATATGATACATCCCTAGATAAATATCCTCTAGAGAGCCTCCATCACCCCATTTATCTTTCTAAAATCTGATATGATTCCCTCTCCCTATCCAGAATTAAGTATACTTAGAGAAAACATCCCACCCATGAGAAATACACTTCCACAAACCCACCCCATTAGTAGATTGCCCCTCCCTTGGGCCCCATCCAAACGGGTCGGCCCCATGACTAGCCATCGTCACTTTACTCCATAGCCTGCCCTCCTCCCTATTAAACCACCACAACCACTTGCCTAGTAAAGCCTTGTTGAAATGGGCTAAACTTATCACCCCCGCCCACCCTCCTTCTGCGGCAAGCACGCCTCATCCCAACTCACGAGATTGTATTTGAATTGATCATCATGTCCTCTCCACAGGAAATTCCTCATCAACTTGTTGAGTCTTTTGCCAACTGAACTAGGCAAGGGGAGAACAAACATGAAATACGTCAGAAGACTCGATAAAACAATTATGATCAACGTTAACCTTCCCCCCTGGACAAATAACTATGCTTCCAACCTGCTAACCTCCTTTGGACCCTCCTAAGAAACGGATCCCACATCAAAGTAGGCTTGAACTTAGCCCCCAAGGGGAGGTCGAGATAAATTTTTAGAAGCGACCCGACCGTACACCCAAGTACTTCAGCTAAAAAACCCACGTTGTCGCCCCCATCGATGGCAAACATCTCGCTCTTTCTGACCCTGATGCGGAGCCCCGACACTACTTTAAAACACACCAGCATCAACCTCAACGTCCTCACCTCATCCACGGTCTCCCCAGAGAAAATAATAGTATCATGTGCAAATAGAAGGTAGGATATCACGACGGGTTGGGAAACCCCACCCCCAATAGTGAAGCTAGAGACTAGGCCTCCCTGCACCGTACGACTCTTCATCCGGGAAAATGCCTCCTTAACCAGAATAAAGAGGAAGGGGGATAAAGAGTTGCCCTGCCTAAGACTCCGAGAACTCGAGAAGAAACCTTCTGGCACCCCATTCACCAAAGCAGAGAAATTGACAGTCGAGACACATCTTTTCATCCAGCGACACCACCGGTCCCCGAAACCCATCCTTCTTAGAAGATAGAAGATAAAATCCCTGTTCACATGATCATAGGCCTTCTCATTATCAAGCTTGCAAATAATTCTCGGTATCCCACTTCCCAACCTAGACTCGATGCACTCATATGCCACCAATACCGCATCAAGAATCTGACGGTCCCCCACAAAAGCGCTTTGAGCATCGGACACAAGAGGATCAATCACCTTTTTAAGCCTAACCGATAAGACCTTAGAAATGAGCTTCTAAACACTACTAACAAGACTGATGGGTTTTAAGTCTCTCACATTCGTTGCTCCACCTTTCTTAGGCACCAAATTAACAAACCTAGCGTTCACACTCATAAAAAAGTAACCCTTATCATAGAACTCAGATAAATTTTTGCCATCACATCCTCCCTGAGAACCGTCCAGCAATGCTCAGAGAAGGCCATAGTTAACACATCAGGGTCGGGTGCCTTGTCCCCACACATAAACCTTAATGCCTGGACCACCTCATCCTCCGAGAACATCCTTTCCAACTGAATAACATCCTCCCCTAATATGCTAGCCACCGGAAGATCATCTAAGTGGGGACCTCCTGCCCCTTCTCCTATCACACTCCAGTAAGATAGGGGAGTGATCAGAAGTAACCCTTGGAAGATAGGACTAAGTTGCCCCTGTAAAATGCTCCTCCCACTCGTTAGAAAGAAGAAGACGATCAATCCGTGAAAAGGAAGGAATGTCCCTTAGACTCGACCATGTAAATAAACCTTCCTCCAAAGAAATTTCAACCAAATACAACTCATCGATGAAGTCAAATAAGTGACGCGTAAAAGCATTCAATCTCCCCCACCGCTCCTCTCACAAGGGAATCGAATAATGTTGAAATCACCCCCCGTACACAACGGAACGCCCCAAACAGTTTTGGCCCCCGCCAATTCCTCCCATAAATCATTGCAAACCAACTCCACAACTAGCTCATAAAATCACAAAAAACTCCAAGTAAAGCCATCCTCTAAATTCCTGAATAAACAAGAAACGGACCTAGATCCCACTAACATATCAATCTTCTCCACAACTCTATCATCCCACATAATAAAAATCCGTCCTGACGTCCCCTCATAATCAAGGCAACACCACTCAATACAAAGCCCTCCCCAGATAGACTGCACCAACTCCCTATCCAAAACACCCATATTTGTCTCTTGTAAGCAGACAACATCCGGTCTCCACCGCGATAAGGCTCCACTAACTACACCTCTTTTCTTGGGATCATTCAATCCCCGTACCTTCCATGAAATGATGCGTAGATTCATAAATTATAACTTAAAACACCACCTTCTACAACCTCTACCCTTCCCCTCCGCCTTTCTTCTAAAACACGGAACAACGCAAAAACATCCTTCTCGTTCACTATATATGATACCCCTAGAAATTTACTAAAACCTCCAATCATAATACAAACCCAATCCTCCCCCTCCCCCTCTAGGTACTTCACGATACTACCACCCCCGGACACCTCCCCCTCCTTCTCTAATTCCTCAATATCAACCCAAAGTTTAGGGCACGAAAATCCCAAATTACACAACTTCTCTTGTCCACTCAAAGATTCCCCCGAGGTGCTAGAAACATCTTGGACATCCGCTACGTACTCTAACTCTTCTAAACCCCTTTCCATAATCGTACACAGCGGACACCACTATGAATGCCTGCACTAGGTGAGCACCCTGGATCACCACCCACAGAGGACCCATCACTGAACTCCCTCTGAACCTCTAACTTGCTAGCTCCGAAACCCTTCATAGTTCCACCAGTCTTCCACTTAACTGATCTAGTTTTTGCACTAATTCCCAGCAGCATAAAAGATTTAATATTTTTAAGACCAAGCATTGAATTGACCAAGTAAATATCCTTGTTACCACCATGAGAACGCACTGATTTCTTAGACACGCTCTCCTGCCTTTGCGTACCTTTACAACCACCTGACGAAAAATGGACTAAGTCTTCGACTTGCTCATTAGACGTGCTAGGAATGCACCTCCCATCATAAAACATGTGCCTTAGTTCCTCCCTATGAAACGAATAGGGGCCCACCATACTCACCCTTTCATCATCCACACAATTTACTTTGGCAAGAGACCCATCTCCACATGAAATTTTTTTAACACAAGAGTTCACATGAAAAAACGCACTTGACTTTGCACACAAAGATGTGGTCTTGGTATCCCCATAATTACTCACATCTTCCAAATGGTTAATCACCCTAGGACCCGCTGACTTATAAAAATAAGTCTCTATCAGATACTGCTGCACTCAACCTAGGATGACAGACCTCCGTAGCAAGGATAAGCGTCGTATCCCCCTTTTTCTCCATCACGAGAGCTTTATTTCGCACACTTCTAGGAAAGTACGTCTCCTACAGGCAAACGTCGGCCAATGCGAGCTCTGCTCTAGATCCATCACTGTCAGATGTGACAACCCCATAGGTTGATGGCTCTACGGCCACCACTGGACAAGAACCTGCTACCAGAGTAGCGACCACCTCCTTATTCTTACATGGAGCCCAAGCCACTATCTTAGGCATCAAAATCCTTGGCATAGGCCTCCTTCTTAGCTTTTCGTCCTCCACGAACGTTGCCATTGTCTCCGGGAACGGGCAGATACGAACCTCCAGTTTAACACTTTAACTCCCTTCGACCAGACCTATCCGCCTCAGCACTACAAGACCTCACCTTAGGCACATAATAGTCACCTTAATAATAGCAATCCCCCATGTCTTCAATCAAAATGGGTAAACGAAACACCCACCCACCAGCGTTAACGGTTACTGCTTTCGGGATAAAATGATTCCCTTTAATTAGGATTCTTGCCCACCTAAGTTCTTCCCCCGTCTGTGTGACCTCATCCACCATAGAGAAACCCCAACATCTATCACCAATGGAATAAAAAACTTCCTCTCCCCAAAGGTATAGAGGTAAACCCATTACCCTGATCCAACGAGAACCTGGTTTCCGAACATTCTTAGGACTGTAGCCTAGAGGATGCCACCTATCAAGACACAGAGGCGATCCAAAGAATCACCATTTCTTCAAGCTAAAAATTATGGTAGCCTCAGCTTCCGAAGAGAAAGCAATACAGAAAGTATAGGGAGACAAAACACGGGTCATAGTCCCACCGATGGTCTCCTAATGCTCCTTGACCCATGCCTTCATTTTCTCAAGAGACGAGGGAACAATTCCAGCGTCGCCCACCCTACCCACCAACGCCCGCCTAAAGAACTTGACTCTAGACGTACAGGAGTCATCAGATATGCAGAAGTCTACATTACTAGAACCATCAACCTGAATAGAAATGGGACAGAAAGGCTAGGGGTCCAACTTGGCATCTTGAAGATAAGATTTCTTCATCTTCATTAGTTTGATGGTGTTACCTCAAATTGTTTACAATTATTTATCATATAAAAAAAAAATTATTACTTAAATTATATACGACTAAATACGACTAACATTTGGGAAAGGAATTTTTGTCGTTTTGTAATTACGTACTTTGAAAATATTGCTCTTTTATGGTTACGTACTGTGGAAATGGGCATTCCCCTAATATATATATATATATATATTTATATATATACCGACACTATCATGCTACGACACGCACAAGCTATATTAGGTTTACAAAAAATAACAAAACGGTCAAAATCTATATAAAGGTACTAAAAAAAGTAAAATAGCACGAAAAAAAATTATAAAACATATATTAAAAAATAATAACAATATTACTACACACAATAGTGCAACCTTTGAAATGTAGCTAGGGATAGTCTTGGCTGGGGCTTTGGGCTTGGGGATTTGTTACGAGACTAAATTTTGGCACATTTGACTGTAACATTGTCGTATTTCCCTTGATTTAATGCATTTGAAACTGCAAATGCTAATTGATCTACAAGATAACATACACGCACATCAGACCAGGTTTTTTTTTAGAACTAGCAATTAAGGTGTGTCTATTTGGACTATGATTTTAACACTTTTCAGTGCTTATCATAAGTCGTCATTAAGTTCTTCAACACCAAAGATTGTATTGAAGAAAAGAAACAACGAAAAAACCTACTAAAATAATTTTTGAATATCTTAATTATTTGTAACTATTGGATGTAAGTAAAAGAACAATATTAAGTCTTCATTATAGATGCTAGGTGTAAACTCGCGCGATGCGTGGTAGCCGATTTGATGTTTGAGTTAAAAAAATATTCAAAAACAATTGACTGGAAATTGGGACATAATTCTTTTATAGATTTCATAAAAAAATGGACTATTATAAGAAAAGATAAAACAACTTGAACAAAAAAAAGGATAAAATCTCACAATTAAAAACTATGTCAATATCAAATCTATCTTCTTATAAATGATAGGACTCAAATTTATACGAGAAAATAATCAAAATGGTCATTCCATATTGAATCAAACTATCAAAATAATATGTCCTCATAGTTAAAACTAAAAAATGGAAATTAAAAATAGATTCTTCTCGCAAGAGAAATTTAAAATCCGCAACACAGTTTGCAAACTGATTTTCTTTTCCACTTTGAACCAGCTAGACGAAGCTTGCAAAAATTATTCATTACTTAAATATATACCTATGTGATATAGATAAAAATATATGCTTAAAACGTAAAATCGACATTAAACATTTATATATATATATATATATATATATATATATATATATATATATATATATATATATATAATTTCCTTTTTAGATTTATTAAGATACATAATGTTCTTAAAACAGATAATGAACTTAGTTGAGTAATTTTTCTTGTTATATATTAGACATATTTTCAAACAGCATCTGATGTTTTGGATTATGGACATCTTTGAATCCCCTGGATGAAAATTGGAGTTAACATTAATGGTAATTCTGACAATATTAATGGTGGGTTCTTTTCTTGTATCTAAGTACTATCTACTATGTCAAATACTTATCAAGACTCAAAGTTATGCTCTAAAAGTGATCTATTTGAAATTGTTTTAGATAGTTTTGAAGATCCCAAGCACAACCCAGTAGCAAAAAGATTTAAGTGGTCCCTAATGATGTGCTGATTTTCTAATTTTCCAAGAACAACACTGTTTTAGATAGTTTTTCTAAGCTTGATTGAACCTGGTGCTAGCTTTGTTGATGCTCTCTATATCAAAATTCTCTCCTTATGTGGTCTCTACTGATGTGCTATTTTTTTTAATCTAAATAATTAGTGCTAACAGTGGAGGATTTAGGATTTATGCTTGAGGGCAAATGCGGGGAGGGGGGGGTTCGATTACAGGAGCCCCCCTGGGGCGAATTTCTTTTGGTTTAATTGGAATTTTATACAAATTATAACTTTAATTTCTACTTTCATTTTAGAAGAACTAAATGTTTAAATTTCTCTTTTACATTGACCAACACCTTTTTACACTACGATGGTTAACTTTTTGCGAGGCCAAGCTGACAATTGAGACTCTGAGAAACACTTTCATTTATTAATGTTTTTTTACCTCTATAGTTTATTATAATCTTTAATGGGTACTTTGTTTTTGTTTTTATTTTTTGCGTTAAAGCATTATGTGCTTTTACACGATGTGAAGTAGATGTATTTCTGGAATATGATCATGCATACTTTTAATAACAGGTGACTTATTTGGGGTACATAAAAAGATGGGAAGATTAAACTCACATCAATGGAACCAAATCATGGTAAACTCAGTTTGTACCTTGGATTTACTATTGAAATAAATACATTAATGTTCTCCAATGTACTTCTTTCGTGCTCTAAATCACCTACAATATATAGTATTATATATTGATTTGTAACATGACCGAACAAATTGAAAACATCGACGAGTACATATGTTTTAAAAATTGCAAAATTTCAAATGATTTGGAGTAGATGAAGTTTTGGATTACGTGCATTCAGATTTAAAAAAAGGCGCTTTTGGGGAGATATTCTACGAGAGATTTTGAAGATTTTTTAATAGATTTTCAGTAGAAAATTTCTTGCAATTGTTTTTGTATTTTTTCATTCTAGTTGTAGATATGTATGGCACGTTGGGATCATTTAGCTTCAAAAGGATGGGATTACTCAAGCCATGATTATTCAAAATGGTGAGGTTAATATTTATAAGCTATAGAGATATGGGGTTAAGATTAAGTTATTTGGTTATCTGTATATAGTTATCTGATTATGTTATTTGTTAATTTATGGTGTAAAAGATTTATGAGGTATAAAGATGCTTGGGAAGAGCTTAAACTAATCTTTGCCAAAAATGGTGAGAAATGTTGTTATGGTTGATTCGTTGAGGAGGGGAAAAAGAAAAAAACTAGTGATGTGGAAAAAAGATGACAGCTGGAAATTTATTTGCTCGTTTTTCAGTAGTGATGAACACAAGGTAATAATTTTCAATGTATGTTTTATGCTAAATTTTTTTTTCTTACATTTTAGTAAATTAACTTGAAATATATCACTTTTTTGTTGCAAAAATTTGATAGTGCAACATATTCTTTTATTTTTCTTTGTAGAAAGATTTGATTGAGTTGCAAAAATGCTCGGAGGATTCTGATGACGCATCAATCTGTCAGAAAGGCCTTGGAAAGAGTTCGGTATACATGAGGGTCTTGGATGGCAGAAGCAAAAGTTACAAACCAAGATTGTAGATTTAAAAATCCTACTCTAAGGGCATAAGTCGAAGATGACTGCAATGAAGGCTTCCTTATTGCAGGAAAAAGATGCTGGAAGATATCCCTGAAGGATCTTCTGCCCCTTTTAATCAATTTGCATGATGACAGTGTTTATTTTATCATTTTATTTGTGATGAGAACTAGTTTAAACTCATTTCTCAGTTATTTACTTTTGAGCTTCATTGTGATTATTAGCAAGGAATTTTATTTATCGCAAAATATCTTCTGCAACGAAATAAATGTTGCTGAAACCTATTGTCATAAAGGTGATTATTATTTGCAATTGAAGGCGTCTTTTTTTTTTGCAACGAAGTCTTAAGTGTTACGAAAGACTTTTATCAACGAAATATTAACATTTATAAATGAATTTTAATTCTCTCAAAATATCTTTTGCGAGGATTTATTAGTATCTTTTGCAACAAAATATTCATTGTAAAAGATTTTTGGTACAAATATGAGAAGTTTTTGCAACGAAAAAGCTTTTTCTTTTCCAACGAATTATTTCGTTGCAATATATTTTTAGTGACGATGACAAAATTTCCTTGCAAAAGATCTATAGCATGATGGCTAGTGTAAGGAACGTCGCAAGGAAAAAAAACGTTGCAAAAGGTATTTTGCAACAAAAGTAAACATTTTGCAACGATTTTTTTCCTTGATAAAGCCATAATTCTTGTAGCGGTATAACTTTGAGAAATAAAATGTGCTACGTAGATTGTTTTTGATTTAGTAGATATAGCATTTTAGAGTATATAATAGATGTGAGGAACATTGTTTTTGAAATTAATTGAAGGCTTTGCTGCGTTAACTTTATCAGAGGTGAAGTAGATCATGCTATAGAAGTAGTGTATGGATAAAATGGTAATTTAATAATATTTCATAGATTAACAACTATAATTACATTTACACCCTTAGAATATGTTTCTACTGAAGTGTTTATGTTAACAATAGATTAACAATCTCTAGTGTTAAAGAACTCTTTTCCTACTAAAACTATGATATTGGATACGATCAATAAAAAAAGCGAAAAAAATTACGGAATAACTTTAAAAAAAAAGTAAATTCAAATGCAAATCCAATTATATTATATTGTATTTTTTTTTTGTGTGATTCTAGTCCTTCGGATATTGAAACATCGTAAAAGAAAATATAAATAAGACGAGAGAGATGTAACATTGAATTAAAGAAACTGGCATAAAAACTGAATAAACATGAAAACCGGAAAACATAACAGGACACAATTTTGCCTGCCTAAAAAACATGCTACATGAACAAAATCTATTGTGTGAATTTGGGGTCCATTTGTGTCTTGCGCCAGCTTGGTATGAGTGAACTACTCAAACATGCAGACATAAAACTGATCACGTTATCTCCATCCTTAGTCTTTTGAATTTCTTGGAGACCTGGTGCTAAGTTTATACGGCCGCATGTTGGTTTGGTGCCAAGATGGTCTTGTTCTTGTTTGCAAGTTGGTTTAGTCTTCTTTTGTGTTGAGTCTTGACCTTCTCCTTCATCTTCTTCACCATAAGCAGCGTTGATGAGCAAGTAGAGTTCCAACCCAACAAATTCTGCAGGTGACTGTGTGAAAAATGGCTCCTCAATGATGGTGTCCGATGGTGCTGTTAACTTGATCACCATTACTTTTTCTGTCAACAGCTTATTCGATCTTCTTTCTTCAATAAGCGACCTTGTTTACTCTTGTTCGCAGTACGTCGTTTGTTTTTTGACGTCTATCTTCTATCAGGTGTAGTAGACGCATATGTTTGCATGTGTGGTGTGCAATAAATACTAGAGTCGAACGTAGGTTCCTAGAAGTATACTCACTACTAGTTTAGTCACTGTAGGACTCGATTTGTTATACAAATGAAATACTTCACTCTAATCAATCCCCCCAAAAAACGGTGCACCAATTACTAATTTTCATATTTATCGTCTTTATCATTCTAGAAATAAGATTTTGTATTCCCTCTTACTTGTACTACAAGAAAATATAATTTTTATGAGCATCTTTAAAATTGACATTATGACAGTTTAAAAAAATTTGTTTCAAAAAATAAAATATATGTAATTTAATGGCAGTATTTTGATAAAGTGTCCAGTAATTAAAAAAAAATTGTCATGAGTTGTAAATGGTGTCACATTATAAAGTAATTTATATGACCCTTTTTAAATATCTATTATATATAATTAATACTTTTATGACCATTTAAATTAAAATAGTCATCCATGTGCCATAAATTTTAGAGGGAGTACGGTTTATCATTTCATCCACCATTCCACTTTCAAGATCACCCCCGCTAAAATCATGAAATAGTTAGTCGGACATAGAATTTTAATAGTAATCAAGGTATCTGTCTCTCTCTCTCTCTCGATCGATCGATCGATCGATCACTCTATCTCTCTCGATCGCCTCTCAATCTTAGGAAATCTTTTTCATTGAACAAGGTATATAGCTATTCCAAGAAACCCTTTTCTCTCCAATGAATGGTTGATATATGCTTTGGTGGTATGAATGATTGGACAACTATTTTGATACCATTTTCAACCGTTAAATCCTATCAAAAGTTAATTCTGCCAATGACAATAGTTAATCCCCTAGGATTAACTATTTTCATTGAACAACTACTTTGAATTTATCATTTTTTTGTAGCGTTATTATTTGATTTCATGTTTTTTCTTTCGTACTTAATGATTCGTGTTAGTTTTTTCTTAGATTTATGGTATATGTTAATTTCTTGGAGGCTTTCATACACATATATCCTTATACACTCACAAATGCGCGCGCGCACACACACACAATGTATTCGATAAAATGTCTTGTGTATATGCTATCCGCATGTGCATCGCATTTTAAATGAATCGTATCATTTTTTATCTTGATTATGTTTGTAATTTTTAGCAGTTGCTGAAATAATAATAGTTGAACATTGTCAACACAGATCAATTTAATCCTATCACATCAGAGTGAGCATTACCAAGATAACTTATCAGAAGGCTTGTGCCCCTGTATAAATCAGTACAATCGTTAGCACCAATAAAAGATATCGAATTGCCTGTATATTTAGGGCTTCAACTATAGCAACACTAATCAAAAGTAGAAGTAATACATCTCACTCAAGAGCCAATTTTTATTCAGCATGTATTTTTTTCAAAACAAATTTTATATTTTATAGAAAAGTGGTTTAAAAGATGTATCAAATGCTTTTAGTTATTCGAATTAAAATGTAGTTATTAAATGTAAAATTCAATGGTGACTGAAGAAGATTAATACAAAGTTTCCCAAACTAATTCTTTGGCATTATGTTGTCCATTTACATAGTATATTACTGTTTGTAGTATCATGCAAAGCAATATATGATTCAATAACAGGGTTATTGAATTACAGATTCCTTGTTTTACAACGATATTCGATCATTATGCAACCCTTGGTTCTTATGTATCGGAATTTTTATTATATATGCCTTATGGTTGAATTTTTCTTTATATATATACTAGCGGAATGCCCGTGCCTAAAGGCGTGACAAAAATTTCCCAAGTACATAGTTGCAAAACGGTAAAAATTTCATTCCCCAATAAAATAAAATATAATTTGAAAGAAAATGATCATAATCTCCTTTTGTTTAAAGGACTGCCCATCATTCTTAACAAATAGTCCAACAACACTCAAATAGTCCAAACTCATCAAACAAATTCACATATAATTTTGCTAAACCTATAAAAAAAGCACATAGTACAACTCTAATAATTATATATAGCTATATATTGGTAAAAAATAATATTAAGTATAATAATAAAGAAAAATATATAATTGCATCAAAATACCAAGTTAATCTGAATTTTAAACTATTGAAATTCGACCACACCTGTCCACATTAGAAAAAAATGTGATGAATTAATCAGCGAAAAAATAAATGTAAAAATGGATGGATGTGTTATTCATCATATTATTCATAAAAATTATGAAAAAATACAAATACTTTGTAACATGGCAAGTGTAACACCTGGTAAATTCAAGGACCTTTAATTAAATAAAATATTTGCAGAAAAATAAATTATTTTATTTGGAGGAATTAAATCCACGATTATTGAAGTTGTAAAATTCGAGGAATTTATTAATCTGAAGAATTGAGGATTAAATATTTTGGACTATTTTATGTCACCTTTTGAGGCGTTAAAGTTGGAAGATATTATAAATTAATTCGTATGGCAATTTGGAGTGCACGGTTGAATCCAGATGGGTCAAAATAGTTGGAAATGAGTGGCCATATGAATATATTGGGTCTCGGGACTTAATTAGACATAATTGATCTCCAAATAAAGAGTTTGGGTCATTTTTAGGAGGTGACTAATAACCTTCACTTGTATTGTTGGGCAATAAGGAGTCTTTGGGAGGTTTTCTCCTCCCTTCGCTGGGTGGAGTGGGTGTTGTCCAAGTCTGTGAGAGTTGTCCTGAACTCATGGCACCCATTTAAGTGCTCGAAAGGTGCTAAAGAAATATGGAGAAGAGCTCCTCACTGTATATTTTGGACGATTTGGAGGGAGAGAAATGCGAGGTTCTTTGAACGTAAGGGAATGGATCCTTCAAGATTATGACACCTTTTGCTTGAGTTCGCTAATGATGTGGTGTAGAGAAAACCACAATCAATCTATCTTTGTTTTTTTGGACTTTTTCGAGGAGATAAATAGAGTTCAGTTATCTATTTAATTGGGGTGGCGGTCGTATGTCTTTGGACCCTATAGTTGCCTCTTTCTCTTTTTTTATTCGCTTGTGATGTATCTACACCTTATGTACAGGTCCTGTCCCCTTGGCGGTTTCTTAATATAATCTTTTATTTATACAATAAATTAAAAAAAGATATATATATATATATATATATATATATATATATATATATATATATATATATATATATATATATATATATATATATATATATATAATAAAGTAGGAAACTTAATAAGCTTGATCTATGACATCACAAAAAATATTTTTTTTGTAATACCCACTTTGCCCCGCAAATATTTAGTATATATAATAAGTAAAAATGGTATTTTTACTGTTCCATAAACACATAAGATCTTTAACGGTTTAGATTTGACCCAACAATGCAAAAAGCAATGGTTAAGATTGAACATTGCCCCTCCAAAATCGTTTGTCCAGACTTTGTGACTTAACTTTAACTTCTTTTATTTTCAGTACTTCTACAGTCGATCCATTAAATGTGACTTCAACTTCTTTCATTTCGGGTACTGCTAGGGTGGCTGGGGAGCAGGTACATAGGTTGGTATTGTGCCCACTATAGGAATATTGAATTTTTTCGACATAAATTAAATGCCGAGAAAAGTACTAAAAATGCCGGTAACAATTTTTGCAACACTTTTGGCGGCATTTCCAGAAGTGCGGTAATAGCCAATGTGGTAAAAGAACAACGGCATTTTAAAAAATACAGCGAAAAGTTAGCGGCACTTTTGGCGAAATATCCACAAGTGCGGTAGCCGCTATGGTAAAAGAACAACGACATTTTAAAAAATGCCGCAAAAAGTAAGCGGCACTTTTGGAGGTATTTTCACAAGTGCAGCAGCCAATGTGGTAAAAGAACAACGACATTTTAAAAAATGCCGCAAAATGTTAGCGGCATTTTTAATAATTTATATTAATGTTGGTAATAAACTTTTAGCGGCATTAAAAAATATTGATAATAACCGCTTGCAACACCTATTAAATGTTTAACACACTTTTGGCGACAGTAAAAAAATGTTGAGAACGATAATATCGGTATTAAACAAAATGTTGATATTATTTTGCAATATATGACTAGGAACAAGTGCCAAAAAAATATTTATAAGAAGTATTGTATTTAGGTGCAAATATATTACCATAACATTAAATTAAAAGGGCGGTAATCAAATTAAAATGTTATTAAATTAAAACCAAAAGCATTCATCGTAAATAAACATAATTGTGCTTGGAAACATTATCCATCCACAAAATAAAATGTATCACATGTCAAATTATAAAAAGTTGGGAAATATGAAGCGAAACAAAATTTTATATAATGTACAATCCTTCTTTATCAAAGTCAAACATCGTCTTCGACCTACAAATAAAAAATTCAACCGTTAGTCATTGATACTTATTCTTTAGTAATTTAAATAAAATATTAAAATTAAAAATTAGTACATTAGAACTATGCCACGCTACAGTTGAATGATATACATCTTCAATTGTGGACTTGTTTTCATATGGTCTAGGCAATGGTTCATTTGATACAAATGTTTTTTCAATATATACTTACCAAAAGTCTTCATCCAGTGGCGTACCCCCTACTTTTGTTAAAGGTTTTTTACTCACAATGAATCCACGTGCCACGATCACTTTTTGAAGTCCGAAAGTAATAAGGTCAATAATTATTGGAAGTGCATTATTTGAGACCCTTTGTCATGGTTGATGGTGATGCTTCTTCTTCTTTGATGGTTCTTTCCACAAATAAGATGAATATGTCATCAACATTATATATCTGGAAAAAAATCGGCGAATTTTTATTTGTTTTTAAGACATCCCAAAATTTTTAAGACTATATACAACCAAATATCAACAACCCAATGTCAGGTATACATAAGCTCGACAATGACCGTGTTTATTAGGTCCGAGGACTTCATAATATTTCTCTCCTTTATGACTAACTGATACATTATAATTTGACGAAAGTTGATCTTCTTTTTGCCTCATTTTTTACTAAAATGAAATGATTCTTATTATATAAAACAAAAATTATAATCATTCATTTACAAAATCAAAATAGAATAAAGATCCCACTATCTCCCCACCACTAATTTTAAATGCTTCACATAATAATTTCATGCATAATTTTAACTTTCATAAACAATAAACTCATTTAATTATTAATTTAATTCCGATTTGTGTATGATATATAGTATGCTTTTAATGATATGACACAATCTCCTGCATGTTTTCTTTATATAATGGTTGATATAGAGAATAAGAATTTTGATTAATAGGTAAAATGACGTCGTTGAGATTTTCAAAGAAAGAATGGAAGGAACAAGGATGATATTTTTATACCATTGATTCAGCGGAATCCTTATCGATGGTTCAGCCATCGCTCCTCTCGTGTGTTTTGATGTAAACATCAACCAATGAAACATTTTTCCCTTGATCAGCCTCCATCTGCATAAACCCAATGACTTGTAAGTCGTTATATATATAAGTTTGGTAGCATAAAATAACATTCACAATCAAAATATATTATATAACACCTTATGAGCAACATTCGCACGACTCTTTCTTTCGAAAGTATGTGGTGTTCTTTGCTTCTTACGAGTTCGACAATTTCTTCGAATCGTTTTCTGTTACAAAAATATATTTATAATTTTTTCACTATGGTGGTTTAGGCATTAATGAAGAGGAGACATGTGAGGGACACCTTTCCTCTTGTGCAATTGCTTCTAGGGCTTTAATGTGGAGCTCACCCAATCTTGAATCTCCTCAGAGGACTTTGTGAAAGATAGAGAAAAATATTTTTCACCAAAACTCCCTTGTGGATCACTACATTCCTTTAAATACAGCCGATCAAATTCAGAAAATGGAATGGGAATAATCTTGTCCGTCTCATCTTTAGGCGTCTCCACTACTACAGATAAGTGAAAAATTCATAAAATTCAAACATTGTAATTATGAATTCTAACAAATAAATTATATACATATATAAGGTGAGTTAAAAATAACCAATGAAATATACAATAACTGCAATTAAGTTCCTAAACTATGAATTGTTTTCTTTACCCATGCAGATGAACTAATTTGAACCTTATTGAGATATTTGACAGAATTTTTTACCGAGGCGTAACCCGTTTAAGGAGTACCAACAACACAATACAAAATGTATTGTGATATCATTAATTCCATCATCCTTGCGTTTTGTATAACAAATCTTTTATTGAAGACCACACAATGATTATTTATTGTAATGAATTCTTCTATGACCAAAGTCCCCACGTGAACCAAAATGTGTGAAAGGAAAAAATAATATGAAACCAAAAAGACAAAATAAAAGGAAGAGGGGAGTAAAAGTGCACTTCCAAGCAACTATATCAAGTAGAATGCTAGCGCATACCACTATAGTTTTCAATACTTTATTACATTCCTTGTTTTAGGTAAATCCAATTCAAATAAATATATAAATAATAAGTATATGTTGGGTGGGTGAGTGGTTGGGTGGGGGATTACATATTTGCAGCACTGAAAGTAGCATATCTCCTGTTTGGATCACCCTGCCTAACATAGCCATTCATTTCTTTGATAAAAACTCCCTATTTTCTATTGCCCAAGTTGTAGGCAAACCTCTCAAGCTTGACAGTTAATAACCCCATCACTCCTGCCTCCAGCTTCACTGATCTTGGTCCTGAAGAAAATCAGCCTGATATGGATAATGCGTTGAATCAAGTGTCAGGCACAAATGTTTAACAGGAGGAACATAAGACTTTTGTAAGTTCCAAATTGCAGGATATGGTTCTTTTGATAAACAATCAAGTTCAAAATCAAGGTTAAATAATTCACTTTGCAGTTGATAGAGAAATAAATAGATCAACTGACGCCCCTCCGAAGAAGATTGTGCAACAGTTTGATATAATCAAAAGATGAGATTTATCAGGCAATGAAGTTATGGTGCTAGACTATGCGATGCTCTCCCCGCAAGGGTCTATTCTAGATTACAAAAAGAAAAAATGCATCGAAATTTTCTCAATGTCTGATTCTGATGATGTAGACAGTGGCCATATTCTGCTTGAATAGATAAAATTATTCTCTATAAATTTAGGCAAGAAGCTAGATAGTGATAAGGAGAGAAGAGGAAAACAAAAGAAGGTATTTTTTTCAATCTCCTCTAAATTTTCAAATTCCTTTTCAGGGAAAAGCAACAAGACTTTTTCCAAGAAAACTGATCCTCTCTTTAATAGAATCACTAGGACCTCCAGTAAAGCCCTCAAGTAATCTGCATTTTTCACCTCTCAATGATAGTTTTTTTATGCTGGAATGCTAAAGAATTGTCAAACAATCTGTAATACCCCGTATTTTTATGGCTTTTAAATTTAGGGAATTATTAAATTTACTTGAGATGAATTAATTTAATATTAATCCGAAAGTTGGTTTTAAATATTTACTAGCGTGATATGAGTTAGTAATTATTAGAAATTTGTTGAATATTACTAGATGCGTATAGTAATATATAAGATTGATTTTGTTAAAATAGTCACATGTGAATAAAATGGCAATTAAGGAAATTTATGTCGGGACGTGCCTGTGTCGTGTCAAGACTAAATAATTATGATTATTAAAAGTAAATAAATTTTAAGTTGCCCGTATGATCATTTCGAATGCTCCAAAGTGTCCGCACGGGTTGAGATAGTCAAAATAAAGTACCTGGGGGTTTAGTTTGGGTCTCGGGGTGTTTTTAGGTCTAATTAACATCCCGGGAGGGCGTTTTAGACATTTTGTATTTTTGGCCATAGAAACCCACGAATTTTCTAAGGTTATTTCAGATGGCAGGGGTTGTCTTCTAGGGTTATCTTAACCAAAAACAATAGACGACCATTGGAGAGGTTGAGGAGAAGATTTCCAAGGAGTTTTAGGCCAAGAACTCCACCATTTGCACCGCCGTCACCGCCAAATTGTAGATCGCGCGACCAGGATCACAACCACACCAATTTCTTCCACAAATTAGAAACAAAGATTTCCCAGGAAAGTATTTACCTTGCTCTATTCTTAGTTAATGCCTTAATTATGTTAGTCTAGGGTTGTTTAGAACTTGTTTCATGAGAGAAAGTGTAGTTTGGAGAGTAGAATTCACATGCTATTGAAGAAATAATCATATTTTGTACATCTAATTTGCATGTAGAGGATAAACCACGAATTAGTATGGATTTGGAAGTAAGAAATATGGAAAATAATTGAAAGAATTGAAAGAAAAAGAGAAATTAGGGTTCTTGAAGTCGAGACAAATTTTACCCCATTATATTGTTATAATTGATGAATTGAAACATATTTTACGTGGAGAATCGTGTATTTAAGTGTATGGTACTGGTAATAACTTTTGTTCGGAGTTTGGGAATCAAAAATGAAGTTTTGGTTAAGGTTGGAGAGGCAAACCCGTAACTGGATAAATGCAGTTTTCGCCCTAACTGATTGATCGATCGATCGATCGACCCAAGAGTATTGATCGATCGATCGACCCCCTTTCCTCGATCGATCGACCCCACCTGGAAAACTGTACATTCCTCTTATAATGTTTTATTCCGATTAAAATGCGTAGTAACCCTTAAGTATTATTTTTAGAACATTTTGGGATATAAATAGGACCAATAGGGTTTTAGTAAACCCCAATAAGTGGGAATTTAATGTGAAATGAAATAAAGGGTTAACGGGGAGTGATTTTCCCATCAGGGATTATGCGAACGTTTAAATAAAAGATTGAGACTCGTAAGAGAGTTAGGCCAGAAAATAAGTGAGTGTATGTTTACTGAAATTTTACTTACGATACTTCAAGAGAGGAGGAGTGTGTATGAATTGAAATATAAATGAGAATAGAAATATAGCAAATTCTTTATGCGAAATAATCAAGTAAAATGCGCTAAGGACGGATAAATAAAATTTTGGGTCGTGGACGTACCTAACCTAGAAATATGAGTATTCATATATATATATATATATATATATATATATATATATATATATATATGACTGTGTGGTTGTGCATATATTATATATGTGTAAAAATCGTACCCGAGCTACTTCCTATCACGGGAGTTTCTGCGCCGGGACAGGCTTATCTCGATTGGACCTTTATGGGGGATAACGACTTGTACCCTAGAAGATAGTATCCTTGATTACAGGCTATCTGAGTGATAGTCAGATGGTCCTAAGAGACGTGAGGGTATGTGATGACCTCTTAGGACCGGGAACAATGCTTCACCTCCATTTGTATGTGTTTTGTGTTAATACTGTTCAAGAGTGATTCCGAACTAGTATTTCCCTTAGTATGAGTGATACGGGGACTTGATAGTAGAGTATGCCAGCACCATAGATTTTATGTGGGGTGCCGTTAGTGCATATATTATATGTGAGACTAATATATATACCTATATTTACATGGGAACTTTCTATTTTGCGTATAAGTAATCAAGAAATGAATAAATGTTTCAACTCTCTTAAATGTTCGGGAACTTCATAATGGTACTGAATTGTTTTAAATAGCGTAAGGAATTTTGAAGACATTTGCTTTCTAAACTAAATATTATAACCCTGTTATTTCGCGAGATAAAACTTTATGGAAGTGAGATAGACTTATGGTGTTTAGTAGTACGATAGACGTGCACACTAGATGAGAGGTGAGAATTCTCAAGAGAGTGTCGCATACTAGCATGGTTGTTGCATTAGCCGGTAAGCATTTTAAATACTTGCTAAACTAAATTTTAAAACTGTTTTACAATCGGGCTCTGACCCGTTTCCTATTATCTCCTCACTTGTATATATATAAATATATGTATATATTACAGGTGCCCAACCAAAGTGGCGTCATTCTTAGGTTCTTTGGATTGGACGTGCTGCAACTTATGTGGGAGTTGCAGGTCATTGCTTAGACGACCTCGTTGTTGATTCCACTCCTATTCCAACTCTAATTACTTTGGGCATGTTTCACCTATTTCCTTATTTAGTTGGATTGGTTAGAGATTATGTTCATTCATCTTTAGTATTTTACTCGTTGGGATTTATTTACTGTCAGGATGTTTTTTTTTTCTTTATGGTTCCAAAGTTGGTATTTGTTTTCCGAATGGTTAAATTATTTAGGGTTCATTTCCAGTCTTTTTAAATTATGTGATTCATAAACTGTTAATTATTAAGGGTTTTATAATTTGGTTAAATGAAATGGAAATAACGTTTTGATGATTTTGACACTTAGCTTAATTATTTAGGGTGTTAAATTGGAAAGTTTATTTTTTCGACAGTGATGCTAAGAATGAACTAACCGTTCACCTTGATTATAATTTAATAAAGGACTGATCACCCGGTATTTAATTAGTCGGGGTGTCACATAATCCTAATTATAGAAGACTTGAAAGCCCGATGAAACGCTATAAAATTCCTCTTTTAGCAGTTCTTGAACCTATGGCCAATAATAAGAAGTTAAGACAGTATCAAACTTAAGGGGCTATGTGATTATGGCTACAACAACATCTCTAATAAGATATGGGTATTAAAAAGAATTTGATTTATCTCTGAATTTCATTAGAGATGAAGACAGTATCAAACTTAAGGTGCTATGTGATGTTTATGACTCTCTTATTCATCTGATCATATGAGATTTTAATATTATCTCTACTGATGCTGAAAAATGTGGTGGTATTATGCTAGATTACATGGCATGATTTCAACCAAATGATCTCTAGAAATTCCCTCTTTGGCATGGTCTACTCCGGCTCTAAATTTACATGGTGGAATAGTAGGATTGGTCTTGAGTCAATATTTGAAAGATTGGATAGAGTCCTTTGTATTTCCTTACGGAGACAGGTTTATCCTTATTCTTCTATTACTCATCCTAACAGGACCCGTTCAGATCTAAAGTCTAATGGATGAAATTATATCTTAGACAAATTGAATAGTTATATTAAACTACGACTAAGATAAGTTCCATTTATACAACATTGGTACAACCAATGACATGACGTTATTTGTTAAAATCGATGACGATAAACTATCCGGCCTTACTATGTCATCTGATGAAATAAATTATAATCAATTTGGGCAGAGGTCCTACATTTGTTCAGCTGAGTACATATATTAACGATCGACACATCACACAAGTGCGAGCCATCGATGTTTTCGGAAAATTGAACACTGTCAGTCCATTTGGCAGGTGTATACCAATGACACATTCAAACAATGCAATGCCAATACTGCATTAAACATCTATCGGGTTCGACTTCAAAATCAAACCCTAAATATTTATTTGGGGTTCATCTTCAATCACCTCAGTAAAATAGCATCCTAACTAAGTCTACCCCTAACACACTACATACGTAGTGGAGACGTACCACGTACCCATAGCCTTTCAAACACCATATTGATCTACATTCCAAGTAACAGTGCCACGGTATCAGAGTCTATTGTTTGTTTTCTACACCAATGAAGTCATGTGCTATACACAGTTAATGTAACATTTGGCCTATCCACCAAATAAACTTTTTGAGCAATTTTATATAACAGGAGTAATTGAACATTGAAAATTAGTAATATAAAATGGATAGGTAGAGGGGCAATTGCTCTCTTACCCTTTGATAGTTTTCAAAATTAGTAACATGAAATGGAATGTTTTGAAAGAAAATGGGGTAACTTTAAAAAACTATAACATGTTGCCTCACTTAATTTTGGATAAAATGTTAATATTAACTTTGCTAACCTTAACCAAAAATTATGCCCCTACCCCTAACAAAGTCGGAGTTCAAGTCTTTCCAAGAACTTGAACACTATATTCATCACTAGCTTCCCTAACCGCCATCCCCAAAAGCAAGTACCAGAAATGAACTAGCCAGCATCTTAAGGAAGACAAACACGAAAAAATGCTAGGGGGATGCAGTAAAATATTATTAGTCCCACAAAAGATGTCATTTACTTTTGCAATTTTTATTTATTTAAGATGTGTTTAGGAGCTTCAATTACATGATTTAGAATCGGAATTGGAGCAAAGTTTGGTCAAATTTAAAATTAATTTTGTTCCAATTCCAATTCTTAATGAACTTGGAACTGGAGTTTTCAATCACACCCATATGATACCTTGTCACAATGCCAATCATATGACCATCTGAATTGGTAACATCACTGCCACTACCACGCGAATGCACCGGAGCTGTAGTAGCAATCATTGCTAGAAATTGAAGTGACCCTGACCATAGTAGTAATTTTCAACATCTGAATCATAAAACTAAGATACTTTTCTCTTCACACCATTAGATCCAGATGCATGAGAATTTCCTCCAGTATCCATTACCCTATTATGTTCAACCTAAATCTAAGATGAAATAAAAATAAGTAAAAAAAAATTAATAATTAAAAGAGAAAGGTTTAAGTTTTACATCGTGTTGATTCGTCTATTTGACAATAGTCATGTGATATTGAACAAAAATTATTGTAGAGATTAAGCCTCTATTGAGCAGATGTAATTGTACCTAGAATAGCCTGGCGATTCACCCTACTTTTTATATTTAAAGCACTTCCAAATTCATCTCCCAACATCTTAGTGAAATGAGAGATTTGATCACGTGGATGCATAATAAGGGAAATCATGTTGGTTTTATTACCTCTAGAAACTTCGAGTGCCTTGTTGACTTTCTTGATTTTTAATATTTGAATGTTCTTGTCGATTTCATGATCATCTGCCACCGTAAGGCAACAAAATGTGCCGAAACAGTAACGAAATTACCTGCAATCATACCATCATAAAATCAGCTCACACTTTGAATCTAAATAGGCAAAAGGCAATTAGCTAAAGAAGCAAAACGAGGACAATGATATAAATACTATTAATTACAAGCAATTATATGGGCTTGCTAAGTTGTTGTCCAAGATAGGGCCAACTTGTTTTTACAATTTGATAATCTTAACCAGTCGAATCCAATGATGCTTTAGCAATTAACTTGTAGGATCAGTCAAAGACTAGTATTTCATAACATTTGAATAAAATAAGAAATAGAAATAATCCAATGAAGGGCAAGACCCAAATTTTAATATTGAAGGACACCTAGAACAGACTGATAAGATCGATTCTTTGTTAGCAAAAAAAAGGAGCACAACCGAGCTTATTCATTACTGAAACCAACCATTTTAAAGGCTTAAATTACAAAGAAATGATGGATGACAGAGAAATTGGTGGTTGTAATCCTCGAGATAGATCTGTAACTATAGGGAATTTCTGAACTCCTGTGACAGGTCGTAGGGTTGCGCTTTATAAGCATCCTTACCTGATAGTGGCCCCTGCATAACCTTGCTGAAACACTTTATGAAACTGCCTTTAGATATCCTCAAGGACATACTAAAAGCATAGTTCATGGCATTGCATAACAACTTAATCAAGTCTCAGAAGCATTTTAAGAGGTGAACCAAACATAAGGGTCAAAGCTAAATTCGTTTTTAATTTGAGGTCTAACAGGGTACGATTTACTTTGGGACTACTATGGTATAATTTGTAAAATGGAAATTTCTTAGAAATTTGTCAGTCTCAAGAGTAGTATCTTTGGACTTGCTCTTCTTTTTACCATTATGCTTCTTTAATAGAAATGTATATACATCATCTTCTTGAGATGATATATTTTTGGCCCCATATTAAACATGTTATCGTGTTTTCTAAAGTAATGATATCATGTGTAAAATATACCTTAAATTTTTTGTCTCTGTCTTTTTTTCATAAGTAATGTTATCACGTGTTAAATATACCTCATACTATAACCAAAATCTTTGAAAATTAGTAAAATTTCTAAACCTTACAAATTGAGGAGTTCATATCATTCATCATATAAGCGTGAGAAAATGTAAAGTTGCATTGAGCTTCAATGGAACTTTGAGAATGAGCAATAGATATACACCACATAAATACACACACACACACACACAGTACGTACACACACACAGTACGTACACACATCACAGAAGATAGGGGAAGTTACCTCAGATTAGAGAGAGACGTGAGTGAGATGGTTCCCCCAGTTAGGCAACTTCTCGAGCTTATCACATTCATATATTATCAGTTCTTCAATACATGGAGGCCATGTTTTCTCTTTTTTTTGCTTTGGATACAAGATGGGGACAATGACTGACTCTTAAATGTTTCATATTTATAAGATTCTGACACAAAGATTCTTCTTGCCAGAAATGTCTCAGTTCATCACAGTATTCAATAACTAAACGTTCAAGTGATGCCAAAGATTTTACAACCCTTCACGTAGGTTAATAAGCCTAGTGATACCCGAAATCTCCAAGGTTTTTACTGATGAGGTGACACTAACCATACTTATCAGCACCACCTCACAGCATTGTTTTATTTTTAACACCATTGGAGATGGAGTCCTTAGAAGTATAACCATGTCTAATTTGGAGAAATTATGTAGACTAAGCTCGTGAAGGCGAGGACAAAATCCTCTAACACTTCCATCAACATCTGTTAAACAAGTAAGCCATTCCCCCCAACCTTCATGTTCTCAAACCTGACAATCTCAAGTGACGAGAAAAAAAGAACCTGAGAAGGACGAGCTCCATACAACTCAACACCAATGTTTTTTTACCCCGGACATATTTTGAATACACAACTCCCTGAGTGAGAGTAGCTGGCTAACTGGCGGTAAATGCGTACATCATTCACTGTGACCAAGTGTTAGGTGCGTTATATTAGAGAATGAAGGATCCCCAACCCAACTAGTAAACTCAATGCCTCAATAGAAGTCAATTTCGAGATCGGTCAAGCTTGTATGTGGTTCTAGTGCTTCAAGTAATTCATTCCCAAGCAATTCTCTTAGAGAACCATTGAATTCACTACTCCATATCAACATTAATTCTTTAAAGCCTTTCTCACAGGATAGATTAGCCTCCCTTACATCTTATACATTCTTCACATGATGCAACCCTATAATGGAAAATTTCCCTCTGAGATTAGATAGCCCCCTCAACTCGGTTAGTTTCAACATCTTACTCTTATCAAGAACAATCTTCGGCAATGTTTGCAGACTACTCAACATACCAATCCCTGAGGACATCTCTTGTAATTCTTTGGTATCGGAGACATCAAGATGCAACAAATTAAATAGATTACCAATTTTTTCAGGTAACTTACTTAGTTTTCTGCAACTCCGTAACAATAACGTCTCTGATTTATAAAGATCACTCACATACTCAGGTAACTGTTTGATGAGAGTCTTCGATAAATTAAGATACTGAAGGTGTATTAAATCACCAATAGAATTTGGTAGCTCATTTATCCAATAACCACTCAAATTTAACACTCTTAAGCACCGTAGATTCGGTAACAATTCATGGAGAACCTTATTGCCCTAGTAGAATTCTTCTCGATACGTCGAATTATCAATTGGTAGTGTCAAAAAAGTTCTCACACTCCAAGCCTTAGAAAATGACTTAAATTTATTATAGGCAGATGAACGATGAGTGACGAGCCTTTTCAGAAATTGTTTGTTGCTCATTACTTTTCATCTTATCATCCATCGTAAAGGTCAATTTAACTTACTCTCAACATCACCCATATACCTCGCACAGAAGGTCGCGCATTCCTCTACTAGGTATCCTTTAGCAATTGAACCTTGTGGACGACTTCGGTTACAAACATATTCTTTTAGTGTGAATAAAAACCTGTTCATCATTGTAAAAAAATTAATGTAGTATTCATATGCATTAATTTAGGTGACACAAACATAATGCATACAGAAAACATACCTCTCGATGGGATACATCCATCGAAAATGTATTGGTCCATCAATCATTGCCTCCTCAGCTAAATGGATTGCCAAATGCTCCATAACATCGAAAAAATTTGAAGGGAAGATTTTCTCAAGATGACAGAGTGTAGGAACAACATGATCTTGCAAATATTTATAGTCTTTGAAGGTCATTGTCTTTGGGAAGAGTTTCCGATAGAAATTACATAATACAATCAAAGACCTTGCTACATTCGTAGGCAATGATTTTTGTACTGCTAGCGGGAGTAGTTGCTGTATTATGATACGATTATCGTGGATCTTAAGTCCAGAAATATTTCGCTCTCTAATGTTTACACGCCATGAAATATCAGATGCACAACCATATGGGACTTTCATATTCTTCAAAACCTTACAAAATGTGTCTTTATCACTTTTACTCATTCTGAAGCATGCTGGTGGTAAATATACTTTGTTATCTGGCAAGCTCTTAGGGTGCAATGCTTTTCGAATACCCATATTCTCAAGGTCTCGAGTATGTGAATCGGGGACAACAATCAATTAAAAATGAAGTGTATAATAAAATTTCGAGTACATGTCAATCAAAAATTAGACAAACAAACATTTGGTTTCGGATCTGGCATCAAAACAGTTGAGTATTCAATTTCCATAATATATATAAAGAGAGAGTGTGAAGCGGTTTAATTTTTATATCTGGCATCAACACAGTTTAATTTGTGTTTTTCATTCATAATATATATATATATATGTGTGTGTGTGTGTGTGTGTGTGTGTGTGTGTGTGTGTGGCATCAACACAGTTAATTTTTAAATAATGAACAATAAGAGAAGAAAACAAATGTCAAAACATTATTGATTCGTGGTATATATAATCGAAGACGAACATGTCCAATATATATTATGGATTCATGATATATATATACATCGAAATAAAAAAAACAACAATGATCCCAAGAAAGTGATGCAGGTCCAAGAAAAAAAAACGTAGATGAACAGTTCAAATAAAACAAAGGCGAACAACTCCAATAAAATTAAAAAAAAAACAAAAAAAACACAACTTACCCGAGAAGAACATGTCCAAAAAAGTCTTCAATGAACAAAATGCAACATCAATGGTTCCAACCAAGAAAGTGTCACACTAGTAGAAAGGATTGATGATTGAAGATTATTAGTTCAAATCAATTGAGGGGAGAGAGGTTTGGGAGAGGTGAGGCGTGATGGGAGAGAGCATTGACGTGGTAGCTTAGAAGAGGAAACGTGGGTTTTTTTTTAAGAAAAAACAAACACCCGCCAAATAGTAAGGGGAGGCGGTTTTTTCTCAATTTTAGTGGCATTAGTTATCAAATGCCAAAAAAATACCACATTTATTTTATCATTAATTAAAAAATTCTTTATTTATGCGGCACATCAATATAAATGCTGTGAATTTTCAATACTTATAAATAAATGCTAGTAAAAAAAATTCTCATCATTTTTAAATAATATCGAGAAAAAGGTGCCGAAAAAGAATAGTTTTCTTGTAGTGGCCCTGGCTAACTCATTTCGGCTACTTAATATACATATGTTAGAGAGAAGTTTTCCTTCCTTATTTTCTCAGCTGTTGGAGTATGTACTTCGTCTCTTCTTTAAACATTTATTGTTTTCATCTTTAAACGTTTATGCGTATCTGTTTTTAGCATATGTGTGTTAATACATATCAGTTTTGTTCTTGTGTTCATGCTAATGTAAAATGCTCAATGCGTCTTTTGGAACTAAAATGTTCACATCTCTTTGTAAATCCAGTATGTAAATCCAGATATGCATCACTGAAACCTTTGTTCAGTCATGCATATCTGAATGGAAAAACCATATGCCTATTTCGTTGGTTTTGCAAGCTTCTCTGATAAGCTTTGCACATTTATTGAGTAGGAAAGGGATGCTTACTATCAAAACTAAAAGGAGCCCGTAACAATGTGTGGCTGTTTACACCATCTCAAATACTCAGGTCCAAGGACCACCTCAACTCTTCACAAACAATCCATCTCATCGGCGCCGGAGCTTTCGAATCGGAAAGTATCGCTTCTGATCCGTTCAGTGGAGGCCCCTACACCGGCGTCACGAACGGTCGAATTCTCAAGTTGCAACCAGATGCCCACAGTTGGGATAATTTTTCCCTTCCTTCTTCTCAAAGGTACATCCACTTTTGTCACCCTTTTCTTGTCCTAGAATAAAAAAAATTAATATTGACGACATCCCCTTTTTTCACACTTTTTTCACCCTTTTCGTTTCCTACATCCACTTTGTATTCTTCATTGATATACTTGCTTTGATTTAATGAAAGTTTGAACATCTAATGGAGACGGAAGGGGTGTGTTCGTTCATTTGCACCGAAAATGGATTTTGTTTTACTATCATGATTTTTTGGAAGAGGCTTTTGTGTTCTTTAAAAACCCGGGACTCCATATGAAACTGAATATGGGTTTTGTTCTCTTTAAATATCTAACGGTTTTTCACTTTTGATTTTCTGGTAAACTCTTTATCGTGTAGGTAATGGTTTGTGCCGTGGGTTTTGTTTTCTTCGGGGGGTTTTGGTCAACGATTTGGGTTGTGATTCGATCATTGGTATGTCCGGTGTGGCTGTTTACTTTGTTGTCGTAAGCTGAGTATTGGGGAAGAATATTTTGGGGTGTTCAATAAAAAGCTAGCAAAAAGTTTTATTAATTGGCAAGTAGATGTTTATGAAGCTTGGATCTAAGGCTGTTTCGTTTTTAGACTGATAGAACAACGTCAGGTAAGATCTTTAAAATACAAGTTTTTCATCACATATATGTTTTTATTTTTTTTCTGTATAGTATTGAAGGCGTATGAGAAGGGTTTTGTTCTTATCATTAGTTTGTTGGCATTTGTTTTTCAATTTATTTACGACTTTTATATTCTTCAATTTGATAAAAGGTCTAAGTAAGTGTTTCACTTTAGACAAAAACCAACTCAAATATTGGTTATTTAAAGTTCAATATGCTATTGTGAAAATAAAGGTTGCCGATTGATTTTTATTGGGAGATTTCTACGTTTCTAATTTCATAAAGGCAGATTATTTTTTTTCTGAATATTCATTTATATTTTCGTTTCAAATTTCCAAACACGTTGACCATTTTTAAATCCGTATCATATTCATTGTACCTTCAATAGAAAAATGTGGCGATAAAAAAACTTTGTGCTTGAACTCACGATTTGTTTAAGCTTCAACGCAACAGGAAAGTTGGGAGGCTTCTTTATGTGTATGCTCATCCACTTCTCAACATTGATTTTTTTGCAGTCAAGAGCACAGGGCTCAAGGTAGAAACCACTCTCTCTCTCTCACTATGTTATTTGTTCAACCTCTCATTGTTATTAATGGAGATTTTTATTATGTTTTTGTTGCTGTCCGACGCCTCCATCGCCACGAGCCTCATGAGCGTCCTCTACATCATACACAACTTCTCAACATCGTCTCTAATGTCACGGTTAGGCAGTAATTTCCGTTTTTGCAAATATATATTTGCCAAGTTCGAGTATGTATACTTTTTTTCGATTTTTATTGTTTTCTTACATGAGCTATCCTAGATATTTTTTTCATTTAATATTTTTATTATTGACTATTTCTTTAGTAAGAAGGGAGCAACACAAAAAACACTACCATTACTGTCATTTGGGATACGATTAATAGAAAAAGCGAAAAAAGGTTACGGAATAACTTAAAAAAAAAAGTAAATTCAAATGCAAATCCGATTATATTATATGGTATTTTTTATTTTGTGATATTGAAACGTTGTAAAAGAAAATATAAATAGGACGAGAGAGATGTAACGTTGAATTAAAGAAGCTGGCATAAAAACTGAATAAACAGGTGGACACGATTTTGCCAGCCTAAAAAACTTGCTACATGAACAAAATCTATTGTACGAATTTGGGGTCCATTTGTGTCCTGCCGCAGCTTGGTATGAGTGAACTAAAACATACAGACATAATACTGATCACGTTATCTCCATCCTTAGTCTTTTGAATTTCTTGGAGACCTGGTGCTAAGTTTATACGTCCGCATGTTGGTTTGGTGCCAAGATGGTCTTGTTCTTGTTTGCAAGTTGGTTTAGTCTTCTTTTGTGTTGAGTCTTGACCTTCTCCTTCTTCTTCTTCACCATAAGCAGCGTTGATGAGGAAGTAGAGTTCCAACCCAACAAATTCTGCAGGTGACTGTGTGAAAAATGGCTCCTCAATGATGGTGTCCGATGGTGCTGTTAACTTGATCACCATTACTTTTTCTGTCAACAGCTTCTTCGATCTTCTTTCTTCAACAGGCGACCTTGTTTACTCTTGTTCGCAGTACGTCCTTTGTTTTTTTGACGTCTATCTTCTATCAGGTGTAGTAGACGCATATGTTAGCATGTGTGGTGTGCTATAAATACTAGAGTCTAAGGTAGGTTCGTAGAAGTAAACTCACTACTAGTTTAGTCACTGCAGGACTCGATTTGTTATACAAATGAAATACTTCACTCTAATCAATCCCCCCAAAAAACGGTGCACCAATTACTAATTTTCATATTTATTGTTTTTATCATTCTAGAAATAAGATTTTATATTCCCTCTTGTACTACAAGAAAATATAATTTTTATGACCATCTTAAAAATTGACATAATGATAGTCTTAAAAAAATTGTCTTTTAATGGCAGTATTTTGATAAAGTGTCCAGTAATAAAAAAAAAATTGGCATGACTTATTTATAAATAGTGTTACATAATAAAGTAATTTATATGACCCTTTTTAAATATCTATTATATATAATTATTTTTTTTGTTGCAATTTAAATTAAAATAGTTGTCCAGGTGGCATAAATTTTAGAGGGAGTACGGTTCATCATTTCATCCACCATTCCACTTTCAAGATCACCCCCGCTAAAATCGTGAAATAGTTAGCAGGAGATAGAATTTCAAAAGGATTCAAGGTATCTCTCTCTCTCGATCGATCTATCGATCGCTCTGTGTCTCTCGATCGCCTCTCAATCCTAAGAAATCCTTTTCAATGAACAGGGTAAATAGCTATTCCAAGAAACCCTTTTCTCTCCAATGAATGGTTGATATATGCTCTGGTGGTATGAATGATTGAACAACTATTTTGATATGATTTTCGACCGTTAAATCCTTTCAAAAGTTAATTCAGTCAATGAAAATAGTTAATCCCTTTTGATAGGATTAACTATTTTCATTGAACAACTACTTTGAATTTATCAATTTTTTTTGTAGCCTTATTATTTGATTTCATGTTTTTTCATTCGTACTTAATGATTCAGGTTAGGTTTTTCTTAGATTTATGGTATATTTTAATTTCTTGGAGGCTTTCATACAGATATATCGTTATACACTCACAAATGCACGCACACACATGATGTATTCGATAAAATATCTTGTGTATAAATGAACCCTATCATTTTCGAATCTTGATTATATTTGTAATTTTCAGCAGTTGCTAAAATCATAATAGTTGAACATTGTCAACATAGAACAATTTACCACTATCAAATAAGAGTGAGCATTATGAAGATTAATTATCAGAAGGCTTGTGCATTTGTATAAGTCAGTACAATCGTCAGAACCTATAAAAATATGGAATTACCTGTATATTTAGGGCTTTAACTATAGCAACACCAATCAAAAGTAGAAGTAATACATCTCAGTCAAGAGTTAATTTTTATTCAGCATGTATTATTTTCAAAACCGATTTTATATTTAATAGAAAAGTGGTTTACAAGATATACCAAATTTTTTTTGTTATTTGAATTAAAATGTAGTTATTAAATGTAAAATTCAATGGTGACTAAAGAAGGTTAATACAAATTTTCTCAAACTATTTCTTTGGCGTTATACAGTTCATTTACATAGTATTTTACCGTTTGTAGTATCAAGCAAAGCAATATATAATTCAATAACAGGGTTATTGAATTACACATTCCTTGTTTCAGGATGATATTCGATCATTATACAACCATTGTTTCTTATGTATCGGAATTTTTATTATGTATGCCTTACGGTTGTATTTTCCTGTATATATATATATACACACACACAAACACACTAGCGGAATGCCCGTGCCTGAAGGCACGACGAAAATTTCCAAAGTGCATAATTGCAAAAGGGCAAAAATTTCATTCCCCAATAAAATAAAGTGTAATTTAAATGAAAATGGTCATAATCTCCTTATGTTTAAAGTACTATCCATGCTTAACAAATAGTTCAACGACTTTCAAATAGTCTAAACTCATCAAACAAATTCACATATAATTTTACAAAACCTATGAAAAAAAAAACACATAGTACTACTCTGCTAAATATAAATAGCTATATATTGGTAAAAAAATTAATATTAAGTAGAATAATAAAGAAAAATATGTGATTGCATCAAAATACCAAGTTAATCTCAATTTTAAAATATTTAATTTCGACCACACCTATCCACATTCTAAAAAAAATTGATGAATTAATCAACCCAAAAATAAATGTAAAAATGGATGGATGTGTTATATATCATATTATTCATACAAATTAACAAAAAAATACAAATAGCTATTTATTTTTAGGAGGTGACTAATAACCTTCACTTGTATTGTTGGGCAATAAGGAGTCTTTGGGAGGTTTTCTCCTCCCTTCGCTGGGTGGAGTGGGTGTTGTCCAAGTCTGTGAGAGTTGTCCTGAAGTCATGACACCCATTTAAGTGCTCGACAGGTGCTAAAGAAATATGGAGAAGAGCTCCTCACTATACATTTTGGACGATTTGGAGGGAGAGAAATGCGAGGTTCTTTGAACGTAAGGGAATGGATCCTTCAAGATTATGACACCTTTTGCTTGAGTTCGCTAATGATGTGGTGTAGAAAAAACCACAATAAATCTATCTTTGTTTTTTTGGACTTTTTCGAGGAGATAAATAGAGTTCAGTTATCTATTTAATTGGGGTGGGGGTCGTATGTCTTTGGACCCTATAGTTGCCTATTTCTCTTTTTTTATTCGCTTGTGATGTATCTACACCTTATGTACAGGTCCTGTCGCCTTGGCGGTTTCTTAATATAATCTTTTATTTATACATAAATAAAAAAAGATATATATATATATATATATATATATATATATATATATATATATATATATTAAAGTAGGAAACTTACGTATGTCATAAGCTTGATCTATGACATCACAAAATATTTTTTTTTGTAATACCCACTTTGCCCCTCAAATATTTGGTATATATAATAAGTAATGATGGTATTTTTACTGTTCCATAAACACATAAGATCTTTAATGGTTTAGATTTGACCCAACAATGCAAAAAGCAATGGTTAAGATTGAACATTGCCCCTCCAAAATCGTTTGTCCAGACTTTGTGACTTAACTTTAACTTCTTTTATTTTCAGTACTTCTACAGTTGATCCATAAAATGTGACTTGAACTTCTTTCATTTCGAGTACTACTAGGGTGGCTGGAGAGCAGGTACATAGGTTGGTATTGTGCCCACTATAGGAATATTGAATTTTTTCGACATAAATTAAATGCCGAGTAACGTGACAGTGAAGAAGAAGGTGATTGGTCGTCTCCTCCTCCTTCTTGCACAACCAACACCTGTTGGCCATTTTCCTTCCTCGTTTCTGCAATCCCTCAGTCGTCAAAATAGTCTATCCAACCGCTGTCCACATAAAGAAGCTAACTTTATGGGTACGAACTCTGCCAAATCAACTTCCAAGGAAGAGAGGCACTCCCACTGCCCCTAAGCACATTATAATAATTCTTAACCGAAAAAGGGCATCCTAAGAGCCCGTCCACCTCAAACCATCAGAAGCATCGGATGGAATAGTGCCGAATTCAGCCACTCAAAGAACACCTCCGCCTCCTCCAACTCCCAATCCCTAAGCCCTCTTCTAAACTTCGGATCCCACACCACACGACCTCCAACCCTCTTCCTATGATCCTCTATAGTCCCCTCTCTATCTCCCCCAATATGATACATCCCTAGATAAATATCCTCTAGAGAGCCTCCATCACCCCATTTATCTTTCTAAAATCTGATATGATTCCCTCTCCCTATCCAGAATTAAGTATACTTGGAGAAAACATCCCACCCATGAGAAATACACTTCCACAATCCCACCCCATTAGTAGATTGCCCCTCCCTTGGGCCCCATCCAAACGGGTCGGCCCCATGACTAGCCATCGTCACTTTACTCCATAGCCTGCCCTCCTCCCTATTAAACCACCACAACCACTTGCCTAGTAAAGCCTTGTTGAAATGGGCTAAACTTATCACCCCCGCCCACCCTCCTTCTGCGGCAAGCACGCCTCATCCCAACTCACGAGACTGTATTTGAATTGATCATCATGTCCTCTCCACAGGAAATTCCTCATCAACTTGTTGAGTCTTTTGCCAACTGAACCAGGCAAGGGGAGAACAAACATGAAATACGTCAGAAGACTCGATAAAACAATTATGATCAACGTTAACCTTCCCCCCTGGACAAATAACTATGCTTCCAACCTGCTAACCTCCTTTGGACCCTCCCAAGAAACGGATCCCACATCAAAGTGGGCTTGAACTTATCCCCCAAGGGGAGGTCGAGATAAATTTTTAGAAGCGACCCGACCGTACACCCAAGTACTTCAGCTAAAAAACCCACGTTGTCGCCCCAACGATGGCAAACATCTCACTCTTTCTGACCCTGATGCGGAGCCCCGACACAACTTTAAAACACACCAGCATCAACCTCAACGTCCTCACCTCATCCACGGTCGCCCCAGAGAAAATAATAGTATCGTGTGCAAATAGAAGGTAAGATATCACGACGGGTTGGGAAACCCCACCCCCAATAGTGAAGCTAGAGACTAGGCCTCCCTGCACCGTACGACTCTTCATCCGGGAAAATGCCTCCTTTACCAGAATAAAGAGGAAGGGGGATAAAGAGTTGCCCTGCCTAAGACTCCGAGAACTCGAGAAGAAACCTTCTGGCACCCCATTCACCAAAGCAGAGAAATTGACAGTCGAGACACGTCTTTTCATCCAGCGACACCACCGGTCCCCGAAACCCATCCTTCTTAGAAGATAAAATCCCTGTTCACATGATCATAGGCCTTCTCATTATCAAGCTTGCAAATAATTCTCGGTATCCCACTTCCCAACCTAGACTCGATGCACTCATATGCCACCAATACCGCATCAAGAATCTGACGGTCCCCCACAAAAGCACTTTGAGCATCGGACACAAGAGGATCAATCACCTTTTTAAGCCTAACCGATAAGACCTTAGAAATGAGCTTCTAAACACTACTAATAAGACTGATGGGTTTTAAGTCTCTCACATTCGTTGATCCACCTTTCTTAGGCACCAAATTAACAAACCTAGCGTTCAGACTCATAAAAAAGTACCCCTTATCATAGAACTCAGAGAAAATTGCCATCACATCCTCCCTGAGAACCGTCCAGCAATGCTCAAAGAAGGCCATAGTGAACACATCAGGGTCGGGTGCCTTGTCCCCACACATAAAACTTAATGCCTGGACCACCTCATCCTCCGAGAACATCCTTTCCAACTGAATAACATCCTCCCCTAATATGCTAGCCACCGGAAGATCATCTAAGTGGGGACCTCCTCCCCCTTCTCCTATCACACTCCAGTAAGATAGGGGAGTGATCAGAAGTAACCCTTGGAAGACAGGACTAAGTTGCCCCTGTAAAATGCTCCTCCCACTCGTTAGAAAGAAGAAGACGATCAATCCGTGAAAAGGAAGGAATGTCCTTTAGACTCGACCATGTAAATAAACCTTCCTCCAAAGAAATTTCCACCAAATACAACTCATCGATGAAGTCAAATAAGTGACGCGTAAAAGCATTCAATCTCCCCCACCGATCCTCTCACAAGGGAATCGAATAATGTTGAAATCACCCCCCGTACACAACGGAACGCCCCAAACAGTTTTGGCCCCCGCCAATTCCTCCCATAAATCATTGCAAACCAACTCCACAACTAGCCCATAAAATCACAAAAAACTCCAAGTAAAGCCATCCTCTAAATTCCTGAATAAACAAGAAACGGGCCTAGATCCCACTAACATATCAATCTTCTCCACAACTCTATCATCCCACATAATAACAATCCGTCCTGACGTCCCCTCATAATCAAGGCAACACCACTCAATACAAAGCCCTTCCCAGATAGACCGCACCAACTCCCTATCCAAAACACCCATCTTTCTCTTGTAAGCAGACAACATCCGGTCTCCACCGCGATAAGGCTCCACTAACTACACCTCTTTTCTTGGGATCATTCAATCCCCGTACCTTCCATGAAATGATGCGTAGATTCATAAATTATAACTTAAAACACCCCCTTCTACAACCTCTACCCTTCCCCTCCGCCTTTCTTCTAAAACACGGAACAACGCAAAAACATCCTTCTCGTTCACTATATATGATACCCCTAGAAATTTACTAAAACCTCCAATCATAGTACAAACCCAATCCTCCACCTCCCCCTCTAGGTACTTCACGATACTACCACCCCCGGACACCTCCCCCTCCTTCTCTAATTCCTCAATATCAACCCAAAATTTAGGGCACGAAAATCCCAAATTACACAACTTTTCCTGTCCACTCAAAGATTCCCCCGAGGTGCTACAAACATCTTGGACATCCGCTACCTACTCTAACTCTTCTAAACCCCTTTCCATAATCGTACACAGCGGGACACCACTATGAATGCCTGCACTAGGTGAGCACCCTGGATCACCACCCACAGAGGACCCATCACTGAACTCCCTCTGAACCTCTAACTTGCTAGCTCCGCAACCCTTCATAGTTCCACCAGTCTTCCACTTAACTGATCTAGTTTTTGCACTAATTCCCAGCAGCATAAAAGATTTAATATTTTTAAGACCAAGCATTGAATTGACCAAGTAAATATCGTTGTTACCACCATGAGAACGCACTGATTTCTTAGACACGCTCTCCTACCTTTGCGTCCCTTTACAACCACCTGACGAAAAATGGACTAAGTCTTCGACTTGCTCATTAGACGTGCTAGGAATGCACCTCCCATCATAAAACATGTGCCTTAGTTCTTCCCTATGAAACGAATAGGGGCCCATCATACTCACCCTTTCATCATCCACACAATTTACTTTGGCAAGAGACCCATCTCCACATGAAATTTTTTTAACACAAGAGTTGACATGAAAAAACGCACTTGACTTTGCACACAAAGATGTGGTCTTGGTATCCCCATAATTACTCACATCTTCCAAATGGTTAATCACCCTAGGACCCGCTGACTTATAAAAATAAGTCTCTATCAGATACTGCTGCACTCCACCTAGGATGACAGACCTCCGTAGCAAGGATAAGCGTCGTATCCCCCTTTTTCTCCATCACGAGAGCTTTATTTCGCACACTTCTAGGAAAGTACGTCTCCTGCAGGCAAACGTCGGCCAACGCGAGCTCTGCTCTAGATCCATCACTGTCAGACGTGACAACCCCATAGGTTGATGGCTCTACGGCCACCACTGGACAAGAACCTGCTACCAGAGTAGCTACCACCTCCTTATTCTTACTTGGAGCCCAAGCCACTATCTTAGGCGTAAAATCCTTGGCATAGGCCTCCTTCTTAGCTTTTCGTCCTCCACGAACGTTGCCATTGTCTCCGGGAACGGGCAGATACGAACCTCCCGTTTAACACTTTAACTCCCTTCGACCAGACCTATCCGCCTCGGCACTACAAGACCTCACCTTAGGCACATAATAGTCACCTTAATAATAGAAATCCCCCATGTCTTCAATCAAAATGGGTAAACGAAACACCCACCCACCAGCGTTAACGGTTACTGCTTTCGGGATAAAATGATTCCCTTTAATTAGGATTCTTGCCCACCTAAGTTCTTCCCCCGTCTGTGTGACCTCATCCACCATAGAGAAACCCCAAC
Source organism: Sambucus nigra (assembly GCA_949130495.1). NCBI lineage: Eukaryota > Viridiplantae > Streptophyta > Magnoliopsida > Dipsacales > Adoxaceae > Sambucus > Sambucus nigra. The sequence continues at coordinate 171,281,828 of OX422207.1, forward strand.
ATCTATCACCAATGGAATAAAAAACTTCCTCTCCCCAAAGGTAGAGAGGTAAACCCATTACCCTGATCCAACGAGAACCTGGTTTCCGAACATTCTTAGGACTGTAGCCTAGAGGATGCCACCTATCAAGACACAAAGGCGATCCAAAGAATCACCATTTCTTCAAGCTAAAAATTATGGTAGACTCAACTTCCGAAGAGAAAGCAATACAGAAAGTATAGGGAGACAAAACACGGGTCATAGTCCCACCGATGGTCTCCTAATGCTCCTTGACCCATGCCTTCATTTTCTCAAGAGACGATGGAACAATTCCAGCGTCGCCCACCCTACCCACCAACGCCCGCCTAAAGAACTTGACTCTAGACGTACATGAGTCATCAGATATGCAGAAGTCTACATTACTAGAACCATCAACCTGAATAGAAATGGGAGAGAAAGGCTAGGGGTCCAACTTGCAATCTTGAAGATAAGATTTCTTCATCTTCATCAGTTTGATGGTGTTACCTCAAATTGTTTACAATTATTTGTCATATAAAAAAAAATTTATGACTTAAATTATATACGACTAATGACGACTAACATTTGGGAAAGGAATTTTTGCCGTTTTGTAATTACGTACTTTGTAAATATTGCTCTTTTATGGTTACGTACTGTGGAAATGGGCATTCCCCTAATATATATATATATATATATATATATATATATATATATATATATATATATATATATATATATATATATATATATATATATACACCGACACTATCATGCTACGACACGCACAAGCTATATTAGGTTTACAAAAAATAACAAAACGGTCAAAATCTATATAAAGGTACTAAAAAAAGTAAAATAGCACGAAAAAAAATTATAAAACATATATTAAAAAATAATAACAATATTACTACACACACTAGGGCAACCTTTGAAATGTAGCTAGGGATAGTCTTGGCTGCGGCTTTGGGCTTGGGGATTTGTTACGAGACTAAATTTTGGCACATTTGACTGTAACATTGTCGTATTTCCCTTGATTTAATGCATTTGAAACTGCAAATGCTAATTGATCTACAAGATAACATACACGCACATCAGACCAGGTTTTTTTCGAGAACTAGCAATTAAGGTGTGTCAATTTGGACTGTGATTTTAACACTTTTGAGTGCTTATCATAAGTCGTCATTAAGTTCTTCAACACCAAAGATTGTATTGAAGAAAAGAAACAACGAAAAAACCTACTAAAATAATTTTTGAATATCTTAATTATTTGTAACTATTGGATGTAAGTAAAAGAACAATATTAAGTCTTCATTATAGATGCTAGGTGTAAACTCGCGCGATGCGTGGTAGCCGATTTGACATTTGAGTTAAAAAAATATTCAACAACAATTGACTGGAAATTGGGACATAATTCTTTTATAGATTTCATAAAAAAATGGACTATTATAAGAAAAGATAAAACAACTTGAACAAAAAAAAGGATAAAATCTCACAATTAAAAACTATGTCAATATCAAATCTATCTTCTTATAAATGATAGGACTCAAATTTATACGAGAAAATAATCAAAATGGTCATTCCATATTGAATCAAACTATCAAAATAATATGTCCTCATAGTTAAAACTAAAAAATGGAAATTAAAAATAGATTCTTCTCTCAAGAGAAATTTAAAATCCGCAACACAGTTTGCAAACTGATTTTCTTTTCCACTTTGAACCAGCTAGACGAAGCTTGCAAAAATTATTCACTATTTAAATATATACCTATGTGATATAGATAAAAATATATGCTTAAAACGTAAAATCGACATTAAACATATATATATATATATATATATATATATATATATATAATTTCCTTTTTAGATTTATTAAGATACACAATGTTCTTAAAACAGATAATGAACTTAGTTGAGTAATTTTTCTTGTTATATATTAGACATATTTTCAAACAGCATATGATGTTTTGGATTATGGACATCTTTGAATCTCCCTGGATGAAAATTGGAGTTAACATTAATGGTACTTCTGACAATATTAATGGTGGGTTCTTTTCTTGTATCTAAGTACTATCTACTATGTCAAATACTTATCAAGACTCAAAGTTATGCTCTAAAAGTGATCTATTTGAAATTGTTTTAGATAGTTTTGAAGATCCCAAGCACAACCCAGTAGCAAAAAGCTTTAAGTGGTCCCTAATGATGTGCTGATTTTCTAATTTTCCAAGAACAACACTGTTTTAGATAGTTTTTCTAAGCTTGATTGAACCTGGTGCTAGCTTTGTTGATGCTTTCTATATCAAAATTCTCTCCTTATGTGGTCTCTACTAATGTGCTATTTTTTTTTTAATCTAAATAATTAGTGCTAACAATGGAGGATTTAGGATTTATGCTTGAGGGCAAATGCGGGGGGGGGGGGGGGGGGGGGGGGGGTCGGTTACAGGAGCCCCCCTGGGGCGAATTTCTTTTGGTTTAATTGGAATTTTATATAAATTATAACTTTAATTTCTACTTTCATTTTAGAAGAACTAAATGTTTAAATTTCTCTTTTACATTGACCAACACCTTTTTACACTACGATGGTTAACTTTTTGCGAGGCCAAGCTGACAATTGAGACTCTGAGAAACACTTTCATTTATTAATGTTTTTTTACCTCTATAGTTTATTATAATCTTTAATGGGTACTTTGTTTTTGTTTTTATTTTTTGCGTTAAAGCATTATGTGCTTTTACACGATGTGAAGTAGATGTATTTCTGGAATATGATCATGCATACTTTTAATAACAGGTGACTTATTTGGGGTACATAAAAAGATGGGAAGATTAAACTCACATCAATGGAACCAAATCATGGTAAACTCAGTTTGTACCTTGGATTTACTATTGAAATAAATACATTAATGTTCTCCAATGTACTTCTTTCGTGCTCTAAATCACCTACAATATATAGTATTATATATTGATTTGTAACATGACCGAACAAATTGAAAACATCGACGAGTACATATGTTTTAAAAATTGCAAAATTTCAAATGATTTGGAGTAGATGAAGTTTTGGATTATGTGCATTCAGATTTAAAAAAAGGCGCTTTTGGGGAGATATTCTACGAGAGATTTTGAAGATTTTTTAATAGATTTTCAGTAGAAAATTTCTTGCAATTGTTTCTAAATTTTTTCATTCTAGTTGTAGATATGTATGGCACGTTGGGATCATTTAGCTTCAAAAGGATGGGATTACTCAAGCCATGATTATTCAAAATGGTGAGGTTAATATTTATAAGCTATAGAGATATGGGGTTAAGATTAAGTTATTTGGTTATCTGTATATAGTTATCTGATTATGTTATTTGTTAATTTATGGTGTAAAAGATTTATGAGGTATAAAGATGCTTGGGAAGAGCTTAAACTGATCTTTGCCAAAAACGGTGACAAATGTTGTTATGGTTGATTCGTTGAGGAGGGGAAAAAGAAAAAAACTAGTGATGTGGAAAAAAGATGACAGCTGGAAATTTATTTGCTCGTTTTTCAGTAGTGATGAACACAAGGTAATAATTTTCAATGTATGTTTTATGCTAAATTTTTTTTTTCTTACGTTTTAGTAAATTAACTTGAAATATATCACTTTTTTGTTGCAAAAATTTGATAGTGCAACATATTCTTTTATTTTTCTTTGTAGAAAGAGATGATTGAGTTGCAAAAATGCTCGGAGGATTTTGATGACGCATCAATCTGCCAGAAAGGACTTGGAAAGAGTTCGGTATACATGAGGGTCTTGGATGGCAGAACCAAAAGTTACAAACCAAGATTGTAGATTTAAAAATCCTACTCCAAGGGCATAAGTCGAAGATGACTGCAATGAAGGCTTCCTTATTGCAGGAAAAAGATGCTGGAAGATATCCCTGAAGGATCTTCTGCCCCTTTTAATCAATTTGCATGATGACAGTGTTTATTTTATCATTTTATTTGTGATGAGAACTAGTTTAAACTCATTTCTCAGTTATTTACTTTTGAGCTTCATTGTGATTATTAGCAAGGAATTTTATTTATCGCAAAATATCTTCTGCAACGAAATAAATGTTGCTGAAACCTATTGTCATAAAGGTGATTATTATTTGCAATTGAAGGCGTCTTTTTTTTTTTGCAACGAAGTCTTAGTGTTATGAAAGACTTTTATCAACGAAATATTAACATTTATACATGAATTTTAATTCTCTCAAAATATCTTTTGCGAAGATTTATTAGTATCTTTTGCAACAAAATATTCATTGTAAAAGATTTTTGGTACAAATATGAGAAGTTTTTGCAACGAAAAAGCTTTTTCTTTTCCAACGAATTATTTCGTTGCAATATATTTTTAGTGACGATGACAAAATTTCCTTGCAAAAGATCTATAGCATGGTGGCTAGTGTAAGGAACGTCGCAAGGAAAAAAAACGTTGCAAAAGGTATTTTGCAACAAAAGTAAACATTTTGCAACGATTTTTTTCCTTGATAAAGCCATAATTCTTGTAGTGGTATAACTTTGAGAAATAAAATGTGCTACGTAGATTGTTTTTGATTTAGTAGATATAAAACCTCGTGTAGAGCATTTTAGAGTATATAATAGATGTGAGGAACATTGTTATTGAAATTAATTGAAGGCTTTGCTGCGTTAACTTGATCAGAGGTGAAGTAGATCATGCTATAGAAGTAGTGTAGGGATAAAATGGTAATTTAATAATATTTCATAGATTAACAACTATAATTACATTTACACCCTTAGAATATGTTTCTACTGAAGTGTTTATGTTAACAATAGATTAACAATCTCTAGTGTTAAAGAACTCTTTTCCTACTAAAACTATGATATTGGATACGATCAATAAAAAAAGCGAAAAAAATTACGGAATAACTTTAAAAAAAAAGTAAATTCAAATGCAAATCCAATTATATTATATTGTATTTTTTGTTTTGTGTGATTCTAGTCCTTCGGATATTGAAACATCGTAAAAGAAAATATAAATAAGACGAGAGAGATGTAACATTGAATTAAAGAAGCTGGCATAAAAACTGAATAAACATGAAAACCTGAAAACATAACAGGACACAATTTTGCCTGCCTAAAAAACATGCTACGTGAACAAAATCTATTGTGTGAATTTGGGGTCCATTTGTGTCTTGCGCCAGCTTGGTATGAGTGAACTACTCAAACATGCAGACATAAAACTGATCACGTTATCTCCATCCTTAGTCTTTTGAATTTCTTGGAGACCTGGTCCTAAGTTTATACGGCCGCATGTTGGTTTGGTGCCAAGATGGTATTGTTCTTGTTTGCAAGTTGGTTTAGTCTTCTTTTGTGTTGAGTCTTGACCTTGTCCTTCATCTTCTTCACCATAAGCAGCGTTGATGAGCAAGTAGAGTTCCAACCCAACAAATTCTGCAGGTGACTGTGTGAAAAATGGCTCCTCAATGATGGTGTCCGATGGTGCTGTTAACTTGATCACCATTACTTTTTCTGTCAACAGCTTCTTCGATCTTCTTTCTTCAATAAGCGACCTTGTTTAGTCTTGTTCGCAGTACGTCGTTTGTTTTTTTGACGTCTATCTTCTATCAGGTGTAGTAGACGCATATGTTTGCATGTGTGGTGTGCAATAAATACTAGAGTCCAACGGAGGTTCCTAGAAGTATACTCACTACTAGTTTAGTCACTGTAGGACTCGATTTGTTATACAAATGAAATACTTCACTCTAATCAATCCCCCCAAAAAACGGTGCACCAATTACTAATTTTCATATTTATCGTCTTTATCATTCTATAAATAAGATTTTGTATTCCCTCTTACTTGTACTACAAGAAAATATAATTTTTATGAGCATCTTTAAAATTGACATTATGACGGTTTAAAAAAATTTGTTTCAAAAAATAAAATATATGTAATTTAATGGCAGTATTTTGATAAAGTGTCCAGTAATTAAAAAAAAAATTGTCATGAGTTGTAAATGGTGTCACATAATAAAGTAATTTATATGACCCTTTTTAAATATCTATTATATATAATTAATACTTTTATGACCATTTAAATTAAAATAGTCATCCATGTGCCATAAATTTTAGAGGGAGTACGGTTTATCATTTCATCCACCATTCCACTTTCAAGATCACCCCCGCTAAAATCATGAAATAGTTAGTCGGACATAGAATTTTAATAGTAATCAAGGTATCTGTCTCTCTCTCTCTCTCTCTCTCGATCGATCGATCGATCACTCTGTCTCTCTCGATCGCCTCTCAATCTTAGGAAATCCTTTTCATTGAACAAGGTATATAGCTATTCCAAGAAACCCTTTTCTCTCCAATGAATGGTTGATATATGCTTTGGTGGTATGAATGATTGGACAACTATTTTGATACCATTTTCAACCGTTAAATCCTATCAAAAGTTAATTCTGCCAATGACAATAGTTAATCCCCTAGGATTAACTATTTTCATTGAACAACTACTTTGAATTTATCATTTTTTTGTAGCGTTACTATTTGATTTCATGTTTTTTCTTTCGTACTTAATGATTCGTGTTAGTTTTTTCTTAGATTTATGGTATATGTTAATTTCTTGGAGGCTTTCATACACATATATCCTTATACACTCACAAATGCGCGCGCGCACACACACACAATGTATTCGATAAAATGTCTTGTGTATATGCTATCCGCATGTGCATCGCATTTTAAATGAATCGTATCATTTTTTATCTTGATTATGTTTGTAATTTTTAGCAGTTGCTGAAATAATAATAGTTGAACATTGTCAACACAGATCAATTTAATCCTATCACATCAGAGTGAGCATTACCAAGATAACTTATCAGAAGGCTTGTGCCCCTGTATAAATCAGTACAATCGTTAGCACCAATAAAAGATATCGAATTGCCTGTATATTTAGGGCTTCAACTATAGCAACACTAATCAAAAGTAGAAGTAATACATCTCACTCAAGAGCCAATTTTTATTCAGCATGTATTTTTTTCAAAACAAATTTTATATTTTATAGAAAAGTGGTTTAAAAGATGTATCAAATGCTTTTAGTTATTCGAATTAAAATGTAGTTATTAAATATAAAATTCAATGGTGACTGAAGAAGATTAATACAAAGTTTCTCAAACTAATTCTTTGGCATTATGTTGTCCATTTACATAGTATATTACTGTTTGTAGTATCATGCAAAGCAATATATGATTCAATAACAGGTTTATTGAATTACAGATTCCTTGTTTTACAACGATATTCGATCATTATGCAACCCTTGCTTCTTATGTATCGGAATTTTTATTATATATGCCTTATGGTTGAATTTTTCTTTATATATATACTAGCGGAATGCCCGTGCCTAAAAGCGTGACAAAAATTTCCCAAGTACATAGTTGCAAAACGGTAAAAATTTCATTCCCCAATAAAATAAAATATAATTTGAAAGAAAATGATCATAATCTCCTTTTGTTTAAAGGACTATCCATCATTCTTAACAAATAGTCCAACAACACTCAAATAGTCCAAACTCATCAAACAAATTCACATATAATTTTGCTAAACCAATAAAAAAAAGCACATAGTACAACTCTAATAATTATAAATAGCTATATATTGGTAAAAAATAATATTAAGTATAATAATAAAGAAAAATATATAATTGCATCAAAATACCAAGTTAATCTCAATTTTAAACTATTGAAATTTGACCACACCTGTCCACGTTAGAAAAAAATGTGATGAATTAATCCGCGAAAAAATAAATGTAAAAATGGATGGATGTGTTATTCATCATATTATTCATAAAAATTATGAAAAAATACAAATACTTTGTAACATGGCAAGTGTAACACCTTGTAAATTCAAGGACCTTTAATTAAATAAAATATTTGCAGAAAAATAAATTATTTTATTTGGAGGAATTAAATCCACGATTATTGAACTTGTAAAATTCGAGGAATTTATTAATCTGACGAATTGAGGATTAAATATTTTGGACTATTTTATGTCACCTTTTGAGGCGTTAAAGTTGGAAGATATTATAAATTAATTCGTATGGCAATTTGGAGTGCACGGTTGAATCCAGATGGGTCAAAATAGTTGGAAATGAGTGGCCATATGAATATATTGGGTCTCGGGACTTAATTAGACATAATTGATCTCCAAATAAAGAGTTTGGGTCATTTTTAGGAGGTGACTAATAACCTTCACTTGTATTGTTGGGCAATAAGGAGTCTTTGGGAGGTTTTCTCCTCCCTTCGCTGGGTGGAGTGGGTGTTGTCCAAGTCTGTGAGAGTTGTCCTGAAGTCATGGCACCCATTTAAGTGCTCGAAAGGTGCTAAAGAAATATGGAGAAGAGCTCCTCACTGTATATTTTGGACGATTTAGAGGGAGAGAAATGCGAGGTTCTTTGAACGTAAGGGAATGGATCCTTCAAGATTATGACACCTTTTGCTTGAGTTCGCTAATGATGTGGTGTAGAGAAAACCACAATCAATCTATCTTTGTTTTTTTGGACTTTTTCGAGGAGATAAATAGAGTTCAGTTATCTATTTAATTGGGGTGGCGGTCGTATGTCTTTGGACACTATAGTTGCCTCTTTCTCTTTTTTTATTCGCTTGTGATGTATCTACACCTTATGTACAGGTTCTGTCCCCTTGGCGGTTTCTTAATATAATCTTTTATTTATACAATAAATTAAAAAAAGATATATATATATATATATATATAAAATAAAGTAGGAAACTTAATAAGCTTGATCTATGACATCACAAAAAATATTTTTTTTGTAATACCCACTTTGCCCCGCAAATATTTGGTATATATAATAAGTAATAATGGTATTTTACTGTTCCATAAACACATAAGATCTTTAACGGTTTAGATTTGACCCAACAATGCAAAAAGCAATGGTTAAGATTGAACATTGCCCCTCCAAAATCGTTTGTCCAGACTTTCTGACTTAACTTTAACTTCTTTTATTTTCAGTACTTCTACAGTTGATCCATTAAATGTGACTTCAACTTCTTTCATTTCGGGTACTGCTAGGGTGGCTGGGGAGCAGGTACATAGGTTGGTATTGTGCCCACTATAGGAATATTGAATTTTTTCGACATAAATTAAATGCCGAGAAAAGTACTAAAAATGCCGGTAACAATTTTTGCGACACTTTTGGCGGCATTTCCAGAAGTGCGGTAATAGCCAATGTGGTAAAAGAACAACGACATTTTAAAAAATACCGCGAAAAGTTAGCGGCACTTTTGGCGAAATATCCACAAGTGCGGTAGCCGCTATGGTAAAAGAACAACGACATTTTAAAAAATGCCGCAAAAAGTAAGCGGCACTTTTGGAGGTATTTTCACAAGTGCAGCAGTCAATGTGGTAAAAGAACAACGACATTTTAAAAAATGCCGCAAAATGTTAGCGGCATTTTTAATAATTTATACCCTACTTTTGTTAAAGGTTTTTTACTCACAATGAATCCACGTGCCACGATCACTTTTTGAAGTCCGAAAGTAATAAGGTCAACAATTATTGGAAGTGCATTATTTGAGACCCTTTGTCATGGTTGATGGTGATTCTTCTTCTTCTTTGATGGTTCTTTCCACAAATAAGATGAATATGTCATCAACATTATATATCTGGAAAAAAATCGGCGAATTTTTATTTGTTTTTAAGACATCCCAAAATTTTTAAGACTACATACAACCAAATACCAACAACCCAATGTCAGGTATACATAAGCTCGACAATGACCGTGTTTATTAGGTCCGAGGACTTCATAATATTTCTCTCCTTTATGACTAACTGATACATTATAATTTGACGAAAGTTGGTCTTCTTTTTGCCTCATTTTTTACTAAAATGAAATGATTCTTATTATATAAAACAAAAATTATAATCATTCATTTACAAAATCAAAATATAATAAAGATCCCACTATCTCCCCACCACTAATTTTAAATGCTTCACATAATAATTTCATGCATAATTTTAACTTTCATAAACAATAAACTCATTTAATTATTAATTTAATCCCGATTTGTGTATGATATATAGTATGCTTTTAATGATATGACACAATCTCCTGCATGTTTTCTTTATATAACGGTTGATATAGAGAATAAGAATTTTGATTAATAGGTAAAATGACGTCGTTGAGATTTTCAAAGAAAGAATGGAAGGAACAAGGATGATATTTTTATACCATTGATTCAGCAGAATCCTTATCGATGGTTGAGCCATCGCTCCTCTCGTGTGTTTTGATGTAAACATCAACCAATGAAACATTTTTCCCTTGATCAACCTCCATCTGCATAAACCCAATGACTTGTAAGTCGTTATATATATAAGTTTGGTAACATAAAATAACATTCACAATCAAAATATATTATAAAACACCTTATGAGCAACATTCGCACGACTCTTTCTTCCGAAAGTATGTGGTGTTCTTTGGTTCTTACGAGTTCGACAATTTCTTCGAATCGTTTTCTGTTACAAAAAATATAATTATAATTTTTTCACTATGGTGGTTTAGGCATTAATGAAGAGGAGACATGTGAGGGACACCTTTCCTCTTGTGCAATTGCTTCTAGGGCTTTAATGTGGAGCTCACCCAATCTTGAATCTCCTCAGAGGACTTTGTGAAAGATAGAGAAAAATATTTTTCACTAAAACTCCCTTGTGGATCACTATATTCCTTTAAATACAGCCGATCAAATTCAGAAAATGGAATGGGAATAATCTTGTCCCTCTCATCTTTAGGCGTCTCCACTACTACAGATAAATGAAAAATTCATAAAATTCAAACATTGTAATTATGAATTCTAACAAATAAATTATATACATATATAAGGTGAGTTAAAAATAACCAATGAAATATACAATAACTGCAATTAAGTTCCTAAACTATGAATTGTTTTCTTTACCCATGCAGATGAACTAATTTGAACCTTATTGAGATATTTGACAGAATTTTTTACCGAGGCGTAACCCGTTTAAGGAGTACCAACAACACAATACAAAATGTATTGTGATATCATTAATTCCATCATCCTTGCGTTTTGTATAACAAATCTTTTATTGAAGACCACACAATGATTATTTATTGTAATGAATTCTTCTATGACAAAAGTCCCCACGTGAACCAAAATGTGTGAAAGGAAAAAATAATATGAAACCAAAAAGACAAAATAAAAGGAAGAGGGGAGTAAAAGTGCACTTCCAAGCAACTATATCAAGTAGAATGCTAGAGAATACCACTATAGTTTTCAATACTTTATTACATTCCTTGTTTTAGGTAAATCCAATTCAAATAAATATATAAATAATAAGTATATGTTGGGTGGGTGAGTGGTTGGGTGGGGGATTACATTTTTGCAGCACTGAAAGTAGCATATCTCTTGTTTGGATCACCCTGCCTAACATAGCCATTCATTTCTTTGATAAAAACTCCCTATTTTCTATTGCCCAAGTTGTAGGCAAACCTCTCAAGCTTGACAGTTAATAACCCCATCACTCCTGCCTCCAGCTTCACTGATCTTGGTCCTGAAGACAATCAGCCTGATATGGATAATGCGTTGAATCAAGTGTCAGGCACAAATGTTTAACAGGAGGAACATAAGACTTTTGTAAGTTCCAAATTGGAGGATATGGTTCTTTTGATAAACAATCAAGTTCAAAATCAAGGTTAAATAATTCACTTTGCAGTTGATAGAGAAATAAATAGATCAACTGACGCCCCTCCAAAGAAGATTGTGCAACAGTTTGATATAATCAAAAGATGAGATTTATCAGGCAATGAAGTTATCGTGCTAGACTATGCGATGCTCTCCCCGCAAGGGTCTATTCTAGATTACAAAAAGAAAAAATGCATCGAAATTTTCTGAATGTCTGATTCTGATGATGTAGACAGTGGCCATATTCTGCTTGAATAGATAAAATTATTCTCTATAAATTTAGGCAAGAAGCTAGATAGTGATAAGGAGAGAAGAGGAAAACAAAAGAAGGTATTTTTTTCAATCTCCTCTAAATTTTCAAATTCCTTTTCAGGGAAAAGCAACAAGACTTTTTCCAAGAAAATCGATCATCTCTTTAATAGAATCACTAGGTCCTCCAGTAAAGCCCTCAAGTAATCTGCATTTTTCACCTCTCAATGATAGTTTTTTTATGCTGGAATGCTAAAGGATTGTCAAATAATCTGTAATACCCCGTATTTTTATGGCTTTTAAAATTACCGAATTATTAAATTTACTTGAGATGAATTAATTTAATATTAATCCGAAAGTTGGTTTTAAATATTTACTAGCGTGATATGAGTTAGTAATTATTAGAAATTTGTTGAATATTACTAGATGCGTATAGTAATATATAAGATTGATTTTGTTAAAATTGTGACATGTGAATAAAATGGCAATTAAGGAAATTTATGTCGGGACGTGCCTGTGTCGGGTCAGGACTAAATAATTATGATTATTAAAAGTAAATAAATTTTAAGTTGCCCGTATGATCATTTCGAATGCTCCAAAGTGTCCGCAAGGGTTGAGATAGTCAAAATAAAGTACCCGGGGGTTTAGTTTGGGTCTCGGGGTGTTTTTAGGTCTAATTAACATCCCGGGAGGGCGTTTTAGACATTTTGTATTTTTGGCCATGGAAGCCCACGAATTTTCTAAGGTTATTTTAGATGGTAGGGGTTGTCTTCTAGGGTTATCTTAACCAAAAACAATAGACGACCATTGGAGAGGTTGAGGAGAAGATTTCCAAGGAGTTCTAGGCCAAGAACCCCACCATTTGCACCGCCGTCACCGCCAAATTGTAGATCGCGCGACCAGGATCACAACCACACCAATTTCTTCCACAAATTAGAAACAAAGATTTCCCAGGAAAGTATCTACCTTGCTCTATTCTTAGTTAATGCCTTAATTATGTTAGTCTAGGGTTGTTTAGAACTTGTTTCATGAGAGAAAGTGTAGTTTGGAGAGTAGAATTCACATGCTATTGAAGAAATAATCATATTTTGTACATCTAATTTGCATGTAGAGGATAAACCACGAATTAGTATGGATTTGGAAGTAAGAAATATGGAAAATAATTGAAAGAATTGAAAGAAAAAGAGAAATTAGGGTTCTTGAAGTCGAGACAAATTTTACCCCATTATATTGTTATAATTGATGAATTGAAACATATTTTACGTGGAGAATCGTGTATTTAAGTGTATGGTACTGGTAATAACTTTTGTTCGGAGTTTGGGAATCAAAAATGAAGTTTTGGTTAAGGTTGGAGAGGCAAATCCGTAACTGGATAAATGCAGTTTTCGCCCTAACTGATTGATCGATCGATCGATCCCCTTTCCTCGATCGATCGACCCCACCTGGAAAACTGTACATTCCTCTTATAATGTTTTATTCCGATTAAAATGCGTAGTAACCCTTAAGTATTATTTTTAGAACATTTTGGAATATAAATAGGACCAATAGGGTTTTAGTAAACCCCAATAAGTGGGAATTTATTGTGAAATGAAATAAAGGGTTAACGGGGAGTGATTTTCCCATCAGAGATTATGCGAACGTTTAAATAAAAGATTGAGACTCGTAAGAGAGTTAGGCCAGAAAATAAGTGAGTGTATGTTTACTGAAATTTTACTTACGATACTTCAAGAGAGGGGGAGTGTGTATGAATTGAAATATAAATGAGAATAGAAATATAGCAAGTTCTTTATGCGAAATAATCAAGTAAAATGCGCTAAGGACGGATAAATAAAATTTTGGGTCGTGGACGTACCTAACCTAGAAATATGAGTATTCATATATATATATATATATATATATATATATATATATATATATATATATATATATATATATATATATATATATATATATGACTGTGTGGTTGTGCATATATTATATATGTGTAAAAATCGTACCAGAGCTACTTCCTATCACGGGAGTTTCTGCGCCGGGACAGGCTTATCTCGATTGGACCTTTATGGGGGATAACGACTTGTACCCTAGAAGATAGTATCCTTGATTACAGGCTATCTGAGTGATAGTCAGATGGTCCTAAGAGACGTGAGGGTATGTGATGACCTCTTAGGACCGGGAACTATGCTTCGCCTCCATTTGTATGTGTTTTGTGTTAATACTGTTCAAGAGTGATTCCGAACTAGTATTTCCCTTAGTATGAGTGATATGGGGACTTGATAGCAGAGTATGCCAGCACCATAGATTTTATGTGGGGTGCCGTTAGTGCATATATTATATGTGAGACTAATATATATACCTATATTTACATGGGAACTTTCTATTGTGCGTATAAGCAATTAAGAAATGAATAAATGTTTCTACTCTCTTAAATTTTCGGGAACTTCATAATGGTACTGAATTGTTTTAAATAGCGTAAGGAATTTTGAAGACATTTGCTTTCTAAACTAAGTATTATCACCCTGTTATTTCGCGAGATAAAACTTTATGGAAGTGAGATAGACTTATGATGTTTAGTAGTACGATAGACGTGCACACTAGATGAGAGGTGAGAATTCTCAAGAGAGTGTCGCATACTAGCATGGTTGTTGCATTAGCCGGTAAGCATTTTAAATACTTGCTAAACTAAATTTTAAAACTGTTTTACAATCGGGCTTTGACCCGTTTCCTATTATCTCCTCACTTGTATATATATATATATATATATATATATATATATATATATATATATATATATATATATATATATATATATATATGTATATATTATAGGTGCCCAACCACAGTGGCGTCATTCTTAGGTTCTTTGGATTGGACGTGCTGCAGCTTATGTGGGAGTTGCAGGTCATTGCTTAGACGACCTCGTTGTTGATTCCACTCCTATTCCAGCTCTAATTACTTTGGGGATGTTTCACCTATTTCCTTATTTAGTTGGATTGGTTAGAGATTATGTTCATTCATCTTTAGTATTTTACTCGTTGGGATTTATTTACTGTCAGGATGGTTTTTTTTCTTTATGGTTCCAAAGTTGGTATTTGTTTTCCGAATGGTTAAATTATTTAGGGTTCATTTCCAGTCTTTTTAAATTATGTGATTCATAAACTGTTAATTATTAAGGGTTTTATAATTTGGTTAAATGAAATGGAAATAATGTTTTGATGATTTTGACACTTAGCTTAATTATTTAGGGTGTTAAATTGGAAAGTTTATTTTTTCGACAGTGATGCTAAGAATGAACTAACCGTTCACCTTGATTATAATTTTATAAAGGACTGATCACCCGGTATTTAATTAGGCGGGGTGTCACATAATCCTAATTATAGAAGACTTGAAAGCCCGATGAAACGCTATAAAATTCCTCTTTTAGCAGTTCTTGAACCTATGGCCAATAATAAGAAGTTAAGACAGTATCAAACTTAAGGTGCTATGTGATTATGGCTACAACAACATCTCTAATAAGATATGGGTATTAAAAAGAATTTGATTTATCTCTGAATTTCATTAGAGATGAAGACAGTATCAAACTTAAGGTGCTATGTGATGTTTATGACTCTCTTATTCATCTGATCATATGAGATTTTAATATTATCTCTACTGATGCTGAAAAATGTGGTGGTATTATGCTAGATTACATGGCATGATTTCAACCAAATGATCTCTAGAAATTCCCTCTTTGGCATGGTCTACTCCGGCTCTAAATTTACATGGTGGAATAGTAGGATTGGTCTTGAGTCAATAGTTGAAAGATTGGACAGAGTCCTTTGTATTTCCTTACGGAGACAGGTTTATCCTTATTCTTCTATTACTCATCCTAACAGGACCCGTTCAGATCTAAAGTCTAATGGATGAAATTATATCTTAGACAAATTGAATAGTTATATTAAACTACGACTAAGATAAGTTCCATTTATGCAACATTGGTACAACCAATGACATGACGTTATTTGTTAAAATCGATGAAGATAAACTATCCGGCCTTACTATGTCATTTGATGAAATAAATTATAATCAATTTGGGCAGAGGTCCTACATTTGTTCAGTTGAGTACATATATTAACGATCGACACATCACACAAGTGCGAGCCATCGATGTTTTCGGAAAATTGAACACTGTCAGTCCATTTGGCAGGTGTATACCAATGACACATTCAAACAGTGCCATGCCAATACTGCATTAAACATCTATCGCGTTCGACTTCAAAATCAAACCCTAAATATTTATTTGGGGTTCATCTTCAATCACCTCAGTAAAATAGCATCCTAACTAAGTCTACCCCTAACACACTACATACGTAGCGGAGACGTACCACGTACCCATAGCCTTTCAAACACCATATTGATCTACATTCCAAGTAACAGTGCCACGGTATCAGAGTCTATTGTTTGTTTTCTACACCAATGAAGTCATGTGCTATACACAGTTAATGTAACATTTGGCCAATCCACCAAATAAACTTTTTGAGCAATTTTATATAACAAGAGTAATTGAACATTGAAAATTAGTAATATAAAATGGATAGGTAGAGGGGCAATTGCTCTCTTACCCTTTGATAGTTTTCAAAATTAGTAACATGAAATGGAATGTTTTGAAAGAAAATGGGGTAACTTTAAAAAACTATAACATGTTGCCTCACTTAATTTTGGATAAAATGTTAATATTAACTTTGCTAACCTTAACCAAAAATTATGCCCCTACCCCTAACAAAGTCGGAGTTCAAGTCTTTCCAAGAGCTTGAACACTATATTCATCACTAGCTTCCCTAACCGCCATCCCCAAAAGCAAGTACCAGAAATGAACTAGCCAGCATCTTAAGGAAGACAAACACAAAAAAATGCTAGGGGGATGCAGTAAAATATTATTAGTCCCACAAAAGATGTCATTTACTTTTGCAATTTTTATTTATTTAAGATGTGTTTAGGAGCTTCAACTACATGATTTAGAATCGGAATTGGAGCAAAGTTTGGTCAAATTTAAAATTAATTTTGTTCCAATTCCAATTCTTAATGAACCTTGGAACTGGAGTTTTCAATCACACCCTTATGATACCTTGTCACAATGCCAATCATATGACCATCTGAATTGGTAACATCACTGCCACTACCACGCGAATGCACCGGAGCTGTAGTAGCAATCATTGCTGGAAATTGAAGTGACCCTGACCATAGTAGTAATTTTCAACATCTGAATCATAAAACTAAGATACTTTTCTCTTCACACCATTAGATCCAGATGCTTGAGAATTTCCTCCAGTATCCATTACCCTATTATGTTCAACCTAAATCTAAGATGAAATAAAAATAAGTAAAAAATAATTAATAATTAAAAGAGAAAGGTTTAAGTTTTACATCGTTTTGATTCGTCTATTTGACAATAGTCATGTGATATTGAACAAAAATTATTGTAGAGATTAAGCCTCTATTGAGCAGATGTACTTGCACCTAGAATAGCCTGGCGATTCACCCTACTTTTTATATTTAAAGAACTTCCAAATTCATCTCCCAACATCTTAGTGAAATGAGAGATTTGATCACGTGGATGCATAATAAGGGAAATCATGTTGGTTCTATTACCTCTAGAAACTTCGAGTGCCTTGATGAGTTTCTTGATTTTTAATATTTGAATGTTCTTGTCGATTTCATGATCATCTGCCACCGTAAGGCAACAAAATGTGCCGAAACAGTAACGAAATTACCTGCAATCATACCATCATAAAATCAGCTCACACTTTGAATCTAAATAGGCAAAAGGCAATTAGCTAAAGAAGCAAAACGAGGACAATGATATAAATACTATTAATTACAAGCAATTATATGGGCTTGCTAAGTTGTTGTCCAAGATAGGGCCAACTTGTTTTTACAATTTGATAATCTGAACCAGTCGAATCCAATGATGCTTTAGCAATTAACTTGTAGGATCAGTCAAAGACTAGTATTTCATAACATTTGAATAAAATAAGAAATAGAAATAATCCAATGAAGGGCAAGACCCAAATTTTAATATTGAAGGACACCTAGAACAGACTGATAAGATCGATTCTTTGTTAGCAAAAAAAAGGAGCACAATCGAGCTTATTCATTACTGAAACCAACCATTTTAAAGGCTTAACTGACAAAGAAATGATGGATGACAGAGAAATTGGTGGTTGTAATCCTCGAGATAGATCTGTAACTATAGGGAATTTCTGAACTCCTGTGACAGGTCGTAGGGTTGCGCTTTATAAGCATCCTTACCTGATAGTGGCCCCTGCATAACCTTGCTGAAACACTTTATGAAACTGCCTTTAGATATCCTCAAGGACATACTAGAAGCAGAGTTCATGGCATTGCATAACAACTTAATCAAGTCTCAGAAGCATTTTAAGAGGTGAACCAAACATAAGGGTCAAAGCTAAATTCGTTTTTAATTTGAGGTCTAACAGGGTACGATTTACTTTGGGACTACTATGGTATGATTTGCAAAATGGAAATTTCTAAGAAATTTGTCAGTCTCAAGAGTAGTATCTTTGGAGTTGCTCTTCTTTTTCCCATTATGCTTCTTTAATAGAAATGTATATACATCATCTTCTTGAGATGATATATTTTTGGCCCCATATTAAACATGTTATCGTGTTTTCTAAAGTAATGATATCATGTGTAAAATATACCTTAAATTTTTTGTCTCTGTCTTTTTTTCATAAGTAATGTTATCACGTGTTAAATATACCTCATACTATAACCAAAATCTTTGAAAATTAGTATAATTTCTAAACCTTACAAATTGAGGAGTTCATATCATTCATCATATAAGCGTGAGAAAATGTAAAGTTGCATTGAGCTTCAATGGAACTTTGAGAATGAGCAATAGATATACACCACATAAATACACACACACACACACAGTACGTACACACATCACAGAAGATAGGGGAAGTTACCTCAGATTAGAGAGAGACGTGAGTGAGATGGTTCCCCCAGTTCGGCAACTTCTCGAGCTTATCACAATCATATATTATCAGTTCTTCAATACATGGAGGCCATGTTTTCTCTTTTTTTTTTGCTTTGGATACAAGATGGGGACAATGACTGACTCATTATGTTTCATATTTATAAGATTCCGACACAAAGATTCTTATTGCCAGAAATGACTCAGTTCATCACAGTATTCAATAACTAAACGTTCAAGTGAGGCCAAAGACTGTACAACCCTTCACGTAGGTTAATAAGCCTAGTGATACCCGAAATCTCCAAGGTTTTTACTGATGAGGTGACACTAACCATACTTATCAGCACCACCGCGCAGCATTATTTTATTTTTAACACCCTTGGAGATGGAATCCTTATAAGTATTACCTTGACCAATTTGGGGCAATTATGTAGACTAAGCTCGTGAAGGCGAGGACACAATCCGCTAACACTTCCATCAACATCTGTTAAACAAGTAAGCCATTCCCCCCAACCTTCATGTTCTCAAACCTGACAATCTCAAGTGACGAGAAAAAAAGAACCTGAGAAGGACGAGCTCCATACAACTCAACACCAATGTTTTTTACCCGGGACATATTTTGAATACACAACTCCCTGAGTGAGAGTAGATGGCTAACTGGCGGTAAATGCGTACATCATTCACTGTGACCAAGTGTTAGGTGCATTATATTAGAGAATGAAGGATCCTCAACCCAACTAGTAAACTCTATGCCTCCATAGAAGTCAATTTCGAGATTGGTCAAGCTTGTATGTGGTTTTAGTGCTTCAAGTACTTGATTCCCAAGCAATTCTCTTAGAGAACCATTGAATTCACTACTCCATATCAACATAAATTCTTTAAAGCCTTTCTTACAGGATAGATTAGCCTCCCTTACATCTTATATATTCTTCACATGATGCAACCCTATAATGGAAAATTTCCCTCTGAAATTAGATAGCCCCCTCAACTCGGTTAGTTTCAACATCTTACTCTTATCAAGAACAATCTTCGGCAATGTTTGCAGACTAGTCAACATACCAATCCCCAAGGACATCTCTTGTAATTCTTTGGTATCGGAGACATCAAGATGCAGCAAATTAAATAGATTACCAGTTTTTTCTCGTAACTTACTTAGTTTTTTGCAACTCCGTAACAATAACGTCTCTGAATTATAAAGATGACTCACATACTCAGGTAACTGTTTGATGAGAGTCTTCGATAAATTAAGATACTGAAGGTGTATTAAATCACCAATAGAATTTGGTAGCTCATTTATCCAATAACCACTCAAATTTAACACTCTTAAGCACCATAGATTCGGTAACAATTCATGGAGAACCTTATTGCTCTAGTGGAATTCTTCTCGATATGTCGAATTATCAATTGGTAGTGTCAAAAAAGTTCTCACACTCCAAGCCTTAGAAAATGACTTAAATTTATTATAGGCAGATGAACGATGAGTGACGAGCCTTTTCAGAAATTGTTTGTTGCTCATTACTTTTCATCTTATCATCCATCGTAAAGGTCAATTTAACTTACTCTCAACATCACCCATATACCTCGCACAGAAGGTCGCGCATTCCTCTACTAGGTATCCTTTAGCAATCGAACCTTGTGGACGACTTCGGTTACAAACATATTCTTTTAGTGTGAATAAAAACCTCTTCATCATTGTAAAAAAATTAATGTAGTATTCATATGCATTAATTTAGGTGACACAAACATAATGCATACATAAAACATACCTCTCGATGGGATACATCCATCGAAAATGTATTGGTCCATCAATCATTGCCTCCTCAGCTAAATGGATAGCCAAATGCTCCATAACATCGAAAAAATTTGAAGGGAAGATTTTCTCAAGATGACAGAGTGTAGGAACAACATGATCTTGCAAATATTTATAGTCTTTGAAGGTCATTGTCTTTGGGAAGAGTTGCCGATAGAAATTACATAATACAATCAAAGACCTTGCTACATTCGTAGGCAATGATTTTTGTACTGCTAGCGGGAGTAGTTGCTGTATTATGATACGATTATCGTGGATCTTAAGTCCAGAAATATTTCGCTCTCTAATGTTTACACGCCGTGAACTATTAGATGCACAACCATATGGGACTTTCATATTCTTCAAAACCTTACAAAATGTGTCTTTATCACTTTTACTCATTCTGAAGCATGCTGGTGGTAAATATACTTTGTTATTTGGCAAGCTCTTAGGGTGCAATGCTTTTCGAATACCCATATTCTCAAGGTCTCGAGTATGTGAACCGGGGACAACAATCAATTAAAAATGAAGTGTATAATAAAATTTCGAGTACATGTCAATCAAAAATTAGACAAACAAACATTTGGTTTCCGATCTGGCATCAACACAGTTGAGTATTCAATTTCCATAATATATATAAAGAGAGAGTGTGAAGCGGTTTAATTTTTATATCTGGCATCAACACAGTTTAATTTGTGTTTTTCATTCATAATATATATATATATATATATATATATATATATATATGTGTGTGTGTGTGTGTGTGTGTGTGTGTGTGTGTGTGTGTGGCATCAACACAGTTAATTTTTAAATAATGAACAATAAGAGAAGAAAACAAATCTCAAAACATTATTGATTCGTGGTATATATAATCGAAGACGAACATGTCCAATATATATTATGGATTCATGATATATATATACATCGAAATAAAAAAAACAGCAATGACCCCAAGAAAGTGATGCAGGTCCAAGAAAAAAAAACGTAGATGAACAGTTCAAATAAAACAAAGGCGAACAACTCCAATAAAAATAAAAATAAAAACAAAAAAAAACACAACTTACCCGAGAAGAACATGTCCAAAAAAGTCTTCAATGAACAAAATGCAACATCAATGGTTCCAACCAAGAAAGTGTCACACTAGTAGAAAGGATTGATGATTGAAGATTATTAGTTCAAATCAATTGAGGGGAGAGAGGTTTGGGAGAGGTGAGGCGTGATGGGAGAGAGCATTGACGTGGTAGCTTAGAAGAGGAAACGTGGTTTTTTTTTAAAGAAAAAACAAACACCCGCCAAATAGTAAGGGGAGGCTGTTTTTTCTCAATTTTAGTGGCATTAGTTATCAAATGCCAAAAAAATACCACATTTATTTTATCATTAATTAAAAAATTCTTTATTTATGCGGCACATCAATATAAATGCTGTGAATTTTCAATACTTATAAATAAATGCTAGTAAAAAAAATTCTCATCATTTTTAAATAATATCGATGAAAAGGTGCCGAAAAAGAATAGTTTTCTTGTAGTGGCCCTGGCTAACTCATTTCGGCTACTTAATATACATATGTTAGAGAGAAGTTTTCCTTCCTTATTTTCTCAGCTGTTGGAGTATGTACTTCGTCTCTTCTTTAAACATTTATTGTTTTCATCTTTAAACGTTTATGCGTATCTGTTTTCAGCATATGTGTGTTAATACATATCAGTTTTGTTCTTTTGTTCATGCTAATGTAAAATGCTCAATGCGTCTTTTGGAACTAAAATGTTCACATCTCTTTGTAAATCCAGTCTGTAAATCCAGATATGCATGACTGAAACCTTTGTTCAGTCATGCATATCTGAATGGAAAAACCATATGCCTATTTCGTTGGTTGAGCTGTTAATATACATCTGTTGACAATATTGATACCTGTATAATGGAGACATAAAACGAAACTAGCTAATGGGTTTGTTCCTGTGGCTTTTTTTTCTTGATTTGGTTTATGCGTCGATGTCTTTTTTATTCTTGATTTGATGCCTCTCTCAAACTCGTTTTAAGAAACAGTTTGTATTAGTTTATATCACACCCATTTCTTGAACTTTGCATTTTCTTGGTAATCCTTAATAAACCGTTTGTATTAGTTTATAGAATTTTGGTATTAGTTTTTTTGTATTGTATACACGTTTTAACATCTCTCTCACTCTAAACCGTTTTCACAGGTCCGTGATATATGTTTCAACACCCGATTTTGCTAGAGTGTTTGAAATATTACCACTTCCAGAATAAGGAAATAAGAGAGGGAGCATTTATATATGTAATTCTGGTTCTTAACTATTCCTAACTGTTATATAACTGTTGAACTCCACTACTATAATATAACTTATCCCACAACAATAGTGATGTAACTGCTCACATGTGGTAGCTTCAGTAGTCCGAGTTTGAGCAGGTGTTAATATGAAACAAGGGTAAGAAATCTTGAAAACAAAATTACAGATTGGATAGTAGTGAGACATTAAGTGGATGTACACATACCAGTAATTTCATCAAAATTATGGAAAAACTTGCAGCTTATGGAAGGTAGCCTATGGGCAATTAAGAAACATTTTATAAAACGTTTAAAAAATGTTTCATAAAAAAATGTTGTTTTATTTATAAAAAATGTTTCAGAACTTTTTTTAACTCTTTCCATTTATAAAAAAATCACAACTCTTTTGTTGGTGATGGGTGTACGTTGTCTCACTTTTGAGTACATCACATCTGTTTATCCCAAAATTCTATTTTTGTAGCATGTGAAATATGAGAAAATGAAGAAAATGTATAGGACCGGCTTTGTTACCTGCTTTGTAATCTATTACCTGCTTTGTTCTTAATATCCATTTTTTGTTCATGAAGAAAATGTATAGGACTTGTTGGAGACCTTAGGATCTTTAGTTTGTTTGCCTTTCTAAAAAGGAAAGTATTTTAAAACTTTTTTGGATTTTAATGAAGTAACCTTTGCATTTCTGTTTACCAATTTGATTACCTACTCGATCTTATGCATTGCTTATGATTTGACCGATTGTACTCTTATATTTGATTTAAACGAGATTCAATACTTGCTAGACCTGTTAGGAGTCTTTTCCCATTAGGATTTTAAAAAGTGTAAGGTGTTTAAAAGATTTAAAAACAAAGAAATTAAAACCACAAATGACACAAGTAAAATTATGAATTAATTGTGTCATAGTAATATTAGGTAAAACATGCGACCCCTAAGGGCACGATTAATTCATCGAGTTTTTAATAAAAAAATGATGTCCAATTTTTTTTGCTTTAGTAAAAGTAAGGTAAAACCTTTTTGGATAAAAATAACATCCATGTTTAAAAATAAATAACGAAAGTTTTGTTATTAACGTTCATTTTAATAAAAAAAAATTAATATAATGCTTTAGGGAGATTGACTCGGTTTGAATTTATGTTTGGGTATTTGAGTTGTCTTTAGTGGATTAACCCACGTTCTTAATTATTTTCAAAATATTATATTTTTATACCTCTTTTTGTACCACTTTTAAAATATTTATGTATGGTCCTATCAATGACGTACACTTTTGAAAATTAGCGTCGTGCCTTCCGGCACGGGCATACCATAGTATATATACATAAGGAGTAGAATTTTCTTTACTATTCCATAAATCATAAGACAATTAGAGATCCATATTGGGCCAACAAGGCAAGAAACTAAGCGTTTAGATCAAAGCTCACATAATAATACTTTTACATCCGAGTATATTTCCACTTTAATTTGAATTTTCAATAAACTTTATGATTTTTCAAAGAACTTCTGACAAAACACCACTGGTCATTATGTACTCTTTCTCTTCTCTCTTCACGACAATCTTTCATTGGAGATCCAACGATTCAAGGACGGATGTTTTTCCAACCCTTTATTTCAAAAGTAAGCTTACTTTGTAACTATCATCTTCTACCAGACGCATCTACGTCCCATCCATGTACCTGCCCCAAACCGTCGATATACCTAACCACTCATTCCACTTTCACTTTAATTTGAAAACGTCGCATTCACGAACACTCTCTTTATTCCCCTTTCCCAAATCATAACTCTCTCTCACACACCAAAATAGGAAGGGGACGGTCAAGTTCAAAGTTTTGCAAGCTTCTCTGATAAGCTTTGCACATTTATTGAGTAGGAAAGGGATGCTTACTATCAAAACTAAAAGGAGCCAGTAACAATGTGTGGCTGTTTACACCATCTCAAATACTCAGGTCCAAGGACCACCTCAACTCTTCACAAACAATCCATCTCATCGGCGCCGGAGCTTTCGAATCGGAAAGTATCGCTTCTGATCCGTTCAGTGGAGGCCCCTACACCGGCGTCACGAACGGTCAAATTCTCAAGTTGCAACCAGATGCCCACAGTTGGGATAATTTTTCCCTTCCTTCTTCTCAAAGGTACATCCACATTTGTCACCCTTTTCTTGTCCTAGAATAAAAAAAATTAATATGACGACATCCCCTTTTTTCACACTTTTTTCACCCTTTTCGTTTCCTACATCCACTTTGTATTCTTCATTGATATACTTGCTTTGATTTAATGAAAGTTTGAACATCTAATGGAGACGGAAGGGGTGTGTTCGTTCATTTGCACCGAAAATGGATTTTGTTTTACTATCATGATTTTTTGGAAGAGGCTTTTGTGTTCTTTAAAAACCCGGGACTCCATATGAAACTGAATATGGGTTTTGTTCTCTTTAAATATCTAACGGTTTTTCACTTTTGATTTTCTGGTAAACTCTTTATCGTGTAGGTAATGGTTTGTGCCGTGGGTTTTGTTTTCTTTGGGGGGTTTTGGTCAACGATTTGGGTTGTGATTCGATCATTGGTATGTCCGGTGTGGCTGTTTACTTTGTTGTCGTAAGCTGAGTATTGGGGAAGAATATTTTGCGGTGTTCAATAAAAAGCTAGCAAAAAGTTTTATTAATTGGCAAGTAGATGTTTATGAAGCTTGGATCTAAGGCTGTTTCGTTTTTAGATTGATAGAACAACGTCAGGTAAGATCTTTAAAATACAAGTTTTTCATCACATATATGTTTTTATTTTTTTTCTGTATAGTATTGAAGGCGTATGAGAAGGGTTTTGTTCTTATCATTAGTTTGTTGGCATTTGTTTTTCAATTTATTTACGACTTTTATATTCTTCAATTTGATAAAAGGTCTAAGTAAGTGATTCACTTTAGACAAAAACCAACTCAAATATTGGTTATTTAAAGTTCAATATGCTATTGTGAAAATAAAGGTTGCCGATTGATTTTTATTGGGAGATTTCTACGTTTCTAATTTCATAAAGGCAGATTATTTTTTTTTTCTGAATATTCATTTATATTTTCGTTTCAAATTTCCAAACACGTTGACCATTTTTAAATCCGTATCATATTCATTGTACCTTCAATAGAAAAATGTGGCGATAAAAAAACTTTGTGCTTGAACTCACGATTTGTTTAAGCTTCAACGCAACAGGAAAGTTGGGAGGCTTCTTTATGTGTATGCTCATCCACTTCTCAACATTGATTTTTTTGCAGTCAAGAGCACAGGGCTCAAGGTAGAAACCACTCTCTCTCTCTCACTATGTTATTTGTTCAACCTCTCATTGTTATTAATGGAGATTTTTATTATGTTTTTGTTGCTGTCCGACGCCTCCATCGCCACGAGCAGTGGCGGAGCCAGGAATTCTTGCCAGGACGGGCTGTCTTAAGGGTGATATCCGGGGGTTCGGGGGCGGGAGCCCCGGAGCGGAATTTTTTTGAGGTTATTTAAATTATTTTGAGAAAAATCACCAAAAGTCCTATTAGGGGTGCGCTGAGTTTATATTTTGGGCGGGCTGAATTTATATTTTAACACTGTATTTTTTTTTTTTAATAAATTAACACTATAATTTTTTTTTTTTTTTTTTTTGGGGGCGGGCTGGGACCCCCCCAAGCCACCCCCTGGCTCCGCCCCTGGCCACGAGCCTCATGAGCGTCCTCTACATCATACACAACTTCTCAACATCGTCTCTAATGTCACGGTTAGGCAGTAATTTCCGTTTTTGCAAATATATATTTGCCAAGTTCGAGTATGTATACTTTTTTTCAATTTTTATTGTTTTCTTACATGAGCTATCCTAGATATTTTTTTCATTTAATATTTTTATTATTGACTATTTCTTTAGTAAGAAGGGAGCAACACAAAAAACACTACCATTACTGTCATTTGGGATACGATTAATAGAAAAAGCGAAAAAAGGTTACGGAATAACTTAAAAAAAAAAGTAAATTCAAATGCAAATCCGATTATATTATATGGTATTTTTTATTTTGTGATATTGAAACGTTGTAAAAGAAAATATAAATAGGACGAGAGAGATGTAAGTTGAATTAAAGAAGCTGGCATAAAAACTGAATAAACAGGTGGACACGAAAATATAATTTTTATGACCATCTTAAAAATTGACATAATGATAGTCTTAAAAAAATTGTCTTTTAATGGCAGTATTTTGATAAAGTGTCCAGTAATAAAAAAAAAATTGGCATGACTTATTTATAAATAGTGTTACATAATAAAGTAATTTATATGACCCTTTTTAGATATCTATTATATATAATTATTTTTTTTGTTGCAATTTAAATTAAAATAGTTGTCCAGGTGGCATAAATTTTAGAGGGAGTACGGTTCATCATTTCATCCACCATTCCACTTTCAAGATCACCCCCGCTAAAATCGTGAAATAGTTAGCAGGAGATAGAATTTCAAAAGGATTCAAGGTATCTCTCTCTCTCGATCGATCTATCGATCGCTCTGTGTCTCTCGATCGCCTCTCAATCCTAAGAAATCCTTTTCAATGAACAGGGTAAATAGCTATTCCAAGAAACCCTTTTCTCTTCAATGAATGGTTGATATATGCTCTGGTGGTATGAATGATTGAACAACTATTTTGATATGATTTTCAACCGTTAAATCCTTTCAAAAGTTAATTCAGTCAATGAAAATAGTTAATCCCTTTTGATAGGATTAACTATTTTCATTGAACAACTACTTTGAATTTATCATTTTTTTTTGTAGCCTTATTATTTGATTTCTTGTTTTTTCATTCGTACTTAATGATTCAGGTTAGGTTTTTCTTAGATTTATGGTATATTTTAATTTCTTGGAGGCTTTCATACAGATATATCGTTATACACTCACAAATGCACGCACACACATGATGTAATCGATAAAATATCTTGTGTATAAAAGAACCCTATCATTTTCGAATGTTGATTATATTTGTAATTTTCAGCAGTTGCTAAAATCATAGTAGTTGAACATTGTCAACATAGAACAATTTACCACTATCAAATAAGAGTGAGCATTATGAAGATTAATTATCAGAAGGCTTGTGCATTTGTATAAGTCAGTACAATCGTCAGAACCTATAAAAAATATGGAATTACCTGTATATTTAGGGCTTTAACTATAGCAACACCAATCAAAAGTAGAAGTAATACATCTCAGTCAAGAGTTAATTTTTATTCAGCATGTATTATTTTCAAAACCGATTTTATATTTAATAGAAAAGTGGTTTACAAGATATACCAAATTCTTTTTGTTATTTGAATTAAAATGTAGTTATTAAATGTAAAATTCAATGGTGACTAAAGAAGGTTAATACAAATTTTCTCAAACTATTTCTTTGGCGTTATACAGTTCATTTACATAGTATTTTACCGTTTGTAGTATCAAGCAAAGCAATATATAATTCAATAACAGGGTTATTGAATTACACATTCCTTGTTTCAGGATGATATTCGATCATTATACAACCATTGTTTCTTATGTATCGGAATTTTTATTATGTATGCCTTACGGTTGTATTTTCCTATATATATATATATATATATATATATATATTTATATACACACACACACACTAGCGGAATGCCCGTGCCTGAAGGCACGACGAAAATTTCCAAAGTGCATAATTGCAAAAGGGCAAAAATTTCATTCCCCAATAAAATAAAGTGTAATTTAAATGAAAATGGTCATAATCTCCTTATGTTTAAAGTACTATCCATGCTTAACAAATAGTTCAACGACATTCAAATAGTCTAAACTCATCAAACAAATTCACATATAATTTTGCAAAACCTATGGAAAAAAAAAACACATAGTACTACTCTGCTAAATATAAATAGCTATATATTGGTAAAAAAATTAATATTAAGTAGAATAATAAAGAAAAATATGTGATTGCATCAAAATACCAAGTTAATCTCAATTTTAAAATATTTAATTTCGACCACACCTATCCACATTCTAAAAAAAATTGATGAATTAATCAACCCAAAAATAAATGTAAAAATGGATGGATGTGTTATATATCATATTAGTCATACAAATTAACAAAAAAATACAAATACTTTATAACATGGCAAGTGTAACACCCCGTAAATCCAAGGACCTTTAATTAAATAAAATTTTTGTAAAAAAATAATTTCTTTTATCTGGAGGAATTAAATCCACGATTATTGAACTTGTAAAATTCGAGGAATTTATTAATCTGGAGAATTGAGGATTAAATATTTTGGACTATTTTATGTCGCCTTTTTGAGACCTTAAAGTTGCAAGATATTATAAATTAATTCGTATGGCAATTTGGAGTGCACGGCTGAATCCAGATGGGTCAAGATAGTTGGAAATGAGTGGCCATATGTATATATTGAGTTTCAGGACTTAATTATACATAATTGATCTCCAAATAAAGAGTTTGGGTCATTTTTAGGAGGTGATTAATAACCTTCACTTGTATTGTTGGGCAATAAGGAGTCTTTGGGAGGTTTTCTCCTCCCTTCGCTGGGTGGAGTGGGTGTTGTCCAAGTCTGTGAGAGTTGTCCTGAAGTCATGGCACCCATTTAAGTGCTCGAAAGGTGCTAAAGAAATATGGAGAAGAGCTCCTCACTATACATTTTGGACGATTTGGAGGGAGAGAAATGCGAGGTTCTTTGAACGTAAGGGAATGGATCCTTCAAGATTATGACACCTTTTGCTTGAGTTCGCTAATGATGTGGTGTAGAGAAAACCACAATAAATCTATCTTTGTTTTTTTGGACTTTTTCGAGGAGATAAATAGAGTTCAGTTATCTATTTAATTGGGGTGGGGGTCGTATGTCTTTGGACCCTATAGTTGCCTATTTCTCTTTTTTTATTTGCTTGTGATGTATCTACACCTTATGTACAGGTCCTGTCGCCTTGGCGATTTCTTACTATAATCTTTTATTTATACAATAAATAAAAAAAAGATATATATATATATATATTAAACTAGGAAACTTACGTATGTCATAAGCTTGATCTATGACATCACAAAATATTTTTTTTTTGTAATACCCACTTTGCCCCTCAAATATTTGGTATATATAATAAGTAATAATGGTTTTTTTACCGTTCCATAAACACATAAGATCTTTAATGGTTTAGATTTGACCCAACAACGCAAAAAGCAATGGTTAAGATTGAACATTCCCCCCAATAAATACTTGGGCCCGGATTTGATAAGATGGGTCCTTGCCTTAATTCGGGCAAAGTGCTTAAGAAGGGGGTTTATAGGAAAAATCTCAAATTTAGAGGGGAGTGTAAAGGGAAAGGTGTGATTGATAGGGTTAAGTTGAGGTTGTCTAGTAAAGAGGATTGTTACGAGGATGGGCCTATTTTGTGTAGTAGTAGTAGTGGCACGCTTTGCACGTTAGTGGAGGCAGAGGTAGGAGAGGTGAAGCAGAGGGATTACGAGCATGTTTTGTCTGGCACCGCTGGAGGGGCGTCGGGCGGGGAGGACTTCTTGAGTAGTCAGGTAGTCTCGTCTCCTAGGTTGTGGGTTGATCTCGGGGACTCAGTAGGGGTGGCATCCGGAGACAGGGTTGACAAGAGGGGACGCGAGGTTGAGTCCGAGGAGTGGTTCTCTAGCATGGTGGATGGCTTTAGTAAGTTCCTTGGTATCTCATATGAGGGGAATGAGAAGGAGGCACTCACGTTGTTCCGTACCATTGAGGAGAGGCGGAGGGAGAAAGTAGAGGAGGGAGAGTGTGGGATAGGGGGGGTTGCTAATGGTTTCTGATGAAGTTAC
This sequence comes from Sambucus nigra, assembly GCA_949130495.1. Taxonomy (NCBI): domain Eukaryota; kingdom Viridiplantae; phylum Streptophyta; class Magnoliopsida; order Dipsacales; family Adoxaceae; genus Sambucus; species Sambucus nigra. The sequence goes on from OX422207.1 coordinate 171,312,621, forward strand.
GCATCATTTCTTGGAACGTGCGGGGGTTGAATGATAGGAGGAAAAGAGAAGTGGTTAGTGGGGCTCTTTCTCGATGGCGGCCAGACATTGTCTGTCTTCAAGAAACAAAAATAGGGGCTTTGGATAGGGAGTTGGCTCAGTCAATCTGGGGTGGTCGTAGGATTGAGTGGTGTTGTTTGGAATCCGAAGGCGCGTCAGGAGGGGTTGTCTTGATGTGGGATAGTAGACTGGTAGAGAATATGGATGTCTTAGTAGGTCGGTGGTCTCTTTCTTGCTTATTTAGGTGCGTGGATGATGGTTTTACCTGGAGCTTCTCAGGGGTGTATGGGCCAGTTGAGGACTCGGCTCGATGGGAGTTGTGGGAGGAATTGGCTGGGGCCAGGAGCGTCTGGGGCGTTCCCTGGTGCACGGGAGGTGACTATAACATCATTCGCTTTCCCTCTGAGAGGAGTGGTGAGGGGCGGGCTAACTCTTTTATGCAGGACTTTTCTGATTTCATCAATGAGCAGGAGTTGATTGATCTGCCTTTGGTGGGAGGGGATTTCACTTGGTCCAGTTTTAGGGATGAGCCCTCACTTTCTCGGTTGGACCGATTTTTACTTTCTAATGATTGGGAGGAGCAGTTTACGGGGGTTATACAGTCTTGCCTGCCTCGGGTAACGTCGGATCACTCTCCTATTTTGCTGGAGTGCGGAGGAAGGGGTGGGGGGAGAACTCCGTTTCGATTCGAGAATATGTGGTTACAGGAGGAGGACTTCTTAGGGAGAGTTCAGGAGTGGTGGCAGGGTTATGAGGTGGAGGGGAATGCGAGCTTCAGATTGGCGACTAAACTGTATCTTCTTAACGGGGACATTATTCAATGGAACAGAGATGTGTTTGGCCATGTGGGGTTTATGATTGAGAAGTTGTTGGAGGACATAAGGGTGCTCGACGTAAAAGAAGGGGTGGGCGGTTTGACGGGGAGGAAAGGGTGTTGAGGGTCGAGAAAAAAAGGGAGGTAGGAAAGCGGCTGGTTCAGGAGGAGGTGAGTTGGAGGCAGAAGTCTAGGGCTCTTTGTCTTAGGGATGGGGACAACAACACTAAATTCTTCCATAAAGAGGCTAACTCCCATCGGCGTTTTAACCATATCGGTAAGGTGGTTGTTGGGGGAGTAGAGTTCACTGAGGAGGGTGAGGTTCGTAGGGAGATTAGTCAGTTCTTTCAGAGGCTGTATTCGGAGGTGGAGCCGTGGCGACCGAAGATTGATGGGCTTCCAGTGGCGAGCATATCTGGGGTTGAGGCGTCTCAGTTGGAAAGGCAGTTCTCAGAGGAAGAAGTGGTCCAGGTTCTGAGGTCGATGTCCGGAGATAAGGCTCCTGGTCCGGACGGGTTCACTATGGCTTTTTTTCAGCATTGCTGGGAGGTTATCAGGGCGGAGGTGATGGCTGTATTCACAGAGTTCTATGATAGGGGTTACTTTCTGCGGAGCTTGAATGCCACATTCATTACTTTGGTTCCTAAGAAAGGGGGGGCTACGGATGTCAGAGATTTCAGACCAATTAGTTTAGTTGGCAGCGTGTATAAGCTCATTTCTAAGGTCCTACCGGTTAGACTTAGAAGTGTGATGGATCCTCTTATTTCGGATGCTCAGAGCGCATTTGTGGGTGGTCGTCAGATCCTTGATGCTGCGCTGGTTGCGAATGAGTGCATCGAGTCCAGACTGAGAAGTGGGGATCCGGGTATTCTTTGCAAGCTTGATATTGAGAAAGCGTACGATCACGTGAGCTGGGAGTTTCTTCTTTATTTGCTCAGGAGGATGGGTTTTGGGGAACGGTGGTGCAGGTGGATTAAGAGGTGTATTTCTTCGGTCAATTTCTCAGTTCTTGTTAATGGGGTGCCTGAGGGGTTCTTCTTGAGTTCGCGTGGGCTTAGGCAGGGTGACTCACTGTCACCTTTCCTCTTTATTCTGGTTATGGAGGTGTTTTCTAGGATGATGAGCAGGACGGTGGAGGGGGGTTTGGTTTCAGGGTTTTCTATTGGGAGCTCTGATTCTCACCCAGTTGAAGTCTCTCATCTTCTGTTTGCGGATGATACTATTATTTTTTGTGGGGCGTCTGTGGATGAGGTGAGGTCTATGCGGATGCTTCTGGTGTGCTTTGAGGCGGTGTCCGGTTTACGAATTAATGTCGGTAAGAGTGAGATGATTGCCGTGGGCGAGGTTGGGTATGTGGGCCACTTGGCCCGTGTTCTTGGTTGTAGGGTCGGATCTCTCCCTTCTACTTATCTTGGCCTACCGTTAGGGGCTAAGTTTAAGTCTTCTTCGATGTGGAATCCGGTGATTGAGAGGGTTCAGAGGAGGTTAGCAGGTTGGAAGCATGGTTTCCTGTCTAAAGGTGGTCGGTTGACTTTGATCAGAAGTGTTTTGTCTAGCCTTCCGACATATTTTATGTCAGTTCTTCCTTTGCCTCGGTCTGTTGGAAAAAGGCTTGACAAGTTGATGAGGGACTTTCTATGGAGAGGGAATGATGAGGAGTTTAAATATTGCTTGGTGAGTTGGGATGAGGTGTGTAGGCCGCTGATTGATGGTGGGGCTGGGGTCAGGAGCTTAGCCCATTTCAATACGGCTTTACTGGGGAAGTGGTTGTGGCGCTTTAATAGGGATGGAGGTAGATTGTGGAGGAGAGTGGTGGTCTCTAGGCATGGGGCGGGAACGTATGGTTGGGATCCTATTTTGGGGCGGGCTGCGCATGGGGTGGGGTGGTGGAGGTTTATCGCAAGTGGGTGGGGGAGGTTCTCCTTGCTCACCTCCTTCCACCTTGGGAGTGGGAATAGGATCAGGTTTTGGAAGGATAAATGGGGTGAGGGGGGATCTTTGGAGGTTCTCTTCCCGGGGATGTTTAGGCTTGGGTTAGACAAAGATGGGTTAGTTGAGAATCATAGGCTGAGGGAAGGGATTAGTGAGGTGTGGGACCCAAAGTTAAGGAGGGGTCTCCGTGATTGGGAGCTGGAGGAGGCAGATGTGTTCTTCGAATGGCTGAGGTTGGCGCCGATTCCGTCTATGGGGGCAGATGGGTTAAGGTGGTCGTTCTCTCAGGATGGCTTGTTTTCGGTTCGGAGTTACTATACTGTCCTTAGGGGTCGTGGTGGTGCTTTTTTCCCATGGAAGTCTATTTGGAAGTGCCATGCGCCTCCAAAGGTGTGCTTCTTTGTGTGGACCGCAGCCAGACAGGCCATCTTGACTATTCAGGGGCTTCAGCAAAGAGGTAGGAGGATGGCCAGTAGATGTTGGTTGTGTAGATCGGAGGAGGAGACGACTAATCACCTTCTTCTTCACTGTGAGGTTACTAGGGGTCTCTGGGATTTATTTTTCTCCCTAAGCCAGATTGTCTGGGTCATGCCTCGTTCGGTGTGCGACGTGCTTGCGGCGTGGAGAAGGCCTAGGGGTTGGTCAGGTCCGAGGGAGGTTTGGAGGTTGGTACCCCACTGTATTTTTTGGACTATGTGGTTGGAGAGAAACAGGAGATGCTTCGAGGGAGTCGATCTTGATCCTCCTCGAATTCGGTACAATTTTTTGTGCCTGCTTCTTACTTGGTATAGGAAACGTCATGATTCGTCTTTCTCCTTCCTTTTTGAGTTTTTGGAGGAATTCTAAGGGTCTGCGTTGTTAGTGTTGGGTCTCGGTCCTTCGCTTGTTTGCTTTGTATACTTCCTGTATACGGGATCCCGCCCCCTTAGGCGGGTTATTTTATTGGATCATTTACTTATCAAAAAAAGAAATAAGATTTTGTATTCCCTCTTACTTGTACTACAAGAAAATATAATTTTTATGAGCATCTTTAAAATTGACATTATGACAGTTTAAAAAAATTTGTTTCAAAAAATAAAATATATGTAATTTAATGGCAGTATTTTGATAAAGTGTCCAGTAATTAAAAAAAAATTGTCATGAGTTGTAAATGGTGTCACATTATAAAGTAATTTATATGACCCTTTATAAATATCTATTATATATAATTAATACTTTTATGACCATTTAAATTAAATAGTCATCCATGTGACATAAATTTTAGAGGGAGTACGGTTTATCATTTCATCCACCATTCCACTTTCAAGATCACCCCCGCTAAAATCATGAAATAGTTAGTCGGACATAGAATTTTAATAGTAATCAAGGTATCTGTCTCTCTCTCTCTCTCTCTCTCTCTCTCGATCGATCACTCTGTCTCTCTCGATCGCCTCTCAATCTTAGGAAATCCTTTTCATTGAACAAGGTATATAGCTATTCCAAGAAACCCTTTTCTCTCCAATGAATGGTTGATATATGCTTTGGTGGTATGAATGATTGGACAACTATTTTGATACCATTTTCAACCGTTAAATCCTATCAAAAGTTAATTCTGCCAATGACAATAGTTAATCCCCTAGGATTAACTATTTTCATTGAACAACTACTTTGAATTTATCATTTTTTTGTAGCGTTATTATTTGATTTCATGTTTTTTCTTTCGTACTTAATGATTCGTGTTAGTTTTTTCTTAGATTTATGGTATATGTTAATTTCTTGGAGGCTTTCATACACATATATCCTTATACACTCACAAATGCGCGCGCGCACACACACACACAATGTATTCGATAAAATGTCTTGTGTATATGCTATCCGCATGTGCATCGCATTTTAAATGAATCGTATCATTTTTTATCTTGATTATGTTTGTAATTTTTAGCAGTTGCTGAAATAATAATAGTTGCACATTGTCAACACAGATCAATTTAATCCTATCACATCAGAGAGAGCATTACCAAGATAACTTATCAGAAGGCTTGTGCCCCTGTATAAATCAGTACAATCGTTAGCACCAATAAAAGATATCGAATTGCCTGTATATTTAGGGCTTCAACTATAGCAACACTAATCAAAAGTAGAAGTAATACATCTCACTAAAGAGCCAATTTTTATTCAGCATGTATTTTTTTTCAAAACAAATTTTATATTTTATAGAAAAGTGGTTTAAAAGATGTATCAAATGCTTTTAGTTATTCGAATTAAAATGTAGTTATTAAATGTAAAATTCAATGGTGACTGAAGAAGATTAATACAAAGTTTCTCAAACTAATTCTTTGGCATTATGTTGTCCATTTACATAGTATATTACTGTTTGTAGTATCATGCAAAGCAATATATGATTCAATAACAGGGTTATTGAATTACAGATTCCTTGTTTTACAACGATATTCGATCATTATGCAACCCTTGGTTCTTATGTATCAGAATTTTTATTATATATGCCTTATGGTTGAATTTTTCTTTATATATATACTAGCGGAATGCCCGTGCCTAAAGGCGTGACAAAAATTTCCCAAGTACATAGTTGCAAAACGGTAAAAAATTCATTCCCCAATAAAATAAAATATAATTTGAAAGAAAATGATCATAATCTCCTTTAGTTTAAAGGACTGTCCATCATTCTTAACAAATAGTCCAACAACACTCAAATAGTCCAAACTCATCAAACAAATTCACATATAATTTCGCTAAACCTATAAAAAAAAGCACATAGTACAACTCTAATAATTATAAATAGCTATATATTGGTAAAAAATAATATTAAGTATAATAATAAAGAAAAATATATAATTGCATCAAAATACCAAGTTAATCTCAATTTTAAACTATTGAAATTCGACCACACCTGTCCACATTAGAAAAAAATGTGATGAATTAATCCGCGAAAAAATAAATGTAAAAATGGATGGATGTGTTATTCATCATATTATTCATAAAAATTATGAAAAAATGCAAATACTTTGTAACATGGCAAGTGTAACACCTTGTAAATTCAAGGACCTTTAATTAAATAAAATATTTGCAGAAAAATAAATTATTTTATTTGGAGGAATTAAATCCACGATTATTGAACTTGTAAAATTCGAGGAATTTATTAATCTGAAGAATTGAGGATTAAATATTTTGGACTATTTTATGTCACCTTTTGAGGCGTTAAAGTTGGAAGATATTATAAATTAATTCGTATGGCAATTTGGAGTGCACGGTTGAATCCAGATGGGTCAAAATAGTAGGAAATGAGTGGCCATATGAATATATTGGGTCTCGGGACTTAATTAGACATAATTGATCTCCAAATAAAGAGTTTGGGTCATTTTTAGGAGGTGACTAATAACCTTCACTTGTATTGTTGGGCAATAAGGAGTCTTTGGGAGGTTTTCTCCTCCCTTCGCTGGGTGGAGTGGGTGTTGTCCAAGTCTGTGAGAGTTGTCCTGAAGTCATGGCACCCATTTAAGTGCTCGAAAGGTGCTAAAGAAATATGGAGAAGAGCTCCTCACTGTATATTTTGGAAGATTTGGAGGGAGAGAAATGCGAGGTTCTTTGAACGTAAGGGAATGGATCCTTCAAGATTATGACACCTTTTGCTTGAGTTCGCTAATGATGTGGTGTAGAGAAAACCACAATCAATCTATCTTTGTTTTTTTGGACTTTTTCGAGGAGATAAATAGAGTTCAGTTATCTATTTAATTGGGGTGGCGGTCGTATGTCTTTGGACCCTATAGTTGCCTCTTTCTCTTTTTTTATTCGCTTGTGATGTATCTACACCTTATGTACAGGTCCTGTCCCCTTGGCGGTTTCTTAATATAATCTTTTATTTATACAATAAATTAAAAAAAGATATATATATATATATATACACACACACACACACACACACACACACAAACATATATATATATATATATATATATATATATATATATATATATAAATATTTGCGGGGCAAAGTGGTTATTACAAAAAAAATATTGAATTCAATATTTGCGGGGAGCAGGTACATAGGTTGGTATTGTGCCCACTATAGGAATATTGAATTTTTTCGACATAAATTAAATGCCTAGAAAAGTACTAAAAATGCCGGTAACAATTTTTGCGACACTTTTGGCGGCATTTCCAGAAGTGCGGTAATAGCCAATGTGGTAAAAGAACAACGGCATTTCAAAAAATACAGCGAAAAGTTAGCGGCACTTTTGGCGAAATATCCACAAGTGCGGTAGCCGCTATGGTAAAAGAACAACGACATTTTAAAAAATGCCGCAAAAAGTAAGCGGCCCTTTTGGAGGTATTTTCACAAGTGCAGCAGCCAATGTGGTAAAAGAACAACGACATTTTAAAAAATGCCGCAAAATGTTAGCGGCATTTTTAATAATTTATATTAATGTTGGTAATAACCTTTTAGCGGCATTAAAAAATATTGATAATAACCGCTTGCAACACCTATTAAATGTTTAACACACTTTTGGCGACAGTAAAAAAATGTTGAGAACGATAATAGCGGTATTAAACAAAATGTTGATATTATTTTGCAATATATGACTAGGAACAAGTGCTAAAAAAATATTTATAAGAAGTATTGTATTTCTGTGCAAATATATTACCATAACATTAAATTAAAAGGGCGGTAATCAAATTAAAATGTTATTAAATTAAAACCAAAAGCATTCATCGTAAATAAACATAATTGTGCTTGGAAACATTATCCATCCACAAAATAAAATGTATCACATGTCAAATTATAAAAAATTGTGAAATATGAAGCGAAACAAAATTTTATATAATGTACAATCCTTCTTTATCAAAGTCAAACATCGTCTTCGACCTACAAATAAAAAATTCAACCGTTAGTCATTGATACTTATTCTTTAGTAATTTAAATAAAATATTAAAATTAAAAATTAGTACATTAGCACTTTGCCACGCTACAGTTGAATGATATACATCTTCAATTGTGGACTTGTTTTCATATGGTCTAGGCAATGGTTCATTTGATACAAATGTTTTTTCAATATATACTTACCAAAAGTCTTCACCCAGTGGCGTACCCCCTACTTTTGTTAAAGGTTTTTTACTCACAATGAATCCACGTGCCACGATCACTTTTTGAAGTCCGAAAGTAATAAGGTCAACAATTATTGGAAGTGCATTATTTGAGACCCTTTGTCATGGTTGATGGTGATGCTTCTTCTTCTTTGATGGTTCTTTCCACAAATAAGATGAATATGTCATCAACATTATATATGTGGAAAAAAATCGGCGAATTTTTATTTGTTTTTAAGACATCCCAAAATTTTTAAGACTACATACAACCAAATACCAACAACCCAATGTCAGGTATACATAAGCTCGACAATGACCGTGTTTATTAGGTCCGAGGACTTCATAATATTTCTCTCCTTTATGACTAACTGATACATTATAATTTGACGAAAGTTGATCTTCTTTTTGCCTCATTTTTTACTAAAATGAAATGATTCTTATTATATAAAACAAAAATTATAATCATTCATTTACAAAATCAAAATAGAATAAAGATCCCACTATCTCCCCACCACTAATTTTAAATGCTTCACATAATAATTTCATGCATAATTTTAACTTTCATAAACAATAAACTCATTTAATTGTTAATTTAATCCCGATTTGTGTATGATATATAGTATGCTTTTAATGATATGACACAATCTCCTGCATGTTTTCTTTATATAATGGTTGATATAGAGAATAAGAATTTTGATTAATAGGTAAAATGACGTCGTTGAGATTTTCAAAGAAAGAATGGAAGGAACAAGGATGATATTTTTATACCATTGATTCAGCGGAATCCTTATCGATGGTTCAGTCATCGCTCCTCTCGTGTGTTTTGATGTAAACATCAACCAATGAAACATTTTTCCCTTGATCAGCCTCCATCTGCATAAACCCAATGACTTGTAAGTAGTTATATATATATAAGTTTGGTAACATAAAATAACATTCACAATCAAAATATATTATATAACACCTTATGAGCAACATTCGCACGACTCTTTCTTCCGAAAGTATGTGGTGTTCTTTGCTTCTTACGAGTTCGACAATTTCTTCGAATCGTTTTCTGTTACAAAAATATATTTATAATTTTTTCACTATGGTGGTTTAGGCATTAATGAAGAGGAGACATGTGAGGGACACCTTTCCTCTTGTGCAATTGCTTCTAGGGCTTTAATGTGGAGCTCACCCAATCTTGAATCTCCTCAGAGGACTTTGTGAAAGATAGAGAAAAATATTTTTCACCAAAACTCCCTTGTGGATCACTATATTCCTTTAAATACAGCCGATCAAATTCAGAAAATGGAATGGGAATAATCTTGTCCGTCTCATCTTTAGGCGTCTCCACTACTACAGATAAATGAAAAATTCATAAAATTCAAACATTGTAATTATGAATTCTAACAAATAAATTATATACATATATAAGGTGAGTTAAAAATAACCAATGAAATATACAATAACTGCAATTAAGTTCCTAAACTATGAATTGTTTTCTTTACCCATGCAGATGAACTAATTTGAACCTTATTGAGATATTTGACAGAATTTTTTACCGAGGCGTAACCCGTTTAAGGAGTACCAACAACACAATACAAAATGTATTGTGATATCGTTAATTCCATCATCCTTGCATTTTGTATAACAAATCTTTTATTGAAGACCACACAATGATTATTTATTGTAATGAATTCTTCTATGACAAAAGTCCCCACGTGAACCAAAATGTGTGAAAGGAAAAAATAATATGAAACCAAAAAGACAAAATAAAAGGAAGAGGGGAGTAAAAGTGCACTTCCAAGCAACTATATCAAGTAGAATGCTAGCGCATACCACTATAGTTTTCAATACTTTATTACATTCCTTGTTTTAGGTAAATCCAATTCAAATAAATATATAAATAATAAGTATATGTTGGGTGGGTGAGTGGTTGGGTGGGGGATTACATTTTTGCAGCACTGAAAGTAGTATATCTCCTGTTTGTATCACCCTGCCTAACATAGCCATTCATTTCTTTGATAAAAACTCCCTATTTTCTATTGCCCAAGTTGTAGGCAAACCTCTCAAGCTTGACAGTTAATATCCCCATCACTCCTGCCTCCAGCTTCACTGATCTTGGTCCTGAAGACAATCAGCCTGATATGGATAATGCGTTGAATCAAGTGTCAGGCACAAATGTTTAACAGGAGGAACATAAGACTTTTGTAAGTTCCAAATTGCAGGATATGGTTCTTTTGATAAACAATCAAGTTCAAAATCAAGGTTAAATAATTCACTTTGCAGTTGATAGAGAAATAAATAGATCAACTGACGCCCCTCCGAAGAAGATTGTGCAACAGTTTGATATAATCAAAAGATGAGATTTATCAGGCAATGAAGTTATGGTGCTAGACTATGCGATGCTCTCCCCGCAAGGGTCTATTCTAGATTACAAAAAGAAAAAATGCATCGAAATTTTCTCAATGTCTGATTCTGATGATGTAGACAGTGGCCATATTCTGCTTGAATAGATAAAATTATTCTCTATAAATTTAGGCAAGAAGTTAGATAGTGATAAGGAGAGAAGAGGAAAACAAAAGAAGGTGTTTTTTTCAATCTCCTCTAAATTTTCAAATTCCTTTTCAGGGAAAAGCAACAAGACTTTTTCCAAGAAAACTGATCCTCTCTTTTAATAGAATCACTAGGTCCTCCAGTAAAGCCCTCAAGTAATCTGCATTTTTCACCTCTCAATGATAGTTTTTTTATGCTGGAATGCTAAAGGATTGTCAAACAATCTGTAATACCCCGTATTTTTATGGCTTTTAAATTTAGGGAATTATTAAATTTACTTGAGATGAATTAATTTAATATTAATCCGAAAGTTGGTTTTAAATATTTACTAGCGTGATATGAGTTAGTAATTATTAGAAATTTGTTGAATATTACTAGATGCGTACAGTAATATATAAGATTGATTTTGTTAAAATTGTCACATGTGAATAAAATGGCAATTAAGGAAATTTATGTCGGGACGTGCATGTGTCGTGTCAGGACTAAATAATTATGATTATTAAAAGTAAATAAATTTTAAGTTGCCCGTATGATCATTTCGAATGCTCCAAAGTGTCCGCAAGGGTTGAGATAGTCAAAATAAAGTACCCGGGGGTTTAGTTTGGGTCTCGGGGTGTTTTTAGGTCTAATTAACATCCCGGGAGGGCGTTTTAGACATTTTGTATTTTTGGTCATGGAAACCCACGAATTTTCTAAGGTTATTTCAGATGGTAGGGGTTGTCTTCTAGGGTTATCTTAACCAAAAACAATAGACGACCATTGGAGAGGTTGAGGAGAAGATTTCCAAGGAGTTCTAGGCCAAGAACTCCACCATTTGCACCGCCGTCACCGCCAAATTGTAGATCGCGCGACCAGGATCACAACCACACCAATTTCTTCCACAAATTAGAAACAAAGATTTCCCAGGAAAGTATCTACCTTGCTCTATTCTTAGTTAATGCCTTAATTATGTTAGTCTAGGGTTGTTTAGAACTTGTTTCATGAGAGAAAGTGTAGTTTGGAGAGTAGAATTCACATGCTATTGAAGAAATAATCATATTTTGTACATCTAATTTGCATGTAGAGGATAAACCACGAATTAGTATGGATTTGGAAGTAAGAAATATGGAAAATAATTGAAAGAATTGAAAGAAAAAGAGAAATTAGGGTTCTTGAAGTCGAGACAAATTTTACCCCATTATATTGTTATAATTGATGAATTGAAACATATTTTACGTGGAGAATCGTGTATTTAAGTGTATGGTACTGGTAATAACTTTTGTTCGGAGTTTGGGAATCAAAAATGAAGTTTTGGTTAAGGTTGGAGAGGCAAACCCGTAACTGGATAAATGCAGTTTTCGCCCTAACTGATTGATCGATCGATCGACCCAAGAGTATTGATCTATCGATCGACCCCCTTTCCTCGATCGATCGACCCCACCTGGAAAACTGTACATTCCTCTTATAATGTTTTATTCCGATTAAAATGCGTAGTAACCCTTAAGTATTATTTTTAGAACATTTTGGGATATAAATAGGACCAATAGGGTTTTAGTAAACCCCAATAAGTGGGAATTTAATGTGAAAAGAAATAAAGGGTTAACGGGGAGTGATTTTCCCATCAGGGATTATGCGAACGTTTAAATAAAAGATTGAGACTCGTAAGAGAGTTAGGCCAGAAAATAAGTGAGTGTATGTTTACTGAAATTTTACTTACGATACTTCAAGAGAGGGGGAGTGTGTATGAATTGAAATATAAATGAGAATAGAAATATAGCAAGTTCTTTATGCGAAATAATCAAGTAAAATGCGCTAAGGACGGATAAATAAAATTTTGGGTCGTGGACGTACCTAACCTAGAAATATGAGTATTCATATATATATATATATATATATATATATATATATATGACTGTGTGGTTGTGCATATATTATATATGTGTAAAAATCGTACCCGAGCTACTTCCTATCACGGGAGTTTCTGCGCCGGGACAGGCTTATCTCGATTGGACCTTTATGGGGGATAACGACTTGTACCCTAGAAGATAGTATCCTTGATTACATGCTATCTGAGTGATAGTCAGATGGTCCTAAGAGACGTGAGGGTATGTGATGACCTCTTAGGACCGGGAACAATGCTTCACCTCCATTTGTATGTGTTTTGTGTTAATACTGTTCAAGAGTGATTCCGAACTAGTATTTCCCTTAGTATGAGTGATACGGGGACTTGATAGTAGAGTATGCCAGCACCATAGATTTTATGTGGGGTGCCATTAGTGCATATATTATATGTGAGACTAATATATATACCTATATTTACATGGGAACTTTCTATTTTGCGTATAAGTAATCAAGAAATGAATAAATGTTTCAAATCTCTTAAATGTTCGGGAACTTCATAATGGTACTGAATTGTTTTAAATAGCGTAAGGAATTTTGAAGACATTTTCTTTCTAAACTAAATATTATAACCCTGTTATTTCGCGAGATAAAACTTTATGGAAGTGAGATAGACTTATGGTGTTTAGTAGTACGATAGACGTGCACACTAGATGAGAGGTGAGAATTCTCAAGAGAGTGTCGCATACTAGCATGGTTGTTGCATTAGCCGGTAAGCATTTTAAATACTTGCTAAACTAAATTTTAAAACTATTTTACAATCGGGCTCTGACCCGTTTCCTATTATCTCCTCACTTGTATATATATAAATATATGTATATATTACAGGTGCCCAACCACAGTGGCGTCATTCTTAGGTTCTTTGGATTGGACGTGCTGCAGCTTATGTGGGAGTTGCAGGTCATTGCTTAGACGACCTCGTTGTTGATTCCACTCCTATTCCAGCTCTAATTACTTTGGGCATGTTTCACCTGTTTCCTTATTTAGTTGGATTGGTTAGAGATTATGTTCATTCATCTTTAGTATTTTACTCGTTGGGATTTATTTACTGTCAGGATGTTTTTTTTTTCTTTATGGTTCCAAAGTTGGTATTTGTTTTCCGAATGGTTAAAATATTTAGGGTTCATTTCCAGTCTTTTTAAATTATGTGATTCATAAACTGTTAATTATTAAGGGTTTTATAATTTGGTTAAATGAAATGGAAATAACGTTTTGATGATTTTGACACTTAGCTTAATTATTTAGGGTGTTAAATTGGAAAGTTTATTTTTTCGACAGTGATGCTAAGAATGAACTAACCGTTCACCTTGATTATAATTTAATAAAGGACTGATCACCCGGTATTTAATTAGTCGGGGTGTCAAATAATCCTAATTATAGAAGACTTGAAAGCCCGATGAAACGCTATAAAATTCCTCTTTTAGCAGTTCTTGAACCTATGGCCAATAATAAGAAGTTAAGACAGTATCAAACTTAAGGTGCTATGTGATTATGGCTACAACAACATCTCTAATAAGATATGGGTATTAAAAAGAATTTGATTTATCTCTGAATTTCATTAGAGATGAAGACAGTATCAAACTTAAGGTTCTATGTGATGTTTATGACTCTCTTATTCATCTGATCATATGAGATTTTAATATTATCTCTACTGATGCTGAAAAATGTGGTGGTATTATGCTAGATTACATGGCATGATTTCAACCAAATGATCTCTAGAAATTCCCTCTTTGGCATGGTCTACTCCGGCTCTAAATTTACATGGTGGAATAGTAGGATTGGTCTTGAGTCAATATTTGAAAGATTGGACAGAGTCCTTTGTATTTCCTTACGGAGACAGGTTTATCCTTATTCTTCTATTACTCATCCTAACAGGACCCGTTCAGATCTAAAGTCTAATGGATGAAATTATATCTTAGACAAATTGAATAGTTATATTAAACTACGACTAAGATAAGTTCCATTTATGCAACATTGGTACAACCAATGACATGACGTTATTTGTTAAAATCGATGAAGATAAACTATCCGGCCTTACTATGTCATTTGATGAAATAAATTATAATCAATTTGGGCAGAAGTCCTACATTTGTTCAGTTGAGTACATATATTAACGATCGACACATCACACAAGTGCGAGCCATCGATGTTTTCGGAAAATTGAACACTGTCAGTCCATTTGGCAGGTGTATACCAATGACACATTCAAACAGTGCCATGCCAATACTGCATTAAACATCTATCGGTTTCGACTTCAAAATCAAACCCTAAATATTTATTTGGGGTTCATCTTCAATCACCTCAGTAAAATAGCATCCTAACTAAGTCTACCCCTAACACACTACATACGTAGCGGAGACGTACCACGTACCCATAGCCTTTCAAACACCATATTGATCTACATTCCAAGTAACAGTGCCACGGTATCAGAGTCTATTGTTTGTTTTCTACACCAATGAAGTCATGTGCTATACACAGTTAATGTAACATTTGGCCTATCCACCAAATAAACTTTTTGAGCAATTTTATATAACAGGAGTAATTGAACATTGAAAATTAGTAATATAAAATGGATAGGTAGAGGGGCAATTGCTCTCTTACCCTTTGATAGTTTTCAAAATTAGTAACATGAAATGGAATGTTTTGAAAGAAAATGGGGTAACTTTAAAAAACTATAACATGTTGCCTCACTTAATTTTGGATAAAATGTTAATATTAACTTTGCTAACCTTAACCAAAAATTATGCCCCTACCCCTAACAAAGTCGGAGTTCAAGTCTTTCCAAGAGCTTGAACACTATATTCATCACTAGCTTCCCTAACCGCCATCCCCAAAAGCAAGTACCAGAAATGAACTAAATGCTAGGGGGATGCAGTAAAATATTATTAGTCCCACAAAAGATGTCATTTACTTTTGCAATTTTTATTTATTTAAGATGTGTTTAGGAGCTTCAATTACATGATTTAGAATCGGAATTGGAGCAAAGTTTGGTCAAATTTAAAATTAATTTTGTTCCAATTCCAATTCTTAATGAACTTGGAACTGGAGTTTTCAATCACACCCATATGATACCTTGTCACAATGCCAATCATATGACCATCTGAATTGGTAACATCACTGTCACTACCACGTGAATGCACCGGAGCTATAGTAGCAATCATTGCTAGAAATTGAAGTGACCCTGACCATAGTAGTAATTTTCAACATCTGAATCATAAAACTAAGATACTTTTCTCTTCACACCATTAGATCCAGATGCATGAGAATTTCCTCCAGTATCCATTACCCTATTATGTTCAACCTAAATCTAAGATGAAATAAAAATAAGTAAAAAAAAATTAATAATTAAAAGAGAAAGGTTTAAGTTTTACATCGTGTTGATTCGTCTATTTGACAATAGTCATGTGATATTGAACAAAAATTATTGTAGAGATTAAGCCTCTATTGAGCAGATGTAATTGCACCTAGAATAGCCTGGCGATTCACCCTACTTTTTATATTTAAAGCACTTCCAAATTCATCTCCCAACATCTTAGTGAAATGAGAGATTTGATCACGTGGATGCATAATAAGGGAAATCATGTTGGTTCTATTACCTCTAGAAACTTCGAGTGCCTTGTTGAGTTTCTTGATTTTTAATATTTGAATGTTCTTGTCGATTTCATGATCATCTGCCACCGTAAGGCAACAAAATGTGCCGAAACAGTAACGAAATTACCTGCAATCATACCATCATAAAATTAGCTCACACTTTGAATCTAAATTGGCAAAAGGCAATTAGCTAAAGAAGCAAAACGAGGACAATGATATAAATACTATTAATTACAAGCAATTATATGGGCTTGCTAAGTTGTTGTCCAAGATAGGGCCAACTTGTTTTTACAATTTGATAATCTTAACCAGTCGAATCCAATGATGCTTTAGCAATTAACTTGTAGGATCAGTCAAAGACTAGTATCTCATAACATTTGAATAAAATAAGAAATAGAAATAATCCAATGAAGGGCAAGACCCAAATTTTAATATTGAAGGACACCTAGAACAGACTGATAAGATCGATTCTTTGTTAGCAAAAAAAAGGAGCACAACCGAGCTTATTCATTACTGAAACCAACCATTTTAAAGGCTTAACTGACAAAGAAATGATGGATGATAGAGAAATTGGTGGTTGTAATCCTCGAGATAGATCTGTAACTATAGGGAATTTCTGAACTCCTGTGACAGGTCGTAGGGTTGCGCTTTATAAGCATCCTTACCTGATAGTGGCCCCTGCATAACCTTGCTGAAACACTTTATGAAACTGCCTTTAGATATCCTCAAGGACATACTAGAAGCAGAGTTCATGGCATTGCATAACAACTTAATCAAGTCTCAGAAGCATTTTAAGAGGTGAACCAAACATAAGGGTCAAAGCTAAATTCGTTTTTAATTTGAGGTCTAACAGGGTACGATTTACTTTGGGACTACTATGGTATAATTTGCAAAATGGAAATTTCTAAGAAATTTGTCAGTCTCAAGAGTAGTATCTTTGGACTTTCTCTTCTTTTTCCCATTATGCTTCTTTAATAGAAATGTATATACATCATCTTCTTGAGATGATATATTTTTGGCCCCATATTAAACATGTTATCGTGTTTTCTAAAGTAATGATATCATGTGTAAAATATACCTTAAATTTTTTGTCTCTGTCTTTTTTTCATAAGTAATGTTATCACGTGTTAAATATACCTCATACTATAACCAAAATCTTTGAAAATTAGTATAATTTCTAAACCTTACAAATTGAGGAGTTCATATCATTCATCATATAAGCGTGAGAAAATGTAAAGTTGCATTGAGCTTCAATGGAACTTTGAGAATGAGCAATAGATATACACCACATAAATACACACACACACACACAGTACGTACACACATCACAGAAGATAGGGGAAGTTACCTCAGATTAGAGAGAGACGTGAGTGAGATGGTTCCCCCAGTTAGGCAACTTCTCGAGCTTATCACAATCATATATTATCAGTTCTTCAATACATGGAGGCCATGTTTTCTCTTTTTTTTGCTTTGGATACAAGATGGGGACAATGACTGACTCTTAAATGTTTCATATTTATAAGATTCCGACACAAAGATTCTTATTGCCAGAAATGACTCAATTCATCACAGTATTCAATAACTAAACGTTCAAGTGAGGCCAAAGACTGTACAACCCTTCACGTAGGTTAATAAGCCTAGTGATACCCGAAATCTCCAAGGTTTTTACTGATGAGGTGACACTAACCATACTTATCAGCACCACCGCGCAGCATTGTTTTATTTTTAACACCCTTGGAGATGGAATCCTTATAAGTATTACCTTGACCAATTTGGGGCAATTATGTAGACTAAGCTCGTGAAGGCGAGGACACAATCCGCTAACACTTCCATCAACATCTGTTAAACAAGTAAGCCATTCCCCCCAACCTTCATGTTCTCAAACCTGACAATCTCAAGTGACGAGAAAAAAAGAACCTGAGAAGGACGAGCTCCATACAACTCAACACCAATGTTTTTTACCCGGGACATATTTTGAATACACAACTCCCTGAGTGAGAGTAGATGGCTAACTGGCGGTAAATGCGTACATCATTCACTGTGACCAAGTGTTAGGTGCCTTATATTAGAGAATGAAGGATCCTCAACCCAACTAGTAAACTCTATGCCTCCATAGAAGTCAATTTCGAGATTGGTCAAGCTTGTATGTGGTTTTAGTGCTTCAAGTACTTCATTCCCAAGCAATTCTCTTAGAGAACCATTGAATTCACTACTCCATATCAACATAAATTCTTTAAAGCCTTTCTTATAGGATAGATTAGCCTCCCTTACATCTTATATATTCTTCACATGATGCAACCCTATAATGGAAAATTTCCCTATGAAATTAGATAGCCCCCTCAACTCGGTTAGTTTCAACATCTTACTCTTATCAAGAACAATCTTCGGCAATGTTTGCAGACTAGTCAACATACCAATCCCTCAGGACATCTCTTGTAATTCTTTGGTATCGGAGACATCAAGATGCAGCAAATTAAATAGATTACCAATTTTTTCTCGTAACTTACTTAGTTTTTTGCAACTCCGTAACAATAACGTCTCTGAATTATAAAGATCACTCACATACTCAGGTAACTGTTTGATGAGAGTCTTCGATAAATTAAGATACTGAAGGTGTATTAAATCACCAATAGAATTTGGTAGCTCATTTATCCAATAACCACTCAAATTTAACACTCTTAAGCACCGTAGATTCGGTAACAATTCATGGAGAACCTTATTGCTCTAGTGGAATTCTTCTCGATATGTCGAATTATCAATTGGTAGTGTCAAAAAAGTTCTCACACTCCAAGCCTTAGAAAATGACTTAAATTTATTATAGGCAGATGAACGATGAGTGACGAGCCTTTTCAGAAATTGTTTGTTGCTCATTACTTTTCATCTTATCATCCATCGTAAAGGCCAATTTAACTTACTCTCAACATCACCCATATACCACGCACAGAAGGTCGCGCATTCCTCTACTAGGTATCCTTTAGCAATTGAACCTTGTGGACGACTTCGGTTACAAACATATTCTTTTAGTGTGAATAAAAACCTGTTCATCATTGTAAAAAAATTAATGTAGTATTCATATGCATTAATTTAGGTGACACAAACATAATGCATACAGAAAACATACCTCTCGATGGGATACATCCATCGAAAATGTATTGGTCCATCAATCATTGCCTCCTCAGCTAAATGGATTGCCAAATGCTCCACAACATCGAAAAAATTTGAAGGGAAGATTTTCTCAAGATGACAGAGTGTAGGAACAACATGATCTTGCAAATATTTATAGTCTTTGAAGGTCATTGTCTTTGGGAAGAGTTGCCGATAGAAATTACATAATACAATCAAAGACCTTGCTACATTCGTAGGCAATGATTTTTGTACTGCTAGCGGGAGTAGTTGCTGTATTATGATACGATTATCGTGGATCTTAAGTCCAGAAATATTTCGCTCTCTAATGTTTACACGCCGTGAAATATTAGATGCACAACCATATGGGACTTTCATATTCTTCAAAACCTTACAAAATGTGTCTTTATCACTTTTACTCATTCTGAAGCATGCTGGTGGTAAATATACTTTGTTATTTGGCAAGCTCTTAGGGTGCAATGCTTTTCGAATACCCATATTCTCAAGGTCTCGAGTATGTGAACCGGGGACAACAATCAATTAAAAATGAAGTGTATAATAAAATTTCGAGTACATGTCAATCAAAAATTAGACAAACAAACATTTGGTTTCCGATCTGGCATCAACACAGTTGAGTATTCAATTTCCATAATATATATAAAGAGAGAGTGTGAAGCGGTTTAATTTTTATATCTGGCATCAACACAGTTTAATTTGTGTTTTTCATTCATAATATATATATATATATATATATATATATATATATATATATATATATATATATGTGTGTGTGTGTGTGTGTGTGTGTGTGTGTGTGTTTGTGTGGCATCAACACAGTTAATTTTTAAATAATGAACAATAAGAGAAGAAAACAAATGTCAAAACATTATTGATTCGTGGTATATATAATCGAAGACGAACATGTCCAATATATATTATGGATTCATGATATATATATACATCGAAATAAAAAAAACGGCAATAATCCCAAGAAAGTGATGCAGGTCCAAGAAAAAAAAACGTAGATGAACAGTTCAAATAAAACAAAGGCGAACAACTCCAATAAAAATAAAAATAAAAACAAAAAAAACACAACTTACCCGAGAAGAACATGTCCAAAAAAGTCTTCAATGAACAAAATGCAACATCAATGGTTCCAACCAAGAAAGTGTCACACTAGTAGAAAGGATTGATGATTGAAGATTATTAGTTCAAATCAATTGAGGGGAGAGAGGTTTGGGAGAGGTGAGGCGTGATGGGAGAGAGCATTGACGTGGTAGCTTAGAAGAGGAAACGTGTTTTTTTTTTTAAGAAAAAACAAACACCCGCCAAATAGTAAGGGGAGGCTGTTTTTTCTCAATTTTAGTGGCATTAGTTATCAAATGCCAAAAAAATACCACATTTATTTTATCATTAATTAAAAAATTCTTTATTTATGCGGCACATCAATATAAATGCTGTGAATTTTCAATACTTATAAATAAATGCTAGTAAAAAAAATTCTCATCATTTTTAAATAATATCGAGAAAAAGGTGCCGAAAAAGAATAGTTTTCTTGTAGTGGCCCTGGCTAACTCATTTCGGCTACTTAATATACATATGTTAGAGAGAAGTTTTCCTTCCTTATTTTCTCAGCTGTTGGAGTATGTACTTCGTCTCTTCTTTAAACATTTATTGTTTTCATCTTTAAACGTTTATGCGTATCTGTTTTCAGCATATGTGTGTTAATACATATCAGTTTTGTTCTTTTGTTCATGCTAATGTAAAATGCTCAATGCGTCTTTTGGAACTAAAATGTTCACATCTCTTTGTAAATCCAGTCTGTAAATCCAGATATGCATGACTGAAACCTTTGTTCAGTCATGCATATCTGAATGGAAAAACCATATGCCTATTTCGTTGGTTGAGCTGTTAATATACATCTGTTGACAATATTGATACCTGTATAATGGAGACATAAAACGAAACTAGCTAATGGGTTTGTTCCTGTGGCTTTTTTTTCTTGATTTGGTTTATGCGTCGATGTCTTTTTTATTCTTGATTTGATGCCTCTCTCAAACTCGTTTTAAGAAACAGTTTGTATTAGTTTATATCACACACATTTCTTGAACTTTGCATTTTCTTGGTAATCCTTAATAAACCGTTTGTATTAGTTTATAGAATTTTGGTATTAGTTTTTTTGTATTGTATACACGTTTTAACATCTCTCTCACTCTAAACCGTTTTCACAGGTCCGTGATATATGTTTCAACACCCGATTTTGCTAGAGTGTTTGAAATATTACCACTTCCAGAATAAGGAAATAAGAGAGGGAGCATTTATATATGTAATTCTGGTTCTTAACTATTCCTAACTGTTATATAACTGTTGAACTCCACTACTATAATATAACTTATCCCACAACAATAGTGATGTAACTGCTCACATGTGGTAGCTTCAGTAGTCCGAGTTTGAGCAGGTGTTAATATGAAACAAGGGTAAGAAATCTTGAAAACAAAATTACAGATTGGATAGTAGTGAGACATTAAGTGGATGTACACATACCAGTAATTTCATCAAAATTATGGAAAAACTTGCAGCTTATGGAAGGTAGCCTATGGGCAATTAAGAAACATTTTATAAAACGTTTAAAAAATGTTTCATAAAAAAATGTTGTTTTATTTATAAAAAATGTTTCAGAACTTTTTTTAACTCTTTCCATTTATAAAAAAATCACAACTCTTTTGTTGGTGATGGGTCTACGTTGTCTCACTTTTGAGTACATCACATCTGTTTATCCCAAAATTCTATTTTTGTAGCATGTGAAATATGAGAACATGAAGAAAATGTATAGGACCGGCTTTGTTACCTGCTTTGTAATCTATTACCTGCTTTGTTCTTAATATCCATTTTTTGTTCATGAAGAAAATGTATAGGACTTGTTGGAGACCTTAGGATCTTTAGTTTGTTTGCCTTTTTAAAAAGGAAAGTATTTTAAAACTTTTTTGGATTTTAATGAAGTAACCTTTGCATTTCTGTTTACCAATTTGATTACCTACTCGATCTTATGCATTGCTTATGATTTGACCGATTGTACTCTTATATTTGATTTAAACGAGATTCAATACTTGCTAGACCTGTTAGGAGTCTTTTCCCATTAGGATTTTAAAAAGTGTAAGGTGTTTAAAAGATTTAAAAACAAAGAAATTAAAACCACAAATGACACAAGTAAAATTATGAATT
The DNA here is from genome assembly GCA_949130495.1 of Sambucus nigra. Classification (NCBI taxonomy): domain Eukaryota; kingdom Viridiplantae; phylum Streptophyta; class Magnoliopsida; order Dipsacales; family Adoxaceae; genus Sambucus; species Sambucus nigra. Next base: position 171,334,837 of record OX422207.1, read on the forward strand.
AATTGTGTCATAGAAATATTAGGTAAAACATGCGACCCCTAAGGGCACGATTAATTCATCGAGTTTTTAATAAAAAAATGATGTCCAATTTTTTTTGCTTTAGTAAAAGTAAGGTAAAACCTTTTTGGATAAAAATAACATCCATGTTTAAAAATAAATAACGAAAGTTTTGTTATTAACGTTCATTTTAATAAAAAAAAATTAATATAATGCTTTAGGGAGATTGACTCGGTTTGAATTTATGTTTGGGTATTTGAGTTGTCTTTAGTGGATTAACCCACGTTCTTAATTATTTTCAAAATATTATATTTTTATACCTCTTTTTGTACCTCTTTTAAAATATTTATGTATGGTCCTATCAATGACGTACACTTTTGAAAATTAGCGTCGTGCCTTCAGGCACGGGCATACCCTAGTATATATACATAAGGAGTAGAATTTTCTTTACTATTCCATAAATCATAAGACAATTAGATATCCATATTGGGCCAACGAGGCAAGAAACTAAGCGTTTAGATCAAAGCTCACATAATAATACTTTTACATCCGAGTATATTTCCACTTTAATTTGAATTTTCAATAAACTTTATGATTTTTCAAAGAACTTCTGACAAAACACCACTGGTCATTATGTACTCTTTCTCTTCTCTCTTCACGACGATCTTTCATTGGAGATCCAACGATTCAAGGACGGATGTTTTTCCAACCCTTTATTTCAAAAGTAAGCTTACTTTGTAATTATCATCTTCTACCAGACGCATCTACGTCCCATCCATGTACCTGCCCCAAACCGTCGATATACCTAACCACTCATTCCATTTTCACTTTAATTTGAAAACGTCGCATTCACGAACACTCTCTTTATTCCCCTTTCCCAAATCATAACTCTCTCTCACACACCAAAATAGGAAGGGGACGGTCAAGTTCAAAGTTTTGCAAGCTTCTCTGATAAGCTTTGCACATTTATTGAGTAGGAAAGGGATGCTTACTATCAAAACTAAAAGGAGCCAGTAACAATGTGTGGCTGTTTACACCATCTCAAATACTCAGGTCCAAGGACCACCTCAACTCTTCACAAACAATCCATCTCATCGGCGCCGGAGCTTTCGAATCGGAAAGTATCGCTTCTGATCCGTTCAGTGGAGGCCCCTACACCGGCGTCACGAACGGTCGAATTCTCAAGTTGCAACCAGATGCCCACAGTTGGGATAATTTTTCCCTTCCTTCTTCTCAAAGGTACATCCACTTTTGTCACCCTTTTCTTGTCCTAGAATAAAAAAAATTAATATTGACTACATCCCCTTTTTTCACACTTTTTTCACCCTTTTCGTTTCCTACATCCACTTTGTATTCTTCATTGATATACTTGCTTTGATTTAATGAAAGTTTGAACATCTAATGGAGACGGAAGGGGTGTGTTCGTTCATTTGCACCGAAAATGGATTTTGTTTTACTATCATGATTTTTTGGAAGAGGCTTTTGTGTTCTTTAAAAACCCGGGACTCCATATGAAACTGAATATGGGTTTTGTTCTCTTTAAATATCTAACGGTTTTTCACTTTTGATTTTCTGGTAAACTCTTTATCGTGTAGGTAATGGTTTTTCACTTTTGATTTACTTTGTTGTCGTAAGCTGAGTATTGGGGAAGAATATTTTGGGGTGTTCAATAAAAAGCTAGCAAAAAGTTTTATTAATTGGCAAGTAGATGTTTATGAAGCTTGGATCTAAGGCTGTTTCGTTTTTAGACTGATAGAACAACGTCAGGTAAGATCTTTAAAATACAAGTTTTTCATCACATATATGTTTTTATTTTTTTTCTGTATAGTATTGAAGGCGTATGAGAAGGGTTTTGTTCTTATCATTAGTTTGTTGGCATTTGTTTTTCAATTTATTTACGACTTTTATATTCTTCAATTTGATAAAAGGTCTAAGTAAGTGTTTCACTTTAGACAAAAACCAACTCAAATATTGGTTATTTAAAGTTCAATATGCTATTGTGAAAATAAAGGTTGCCGATTGATTTTTATTGGGAGATTTCTACGTTTCTAATTTCATAAAGGCAGATTATTTTTTTTCTGAATATTCATTTATATTTTCGTTTCAAATTTCCAAACACGTTGACCATTTTTAAATCCGTATCATATTCATTGTACCTTCAATAGAAAAATGTGGCGATAAAAAAACTTTGTGCTTGAACTCACGATTTGTTTAAGCTTCAACGCAACAGGAAAGTTGGGAGGCTTCTTTATGTGTATGCTCATCCACTTCTCAACATTGATTTTTTTGCAGTCAAGAGCACAGGGCTCAAGGTAGAAACCACTCTCTCTCTCTCACTATGTTATTTGTTCAACCTCTCATTGTTATTAATGGAGATTTTTATTATGTTTTTGTTGCTGTCCGACGCCTCCATCGCCACGAGCAGTGGAGGAGCCAGGAATTCTTGCCAGGACGGGCTGTCTTAAGGGTGATATCCGGGGGTTCGGGGGCGGGAGCCCCGGAGCGGAATTTTTTTGAAGTTATTTAAATTATTTTGAGAAAAATCACCAAAAGTCCTATTAGGGGTGCGCTGAGTTTATATTTTGGGCGGGCTGAATTTATATTTTAACACTGTATTTTCTTTTTATAATAAATTAACACTATAATTTTTTTTATTTTTTTTTTTGGGGGCGGGCTGGGACCCCCCCAAGCCACCCCCTGGCTCCGCCCCTGGCCACGAGCCTCATGAGCGTCCTCTACATCATACACAACTTCTCAACATCGTCTCTAATGTCACGGTTAGGCAGTAATTTCCGTTTTTGCAAATATATATTTGCCAAGTTCGAGTATGTATACTTTTTTTCAATTTTTATTGTTTTCTTACATGAGCTATCCTAGATATTTTTTTCATTTAATATTTTTATTATTGACTATTTCTTTAGTAAGAAGGGAGCAACACAAAAAACACTACCATTACTGTCATTTGGGATACGATTAATAGAAAAAGCGAAAAAATGTTACGGAATAACTTAAAAAAAAAAGTAAATTCAAATGCAAATCCGATTATATTATATGGTATTTTTTATTTTGTGATATTGAAACGTTGTAAAAGAAAATATAAATAGGACGAGAGAGATGTAACGTTGAATTAAAGAAGCTTGGCATAAAAACTGAATAAACAGGTGGACACGATTTTGCCAGCCTAAAAAACTTGCTACATGAACAAAATCTATTGTATGAATTTGGGGTCCATTTGTGTCCTGCCGCAGCTTGGTATGAGTGAACTACTCAAACATACAGACATAATACTGATCACGTTATCTCCATCCTTAGTCTTTTGAATTTCTTGGAGACCTGGTGCTAAGTTTATACGTCCGCATGTTGGTTTGGTGCCAAGATGGTCTTGTTCTTGTTTGCAAGTTGGTTTAGTCTTCTTTTGTGTTGAGTCTTGACCTTCTCCTTCTTCTTCTTCACCATAAGCAGCGTTGATGAGCAAGTAGAGTTCCAACCCAACAAATTCTGCAGGTGACTGTGTGAAAATGGCTCCTCAATGATGGTGTCCGAAGGTGCTGTTAACTTGATCACCATTACTTTTTCTGTCAACAGCTTCTTCGATCTTCTTTCTTCAACAGGCGACCTTGTTTACTCTTGTTCGCAGTACGTCCTTTGTTTTTTTGACGTCTATCTTCTATCAGGTGTAGTAGACGCATATGTTTGCATGTGTGGTGTGCTATAAATACTAGAGTCTAACGTAGGTTCGTAGAAGTAAACTCACTACTAGTTTAGTCACTGCAGGACTCGATTTGTTATACAAATGAAATACTTCACTCTAATCAATCCCTCCAAAAAACGGTGCACCAATTACTAATTTTCATATTTATTGTTTTTATCATTCTAGAAATAAGATTTTATATTCCCTCTTGTACTACAAGAAAATATAATTTTTATGACCATCTTAAAAATTGACATAATGATAGTCTTAAAAAAATTGTCTTTTAATGGCAGTATTTTGATAAAGTGTCCAGTAATAAAAAAAAAATTGGCATGACTTATTTATAAATAGTGTTACATAATAAAGTAATTTATATGACCCTTTTTAAATATCTATTATATATAATTATTTTTTTTGTTGCAATTTAAATTAAAATAGTTGTCCAGGTGGCATAAATTTTAGAGGGAGTACGGTTCATCATTTCATCCACCATTCCACTTTCAAGATCACCCCCGCTAAAATCGTGAAATAGTTAGCAGGAGATAGAATTTCAAAAGGATTCAAGGTATCTCTCTCTCTCGATCGATCTATCGATCGCTCTGTGTCTCTCGATCGCCTCTCAATCCTAAGAAATCCTTTTCAATGAACAGGGTAAATAGCTATTCCAAGAAACCCTTTTCTCTCCAATGAATGGTTGATATATGCTCTGGTGGTATGAATGATTGAACAACTATTTTGATATGATTTTCAACCATTAAATCCTTTCCAAAGTTAATTCAGTCAATGAAAATAGTTAATCCCTTTTGATAGGATTAACTATTTTCATTGAACAACTACTTTGAATTTATCATTTTTTTTTGTAGCCTTATTATTTGATTTCATGTTTTTTCATTCGTACTTAATGATTCAGGTTAGGTTTTTCTTAGATTTATGGTATATTTTAATTTCTTGGAGGCTTTCATACAGATATATCGTTATACACTCACAAATGCACGTACACACATGATGTACTCGATAAAATATCTTGTGTATAAAAGAACCCTATCATTTTCGAATCTTGATTATATTTGTAATTTTCAGCAGTTGCTAAAATCATAATAGTTGAACATTGTCAACATAGAACAATTTACCACTATCAAATAAGAGTGAGCATTATGAAGATTAATTATCAGAAGGCTTGTGCATTTGTATAAGTCAGTACAATCGTCAGAACCTATAAAAAATATGGAATTACCTGTATATTTAGGGCTTTAACTATAGCAACACCAATCAAAAGTAGAAGTAATACATCTCAGTCAAGAGTTAATTTTTATTCAGCATGTATTATTTTCAAAACCGATTTTATATTTAATAGAAAAGTGGTTTACAAGATATACCATATTCTTTTTGTTATTTGAATTAAAATGTAGTTATTAAATGTAAAATTCAATGGTGACTAAAGAAGGTTAATACAAATTTTCTCAAACTATTTCTTTGGCGTTATACAGTTCATTTACATAGTATTTTACCGTTTGTAGTATCAAGCAAAGCAATATATAATTCAATAACAGGGTTATTGAATTACACATTCCTTGTTTCAGGATGATATTCGATCATTATACAACCATTGTTTCTTATGTATCGGAATTTTTATTATGTATGCCTTACGGTTGTATTTTCCTATATATATATATATATATATATATATATATATATATATATATATATATATATACACACACACACTAGCTGAATGCCCGTGCCTGAAGGCACGACGAAAATTTCCAAAGTGCATAATTGCAAAAGGGCAAAAATTTCATTCCCCAATAAAATAAAGTGTAATTTAAATGAAAATGGTCATAATCTCCTTATGTTTAAAGTACTATCCATGCTTAACAAATAGTTCAACGACATTCAAATAGTCTAAACTCATCAAACAAATTCACATATAATTTTGCAAAACCTATGAAAAAAAAAACACATAGTACTACTCTGCTAAATATATATAGCTATATATTGGTAAAAAAATTAATATTAAGTAGAATAATAAAGAAAAATATGTGATTGCATCAAAATACCAAGTTAATCTCAATTTTAAAATATTTAATTTCGACCACACCTATCCACAATCTAAAAAAAATTGATGAATTAATCAACCCAAAAATAAATGCAAAAATGGATGGATGTGTTATATATCATATTATTCATACAAATTAACAAAAAAATACAGATACTTTATAACATGGCAAGTGTAACACCCCGTAAATCCAAGGACCTTTAATTAAATAAAATTTTTGTAAAAAAATAATTTCTTTTATCAGGAGGAATAAAATCCACGATTATTGAACTTGTAAAATTCGAGGAATTTATTAATCTGGAGAATTGAGGATTAAATATTTTGGACTATTTTATGTCGCCTTTTTGAGACCTTAAAGTTGCAAGATATTATAAATTAATTCGTATGGCAATTTGGAGTGCACGATTGAATCCAAATGGGTCAAAATAGTTGGAAATGAGTGGCCATATGTATATATTGAGTTTCAGGACTTAATTATACATAATTGATCTCCAAATAAAGAGTTTGGGTCATTTTTAGGAGGTGACTAATAACCTTCACTTGTATTGTTGGGCAATAAGGAGTCTTTGGGAGGTTTTCTCCTCCCTTCGCTGGGTGGAGTGGGTGTTGTCCAAGTCTGTGAGAGTTGTCCTGAAGTCATGGCACCCATTTAAGTGCTCGAAAGGTGCTAAAGAAATATGGAGAAGTGCTCCTCACTATACATTTTGGACGATTTGGAGGGAGAGAAATGCGAGATTCTTTGAACGTAAGGGAATGGATCCTTCAAGATTATGACACCTTTTGCTTGAGTTCTCTAATGATGTGGTGTAGAGAAAACCACAATAAATCTATCTTTGTTTTTTTGGACTTTTTCGAGGAGATAAATAGAGTTCAGTTATCTATTTAATTGGGGTGGGGGTCGTATGTCTTTGGACCCTATAGTTGCCTATTTCTCTTTTTTTATTCGCTTGTGATGTATCTACACCTTATGTACAGGTCCTGTCGCCTTGGCGGTTTCTTACTATAATCTTTTATTTATACAATAAATTAAAAAAAGATATATATATATTAAAGTAGGAAACTTACGTATGTCATAAGCTTGATCTATGACATCACAAAATATATTTTTTTTGTAATACCCACTTTGCCCCTCAAATATTTGGTATATATAATAAGTAATAATGATATTTTTACTGTTCCATAAACACATAAGATCTTTAATGGTTTAGATTTGACCCAACAACGCAAAAAGCAATGGTTAAGATTGAACATTGCCCCTCCAAAATCGTTTGTCCAGACTTTGTGACTTAACTTTAACTTCTTTTATTTTCAGTACTTCTACAGTTGATCCATAAAATGTGACTTGAACTTCTTTCATTTCGAGTACTACTAGGGTGGCTGGAGAGCAGGTACATAGGTTGGTATTGTGCCCACTATAGGAATATTGAATTTTTTCGACATAAATTAAATGCCGAGTAACGTGACAGTGAAGAAGAAGGTGATTGGTCGTCTCCTCCTTCTTGCACAACCAACACCGGTTGGCCATTTTCCTTCCTCGTTTCTGCAATCCCTCAGTCGTCAAAATAGTCTATCCAACCGTTGTCCACATAAAGAAGCTAACTTTATGGGTACGAACTCTGCCAAATCAACTTCCAAGGAAGAGAGGCACTCCCACTGCCCCTAAGCACATTATAATAATTCTTAACCGAAAAAGGGCATCCTAAGAGCCCGTCCACCTCAAACCATCAGAAGCATCGGATGGAATAGTGCCGAATTCAGCCACTCAAAGAACACCTCCGCCTCCTCCAACTCCCAATCCCTAAGCCCTCTTCTAAACTTCGGATCCCACACCACACGACCTCCAACCCTCTTCCTATGATCCTCTATAGTCCCCTCTCTATCTCCCCCAATATGATACATCCCTAGATAAATATCCTCTAGAGAGCCTCCATCACCCCATTTATCTTTCTAAAATCTGATATGATTCCCTCTCCCTATCCAGAATTAAGTATACTTAGAGAAAACATCCCACCTATGAGAAATACACTTCCACAAACCCACCCCATTAGTAGATTGCCCCTCCCTTGGGCCCCATCCAAACGGGTCAGCCCCATGACTAGCCATCGTCACTTTACTCCATAGCCTGCCCTCCTCCCTATTAAACCACCACAACCACTTGCCTAGTAAAGCCTTGTTGAAATGGGCTAAACTTATCACCCCCGCCCACCCTCCTTCTGCGGCAAGCACGCCTCATCCCAACTCACGAGATTGTATTTGAATTGATCATCATGTCCTCTCCACAGGAAATTCCTCATCAACTTGTTGAGTCTTTTGCCAACTTAACCAGGCAAGGGGAGAACAAACATGAAATACGTCAGAAGACTCGATAAAACAATTATGATCAACGTTAACCTTCCCCCCTGGACAAATAACTATGCTTCCAACCTGCTAACCTCCTTTGGACCCTCCCAAGAAACGGATCCCACATCAAAGTGGGCTTGAACTTATCCCCCAAGGGGAGGTCGAGATAAATTTTTAGAAGCGACCCGACCGTACACCCAAGTACTTCAGCTAAAAAACCCACGTTGTCGCCCCCATCGATGGCAAACATCTCGCTCTTTCTGACCCTGATGCGGAGCCCCGACACTACTTTAAAACACACCAGCATCAACCTCAACGTCCTCACCTCATCCACGGTCTCCCCAGAGAAAATAATAGTATCGTGTGCAAATAGAAGGTAGGATATCACGACGGGTTGGCAAACCCCACCCCCAATAGTGAAGCTAGAGACTAGGCCTCCCTGCACCGTACGACTCTTCATCCGGGAAAATGCCTCCTTAACCAGAATAAAGAGGAAGGGGGATAAAGAGTTGCCCTGCCTAAGACTCCGAGAACTCGAGAAGAAACCTTCTGGCACCCCATTCACCAAAGCAGAGAAATTGACAGTCGAGACACATCTTTTCATCCAGCGACACCACCGGTCCCCGAAACCCATCCTTCTTAGAAGATAGAAGATAAAATCCCTGTTCACATGATCATAGGCCTTCTCATTATCAAGGTTGCAAATAATTCTCGGTATCCCACTTCCCAACCTAGACTCGATGCACTCATATGCCACCAATACCACATCAAGAATCTGACGGTCCCCCACAAAAGCGCTTTGAGCATCGGACACAAGAGGATCAATCACCTTTTTAAGCCTAACCGATAAGACCTTAGAAATGAGCTTCTAAACACTACTAACAAGACTGATGGGTTTTAAGTCTCTCACATTCGTTGCTCCACCTTTCTTAGGCACCAAATTAACAAACCTAGCGTTCAGACTCATAAAAAAGTAACCCTTATCATAGAACTCAGAGAAAATTGCCATCACATCCTCCCTGAGAACCGTCCAGCAATGCTCAGAGAAGGCCATAGTTAACACATCAGGGTCGGGTGCCTTGTCCCCACACATAAACCTTAATGCCTGGACCACCTCATCCTCCGAGAACATCCTTTCCAACTGAATAACATCCTCCCCTAATATGCTAGCCACCGGAAGATCATCTAAGTGGGGACGTCCTGCCCCTTCTCCTATCACACTCCAGTAAGATAGGGGAGTGATCAGAAGTAACCCTTGGAAGATAGGACTAAGTTTCCCCTGTAAAATGCTCCTCCCACTCGTTAGAAAGAAGAAGACGATCAATCCGTGAAAAGGAAGGAATGTCCCTTAGACTCGACCATGTAAATAAACCTTCCTCCAAAGAAATTTCCACCAAATACAACTCATCGATGAAGTCAAATAAGTGACGTGTAAAAGCATTCAATCTCCCCCACCGCTCCTCTCACAAGGGAATCGAATAATGTTGAAATCACCCCCCGTACACAACGGAACGCCCCAAACAGTTTTGGCCCCCGCCAATTCCTCCCATAAATCATTGCAAACCAACTCCACAACTAGCTCATAAAATCACAAAAAACTCCAAGTAAAGCCATCCTCTAAATTTCTGAATAAACAAGAAACGGACCTAGATCCCACTAACATATCAATCTTCTCCACAACTCTATCATCCCACATAATAAAAATCCGTCCTGACGTCCCCTCATAATCAAGGCAACACCACTCAATACAAAGCCCTCCCCAGATAGACTGCACCAACTCCCTATCCAAAACACCCATCTTTGTCTCTTGTAAGCAGACAACATCCGGTCTCCACCGCGATAAGGCTCCACTAACTACACCTCTTTTCTTGGGATCATTCAATCCCCGTACCTTCCATGAAATGATGCGTAGATTCATAAATTATAACTTAAAACACCCCCTTCTACAACCTCTACCCTTCCCCTCCGCCTTTCTTCTAAAACACGGAACAACGCAAAAACATCCTTCTCGTTCACTATATATGATACCCCTAGAAATTTACTAAAACATCCAATCATAATACAAACCCAATCCTCCACCTCCCCCTCTAGGTACTTCACGATACTACCACCCCCGGACACCTCCCCCTCCTCCTCTAATTCCTCAATATCAACCCAAAGTTTAGGGCACGAAAATCCCAAATTACACAACTTCTCCTGTCCACTCAAAGATTCCCCCGAGGTGCTAGAAACATCTTGGACATCCGCTACCTACTCTAACTCTTCTAAACCCCTTTCCATAATCGTACACAGCGGGACACCACTATGAATGCCTGCACTAGGTGAGAACCCTGGATCACCACCCACAGAGGACCCATCACTGAACTCCCTCTGAACCTCTAACTTGCTAGCTCCGCAACCCTTCATAGTTCCACCAGTCTTCCACTTAACTGATCTAGTTTTTGCACTAATTCCCAGCAGCATAAAAGATTTAATATTTTTAAGACCATGCATTGAATTGACCAAGTAAATATCCTTGTTACCACCATGAGAACGCACTGATTTCTTAGACACACTCTCCTGCCTTTGCGTACCTTTACAACCACCTGACGAAAAATGGACTAAGTCTTCGACTTGCTCATTAGACGTGCTAGGAATGCACCTCCCATCATAAAACATGTGCCTTAGTTCCTCCCTAAGAAACGAATAGGGGCCCACCATACTCACCCTTTCATCATCCACACAATTTACTTTGGCAAGAGACCCATCTCCACATGAAATTTTTTTAACACAAGAGTTCACATGAAAAAACGCACTTGACTTTGCACACAAAGATGTGGTCTTGGTATCCCCATAATTACTCACATCTTCCAAATGGTTAATCACCCTAGGACCCGCTGACTTATAAAAATAAGTCTCTATCAGATACTGCTGCACTCAACCTAGGATGACAGACCTCCGTAGCAAGGATAAGCGTCGTATCCCCCTTTTTCTCCATCACGAGAGATTTATTTCGCACACTTCTAGGAAAGTACGTCTCTTGCAGGCAAACGTCGGCCAACGCGAGCTCTGCTTTAGATCCATCACTGTCAGACGTGACAACCCCATAGGTTGATGGCTCTACGGCCACCACTGGACAAGAACCTGCTACCAGAGTAGCTACCACCTCCTTATTCTTACTTGGAGCCCAAGCCACTATCTTAGGCATCAAAATCCTTGGCATAGGCCTCCTTCTTAGCTTTTCGTCCTCCACGAACGTTGCCATTGTCTCCGGGAACGGGCAGATACGAACCCTCCAGTTTAACACTTTAACTCCCTTCGACCAGACCTATCCGCCTCAGCACTACAAGACCTCACCTTAGGCACATAATAGTCACCTTAATAATAGCAATCCCCCATGTCTTCAATCAAAATGGGTAAACGAAACACCCACCCACCAGCGTTAACGAATACTGCTTTCGGGATAAAATGATTCCCTTTAATTAGGATTCTTGCCCACCCAAGTTCTTCCCCCGTCTGCGTGACCTCATCCACCATAGAGAAACCCCAACATCTATCACCAATGGAATAAAAAACTTCCTCTCCCCAAAGGTATAGAGGTAAACCCATTACCCTGATCCAACGAGAACCTGGTTTCCGAACATTCTTAGGACTGTAGCCTAGAGGATGCCACCTATCAAGACACAGAGGCGATCCAAAGAATCACCATTTCTTCAAGCTAAAAATTATGGTAGCCTCAGCTTCCGAAGAGAAAGCAATACAGAAAGTATAGGGAGACAAAACACGGGTCATAGTCCCACCGATGGTCTCCTAATGCTCCTTGACCCATGCCTTCATTTTCTCAAGAGACGAGGGAACAATTCCAGCGTCGCCCACCCTACCCACCAACGCCCGCCTAAAGAACTTGACTCTAGACGTACATGAGTCATCAGATATGCAGAAGTCTACATTACTAGAACCATCAACCTGAATAGAAATGGGAGAGAAAGGCTAGGGGTCCAACTTGGCATCTTGAAGATAAGATTTCTTCATCTTCATCAGTTTGATGGTGTTACCTCAAATTGTTTACAATTATTTGTCATATAAAAAAAAATTTATTACTTAAATTATATACGACTAAATACGACTAACATTTGGGAAAGGAATTTTTGCCGTTTTGTAATTACGTACTTTGAAAATATTGCTCTTTTATGGTTACGTACTGTGGAAATGGGCATTCCCCTAATATATATATATATATTTATATATATACCGACACTATGATGCTACGACACGCACAAGCTATATTAGGTTTACAAAAAATAACAAAACGGTCAAAATCTATATAAAGGTACTAAAAAAAGTAAAATAGCACGAAAAAAAATTATAAAACATATATTAAAAAATAATAACAATATTACTACACACAATAGGGCAACCTTTGAAATGTAGCTAGGGATAGTCTTGGCTGGGGCTTTGGGCTTGGGGATTTGTTACGAGACTAAATTTTGGCACATTTGACTGTAACATTGTCGTATTTCCCTTGATTTAATGCATTTGAAACTGCAAATGCTAATTGATCTACAAGATAACATACACGCACATCAGACCAGGTTTTTTTCGAGAACTAGCAATTAAGGTGTGTCTATTTGGACTATGATTTTAACACTTTTGAGTGCTTATCATAAGTCGTCATTAAGTTCTTCAACACCAAAGATTGTATTGAAGAAAAGAAACAACGAAAAAACCTACTAAAATAATTTTTGAATATCTTAATTATTTGTAACTATTGGATGTAAGTAAAAGAACAATATTAAGTCTTCATTATAGATGCTAAGTGTAAACTCGCGCGATGCGTGGTAGCCGATTTGATGTTTGAGGTAAAAAAATATTCAAAAACAATTGACTGGAAATTGGGACATAATTCTTTTATAGATTTCATAAAAAAATGGACTATTATAAGAAAAGATAAAACAACTTGAACAAAAAAAAGGATAAAATCTCACAATTAAAAACTATGTCAATATCAAATCTATCTTCTTATAAATGATAGGACTCAAATTTATACGAGAAAATAATCAAAATGGTCATTCCATATTGAATCAAACTATCAAAATAATATGTCCTCATAGTTAAAACTAAAAAATGGAAATTAAAAATAGATTCTTCTCGCAAGAGAAATTTAAAATCCGCAACACAGTTTGCAAACTGATTTTCTTTTCCACTTTGAACCAGCTAGACGAAGCTTGCAAAAATTATTCACTACTTAAATATATACCTATGTGATATAGATAAAAATATATGCTTAAAACGTAAAATCGACATTAAACATTTATATATATATAATTTCCTTTTTAGATTTATTAAGATACATAATGTTCTTAAAACAGATATTGAACTTAGTTGAGTAATTTTTCTTGTTATATATTAGACATATTTTCAAACAGCATCTGATGTTTTGGATTATGGACATCTTTGAATCCCCTGGATGAAAATTGGAGTTAACATTAATGGTAATTCTGACAATATTAATGGTGGGTTCTTTTCTTGTATCTAAGTACTATCTACTATGTCAAATACTTATCAAGACTCAAAGTTATGCTCTAAAAGTGATCTATTTGAAATTGTTTTAGATAGTTTTGAAGATCCCAAGCACAACCCAGTAGCAAAAAGATTTAAGTGGTCCCTAATGATGTGCTGATTTTCTAATTTTCCAAGAACAACACTGTTTTAGATAGTTTTTCTAAGCTTGATTGAACCTGGTGCTAGCTTTGTTGATGCTCTCTATATCAAAATTCTCTCCTTATGAGGTCTCTACTGATGTGCTATTTTTTTTTAATCTAAATAATTAGTGGTAACAGTGGAGGATTTAGGATTTATGCTTGAGGGCAAATGCGGGGGGGGGGGGGGGGGGGGGGGTCGGTTACAGGAGCCCCCCTGGGGCGAATTTCTTTTGGTTTAATTGGAATTTTATACAAATTATAACTTTAATTTCTACTTTCATTTTAGAAGAACTAAATGTTTAAATTTCTCTTTTACATTGACCAACACCTTTTTACACTACGATGGTTAACTTTTTGCCAGGCCAAGCTGACAATTGAGACTCTGAGAAACACTTTCATTTATTAATGTTTTTTTACCTCTATAGTTTATTATAATCTTTAATGGGTACTTTGTTTTTGCTTTTATTTTTTGCGTTAAAGCATTATGTGCTTTTACACGATGTGAAGTAGATGTATTTCTGGAATATGATCATGCATACTTTTAATAACAGGTGACTTATTTGGGGTACATAAAAAGATGGGAAGATTAAACTCACATCAATGGAACCAAATCATGGTAAACTCAGTTTGTACCTTGGATTTACTATTGAAATAAATACATTAATGTTCTCCAATGTACTTCTTTCGTGCTCTAAATCACCTACAATATATAGTATTATATATTGATTTGTAACATGACCGAACAAATTGAAAACATCGACGAGTACATATGTTTTAAAAATTGCAAAATTTCAAATGATTTGGAGTAGATGAAGTTTTGGATTACGTGCATTCAGATTTAAAAAAAGGCGCTTTTGGGAAGATATTCTACGAGAGATTTTGAAGATTTTTTAATAGATTTTCAGTAGAAAATTTCTTGCAAGTGTTTCTGTATTTTTTCATTCTAGTTGTAGATATGTTTGGCACGTTGGGATCATTTAGCTTCAAAAGGATGGGATTACTCAAGCCATGATTATTCAAAATGGTGAGGTTAATATTTATAAGCTATAGAGATATGGGGTTAAGATTAAGTTATTTGGTTATCTGTATATAGTTATCTGATTATGTTATTTGTTAATTTATGGTGTAAAAGATTTATGAGGTATAAAGATGCTTGGGAAGAGCTTAAACTGATCTTTGCCAAAAATGGTGAGAAATGTTGTTATGGTTGATTCGTTGAGGAGGGGAAAAAGAAAAAAACTAGTGATGTGGAAAAAAGATGACAGCTGGAAATTTATTTGCTCGTTTTTCAGTAGTGATGAACACAAGGTAATAATTTTCAATGTATGTTTTATGCTAAATTTTTTTTTCTTACATTTTAGTAAATTAACTTGAAATATATCACTTTTTTGTTGCAAAAATTTGATAGTGCAACATATTCTTTTATTTTTCTTTGTAGAAAGATTTGATTGAGTTGCAAAAATGCTCGGAGGATTCTGATGACGCATCAATCTGTCAGAAAGGCCTTGGAAAGAGTTCGGTATACATGAGGGTCTTGGATGGCAGAACCAAAAGTTACAAACCAAGATTGTAGATTTAAAAATCCTACTCCAAGGGCATAAGTCGAAGATGACTGCAATGAAGGCTTCCTTATTGCAGGAAAAAGATGCTGGAAGATATCCCTGAAGGATCTTCTGCCCCTTTTAATCAATTTGCATGATGACAGTGTTTATTTTATCATTTTATTTGTGATGAGAACTAGTTTAAACTCATTTCTCAGTTATTTACTTTTGAGCTTCATTGTGATTATTAGCAAGGAATTTTATTTATCGCAAAATATCTTCTGCAACGAAATAAATGTTGCTGAAACCTATTGTCATAAAGGTGATTATTATTTGCAATTGAAGGCGTCTTTTTTTTTTTGCAACGAAGTCTTAAGTGTTACGAAAGACTTTTATCAACGAAATATTAACATTTATAAATGAATTTTAATTCTCTCAAAATATCTTTTGCGAGGATTTATTAGTATCTTTTGCAACAAAATATTCATTGTAAAAGATTTTTGGTACAAATATGAGAAGTTTTTGCAACGAAAAAGCTTTTTCTTTTCCAACGAATTATTTCGTTGCAATATATTTTTAGTGACGATGACAAAATTTCCTTGCAAAAGATCTATAGCATGATGGCTAGTGTAAGGAACGTCGCAAGGAAAAAAAACGTTGCAAAAGGTATTTTGCAACAAAAGTAAACATTTTGCAACGATTTTTTTCCTTGATAAAGCCATAATTCTTGTAGTAGTATAACTTTGAGAAATAAAATGTGCTACGTAGATTGTTTTTGATTTAGTAGATATAGCATTTTAGAGTATATAATAGATGTGAGGAACATTGTTATTGAAATTAATTGAAGGCTTTGCTGCGTTAACTTTATCAGAGGTGAAGTAGATCATGCTATAGAAGTAGTGTATGGATAAAATGGTAATTTAATAATATTTCATAGATTAACAACTATAATTACATTTACACCCTTAGAATATGTTTCTACTGAAGTGTTTATGTTAACAATAGATTAACAATCTCTAGTGTTAAAGAACTCTTTTCCTACTAAAACTATGATATTGGATACGATCAATAAAAAAAGCGAAAAAAATTACGGAATAACTTTAAAAAAAAAGTAAATTCAAATGCAAATCCAATTATATTATATTGTATTTTTGGTTTTGTGTGATTCTAGTCCTTCGGATATTGAAACATCGTAAAAGAAAATATAAATAAGACGAGAGAGATGTAACATTGAATTAAAGAAACTGGCATAAAAACTGAATAAACATGAAAACCTGAAAACATAACAGGACACAATTTTGCCTGCCTAAAAAACATGCTACATGAACAAAATCTATTGTGTGAATTTGGGGTCCATTTGTGTCTTGTGCCAGCTTGGTATGAGTGAACTACTCAAACATGCAGACATAAAACTGATCACGTTATCTCCATCCTTAGTCTTTTGAATTTCTTGGAGACCTGGTGCTAAGTTTATACGGCCGCATGTTGGTTTGGTGCCAAGATGGTCTTGTTCTTGTTTGCAAGTTGGTTTAGTCTTCTTTTGTGTTGAGTCTTGACCTTCTCCTTCATCTTCTTCACCATAAGCAGCGTTGATGAGCAAGTAGAGTTCCAACCCAACAAATTCTGCAGGTGACTGTGTGAAAAATGGCTCCTCAATGATGGTGTCCGATGGTGCTGTTAACTTGATCACCATTACTTTTTCCGTCAACAGCTTCTTCGATCTTCTTTCTTCAATAAGCGACCTTGTTTACTCTTGTTCGCAGTACGTCGTTTGTTTTTTGACGTCTATCTTCTATCAGGTGTAGTAGACGCATATGTTTGCATGTGTGGTGTGCAATAAATACTAGAGTCCAACGTAGGTTCCTAGAAGTATACTCACTACTAGTTTAGTCACTGTAGGACTCGATTTGTTATACAAATGAAATACTTCACTCTAATCAATCCCCTCAAAAAACGGTGCACCAATTACTAATTTTCATATTTATCGTCTTTATCATTCTAGAAATAAGATTTTTTATTCCCTCTTACTTGTACTACAAGAAAATATAATTTTTATGAGCATCTTTAAAATTGACATTATGACAGTTTAAAAAAACTTGTTTCAAAAAATAAAATATATGTAATTTAATGGCAGTATTTTGATAAAGTGTCCAGTAATTAAAAAAAAATTGTCATGAGTTGTAAATGGTGTCACATTATAAAGTAATTTATATGACCCTTTTTAAATATCTATTATATATAATTAATACTTTTATGACCATTTAAATTAAAATAGTCATCCATGTGCCATAAATTTTAGAGGGAGTACGGTTTATCATTTCATCCACCATTCCACTTTCAAGATTTCGAGTTAATAGGAGGGACCCAAAAGGTTTGAGAGATGAAAGGCGGGGATGGAAGCTCTCACCACTACTTCCGGGCTAAAGATGTCAGGTTCAGGTTGTCCAAGGAGTATATTGGCAGCGACTTTCAGTTCAGACTGTGGTCCGATAGCGAGAAGGGTGTCAAGGAGTTGATGTTAGTCAAAGGGGAGGTGTTGTGGCTGAGTTCCTGCCTGTGGAAGGCATCCAAGCATTCCGGGAACTTTTTTCAAATGCGACAATATGCGGACCGTAAAATCATGGCGTTCTCGTCTCGGATTGGAAAGGTAGGTTTTTTCAACATTGTAATCAGGAAGAACAATTCGAGGATGCAAGTTCAGATACCGAAATGCTTCCCGGGGAAAGGATGGGTGGCAGTGTGTCATATTTTTAGGAGGGTAGAATCTTTTGTGGTCTGTAAGAAGACTGGTCAAGAGCTTAAGATGAAGGGTAAGGTAGTAGAAGGTAAAACTTATCTGAAGGCTGCCATGGTGGAGACTTGGCCGTTTTCGGCTATTAATATCTCTTATAACCCCAAGCTTGAGATGGACCTGGCAGTTGAAGATGACTCATGTTGTTCCAGAATTGAGTTTTTTCATAAAGCTTTGATCGGTCAGTTTGGAAACCCTCAGAGCTCTTCGCCGGGGAGGGACAAGGTTTTACGTTGGGCTGAGTCTCGATGGAAACCGGTGGGAGGTCTTCAAGTGAGACAGCTGAATGCGTCATTATTTCTCTTTATGTTGGCTTCTGTAGAAGAGGGTGCTAGAATTCTGGAGGAACGTGGTTGGAAGTTTGAGGGAGAACCTGTTTGTTTGTTAAGGTGGCATCAATTAGCTGGCTTCTCGCAAGTCCCATGTGATTTGGGTTACCGGTGGATTCGTGTGATGGGTCTTCCCCTTCATCTTTGGGGGGAAGAAGTCTTTAGTGCCATTGGTGAGAAGTGTGGAGGCTTCATCAAAGTAGACTTTGCTACGTTGACAGGAGAAGAAACTCAGTGGGCGAGAATTCTTGTGAGTGGTTCTAGTGTGCTTCCGTCTAAAATCAAGATTGGTGTAGGGGGCTGGGTTTTTCTCTTGAATGTTTGTGAGGAGATTCAGGAGTGTGTTTTCGGTGATGTTAATACTAGTAGAAATGGTGGGGTTTATCTAGATACTCGTCTCAGTAATATTCATGGTTTGTTGGGGAATCAACCATCCTCTTCCATCACTGGTTCTGAAATGGGTATCTCGGAGAATAGAGGCGGGAAGGAGCTGTGTGTAGAGGAGTCTAGAGAGGAGCGGCAGGAGGGCGTAACTGGATTGCCGGATGGTCCGGTCAAGCCTGTGGGGCGTCCGACACAGGGTGACGGCGTCAGCAGCGGGTTGGTGGCCAACACGTCTGTTGACAGATGTGAGGGGTCTGAGTTATCTGAGGGTGCGGCTGCAGATTTTCTGGGAATGGAGGTTGGTAACAGCGGCCCATGCATTGTCCCTTTCGTGTCAGATAAGGGTCAATGTCATGGATTAAGGAAGCAAGGAAAGAAGCACAGTTTACAAAGGTCTGCTGAAGCGGACAGCACACATAAGGCTACGCCAATTAAAGTTATATTGGCCAGGAATAGTGGGTCTGGTAGTGCAGAACTTTCTGTAGATAACAATGATAACCATATGGTTTTAGGCAAGGTACTACGTAGCCCTCTTGCATCAGACTTTATAGGACCAGAATTGACTAAGGTAATGAAAGGGCAGAGAGATGACGAGTTTCGGCCAAAGCTTGGGTCAGTGCAGGAGGGGAATAAATTAGGGGGGGGGTAAGGAATTGTGTGGGGTCAGTAATTGGAGGTACAAAGGAGCAGAATCTTGTGCGGAAATAGCGGTAGATGGGTCTGTGGCTCTTGACTTAAATATTGAGAGGCTTAAGGAAAAAGTGGCTATATTTAGTAAGGATCCGGTGTCGTCAAAAACAAGTCTTAATAGAAATAAAAATATGTATGTTGGTAATGCCATGTTAGGACTGAAAAATATCAAGGCCCTCAGGAGCTCGGGTAAAAATGGAAAAAAAGTTTTGGCTTCGAGTAAGGAGGGTGTCAATAAAAAATTTTTGCAGACGGGTCTTAAAAGGGAGGGAAAAACTAATAAGGGCGAGATATCAGGGACATTCAGTAGTAACAAGGTGGCGGTGATGGCTAGTGAAACTATCTCCTCGTCTGAAGTTGGGTGCGGGGAGCTGCGAGATATTCCGTTGCCGGTTAGACAGGGAGTAAGGGGGAGTGGCTCGAGCATTGAAGATTTAAATAATTCTCTCCTCTGGGTGGACATTGTTATCCCGGAGCAAGAGGGTGAGGCTATGAGAAATGAGCAAGAAGTATGGGATGAGGACCCGGTGGGATGGAAAGAAGACATGTTAGAAGTTATTAGTAAAGACTCGGGGGTCACTTTTGAGGGTTTCGAGAGAGAAGCATGGGCTTTATTCGAGAAAATTGAGAGGGGGAGTGGGGACGGGGAAAGGGAGAAAGATAAGGAGGTGGATTTAGTTTAAAGTATCATTTGTTCAATGAATCTTCGTATTATTTCGTGGAATGTTAGGGGGATGAACGACAGAGATAAGAGAGGGGTGATTGGGGGGGCCATTGCTAGGTGGAAGCCCGATATTTTGTGCCTTCAGGAGACTAAGATGAGCCATATGGATGCTAGTTGTATCAGTTCCATCTGGGGCGGGAGGGGGGTTAAATGGGTAAACTTAGATGCTGATGGTGCTTCGGGAGGGGTGTTGATTTTGTGGAATTCGTCAGTGGTTGAATTGGTTGAGGCAATGAAGGGAGAATGGACCCTCTCTTGTCTGTTTAAAAATTTTGAGGATGGGTTCATCTGGAGCTTCTCGGGCATTTATGGTCCAGTGGAGGATGCATGTAGATGGGAGTTGTGGGAAGAACTGGCAGGGGTGAGTAGGGTGTGGGATGTGCCCGTTTGTTTGGGAGGGGATTTCAATGTGGTGAGGTTCTCAGGGGAAAAAAGTGGTGGTGGAAGAATTGATAGGTATATGCGTGATTTCTCGGATTTTATTGATGACTTGGAGCTGATGGATCTTCCGTTGGTGGGCGGGCTTTTCACTTGGTCTAGCTTTCGGGATAGGCCTGCCATGTCTCGCCTGGATCGTTTTCTTGTTTCCAAGGAATGGGAGGAGCATTTTCCTGGGGTTGTTCAGTCGTGCTTGCCTAGGGTGACCTCGGATCATTGTCCCATCTTATTAGAGTGTGGGGGTCGGAGAGAGGGTAGTTCGCCGTTTAGATTTGAGAATATGTGGCTTAAGGAGCCTGATTTCGTGGAGAGAGTTGGAGGATGGTGGTCTAGTTATGTGGCGGAGGGGAATGCTAGTTTTAGGTTGGTATCCAAATTGGGCTTTCTTAAAGAAGATTTGAAAAGGTGGAATAAAGAGGTGTTCGGGAATATCCGTCTGGGTACTACTAGTTTATTGGAGGAAGTCAGGAGGCTTGATGAGAAAGAAGGGAGATTGGGTCTTTCGGAGGAGGATAAAAGAGTTAGGGAGGGTAAAAAAGGGGAGATCGGGAAGAGACTCATTCAGGAAGAAATTAGCTGGAGACAAAAATCTAGAGCGCTGTGGTTGAAAGAAGGTGATTTAAACACCAAGTTTTTCCATAAGGTGGCAAATTCGCATAGACGCGGTAATCATATTCGAAGCATCCAAGTGGGGGGAGTGGTATTTGAAGAGGATAGAGAGGTTAGGGGGGCCATTTCTCAGTTCTTCGAAGGGCTGTTCAAGGAAGAGCAGGGGTGGCGGCCCTCTCTGGATGGGGCTGAGTTCGAGCGTATTTCCTCTTCGGAGGCAGACGATTTAGAGGGTCCATTCACCGAAGAGGAGGTGGGGAGAGTATTGAATTCGATGAGTGGGGATAAGGCGCCGGGTCCCGACGGATTCTCGATGGCATTTTTTCAGCACTGTTGGACTGTGATCAAAGGGGAGGTGATGGAGTTTTTCCATGAATTCTACGACAGAGGTTACTTTGTTCCGAGGTTGAATGCGACTTTTATCACCTTGATCTCCAAAAAGGGGGGATCTATTGATATCAGGGATTTCAGGCCTATTAGCTTGATTGGTGGCATTTACAAACTTCTTGCTAAGGTGTTGTCAGTTAGGCTCAGAAAGGTTATTGATCCTCTGATTTCTGAGTCTCAAAATGCGTTTGTGGGAGGCAGACAGATTCTCGATGCTGTTTTGGTTGCTAATGAGTGCGTGGAATCCAGAATTAGAAGTGGTGCTCCGGGCTTAGCATTCAAGCTTGACATCGAAAAGGCGTATGATCATGTCAATTGGGACTTTCTTTTGTATTTGTTAAGGAGGATGGGGTTTGGTGATCGGTGGTGTCGATGGATCGGTAGGTGTGTTAAGACGGCCAGATTCTCCGTTCTGATCAATGGCGTCCCTGAGGGATTTTTTGCGAGCTCTCGTGGTCTTCGTCAAGGGGACCCGCTGTCCCCCTTTCTTTTCATTTTGGTCATGGAGGCGTTCAGTCGGATGATGGGTAAGGTGATCCAAGCCGGATGGATCAGGGGGTTTTCTTTAGGGGCCCCGGGCCCTTATAGGGTGTCTGTATCTCATCTGTTATTTGCGGACGATGCGATCGTCTTCTGTGATGCTGACCTAAGGCAAGTGCGCGCTCTGAAGTTATTTCTTACTTGTTTTGAGGCGGTTTCGGGTTTGAGAATTAATGCGAGGAAGAGCGAGGTCATCCATATTGGGGGTGAGGCTATGACGGATGAATTCGGTGGCATCATGGGGTGCAGATTAGGGTCTCTCCCTTGTTCTTATCTTGGGCTCCCTCTTGGTGCTAAGTATAAGTTAAAATCTATCTGGGATCCGGTGTTGGAGAGAATGCGTAGGAAATTGGCAGGTTGGAAGAATGGGTTTTTGTCGAAAGGGGGGAGACTCACGTTGATAAAGAGCTCGTTGTCCTGCTTGCCTACTTATTTTATGTCCATTTTGCCTATTCCTGTGGCTGTTCGTCTTAAAATGGAGAAACTGATGCGAGATTTTATGTGGAGAGGCGCGGAGGTTAGTTTTAAGCACAGTCTGGTTAAGTGGGAGGAGGTCTGCAAGCCGATAAAGGAAGGGGGGGCGGGTGTGAGAAACTTGGCCAACTTTAATAAGGCTTTGCTGGGTAAGTGGATGTGGAGATTTTCTCGGGAGGAGCATAGGTTGTGGAGAAGAGTTGTTTATGCTAGAGGGGGTGGTACTCTTTTTGGGTGGGGGCCGGTGGTGGCGACTCTTCCTCACGGTATGGGATTGTGGAAACATATTGCGAAGGAATGGAGATCTTTTTCCAGTCATATCGAGTTTTCCCTTGGGAGAGGTGACAGGATCAGATTCTGGAAAGACAAGTGGGGGGATCAGGGGTCCATTCAGGAGCTATACCCAGGGATGTTTAACCTTGGCGGAAATCAAGATGGTTTGGTGGTGGAGCACATTTCGATTAGCGGGGAGGGGGTGATATGGAATCCTCAGTTCAGAAGAAGATTGTGGGATTGGGAGCTGCAGGAGGCGGATTTATTCTTTCAATGGTTGGGATCGGCCCCCTGCCCGACGGTTATGGAAGATTCCCTTAAATGGAAGGGGGGAGGGACAGGGGAGTTTTCGGTCAGAAAGTACTATGAGATTTTGAGTGGTAGTGGGAATACTAGCGAGCATTTCCCTTGGAAGAGTATCTGGAAGGTCAAAGCGCCTCAGAAGGTCAGGTTCTTTGTGTGGACTGCGGCTAGGCAGGCTATCTTGACTCTTGAGGGCCTTCAAAAGAGAAGATATCGTCTCGCGAGTCGTTGTTGGTTATGCAAGGAGGAGGAGGAAAAGACCAATCACCTTCTTCTCCATTGCAAGGTGACGAGAGGTTTGTGGGATTTGTTTTTCGCCATGTCTTGTGTCTCTTGGGTTATGCCAGGGACTGTCAGGGCTTTTCTTGAAGGGTGGAAACCGCCGTGGGGATGGTCGGGGGATAGGAGTGTGTGGCGCATCGTTCCACACTGTATCTTTTGGTCGATCTGGAAGGAGCGGAATGCGAGATGCTTTGATGGGATTGAGACGGCTCCCTCGAGGATTCGTTATATGTTTTTGAGCACTCTTATTAGTTGGAGGAAGGAGAGGTTCGTCGTTTCGACTCAGGAGATTCTAGAGTTCGTGGAAGGGTTTCACGCTGTGGTGTAATTGCCGTTCAGGCGGGGTCTAGGTTGTTTTGTTTTCCTTTGTTTTAGTATGTTCTTGTTCTTTGTATACTTCCTGTATACGGGTTCGCTCCCTTAGCGATGGTTTAGTTATATTTCATTTACTTATCAAAAAAAAAGATCACCCCCGCTAAAATCATGAAATAGTTAGTCGGACATAGAATTTTAATAGTAATCAAGGTATCTGTCTCTCTCTCTCGATCGATCGATCGATCGATCGATCACTCTGTCTCTCTCGATCGCCTCTCAATCTTAGGAAATCTTTTTCATTGAACAAGGTATATAGCTATTCCAAGAAACCCTTTTCTCTCCAATGAATGGTTGATATATGCTTTGGTGGTATGAATGATTGGACAACTATTTTGATACCATTTTCAACCGTTAAATCCTATCAAAAGTTAATTCTGCCAATGACAATAGTTAATCCCCTAGGATTAACTATTTTCATTGAACAACTACTTTGAATTTATCATTTTTTTGTAGCGTTATTATTTGATTTCATGTTTTTTCTTTCGTACTTAATGATTCGTGTTAGTTTTTTCTTAGATTTATGGTATATGTTAATTTCTTGGAGGCTTTCATACACATATATCCTTATACACTCACAAATGCGCGCGCGCACACACACACAATGTATTCGATAAAATGTCTTGTGTATATGCTATCCGCATGTGCATCGCATTTTAAATGAATCGTATCATTTTTTATCTTGATTATGCTTGTAATTTTTAGCAGTTGCTGAAATAATAATAGTTGAACATTGTCAACACAGATCAATTTAATCCTATCACATCAGAGTGAGCATTACCAAGATAACTTATCAGAAGGCTTGTGCCCCTGTATAAATCAGTACAATCGTTAGCACCAATAAAAGATATCGAATTGCCTGTATATTTAGGGCTTCAACTATAGCAACACTAATCAAAAATAGAAGTAATACATCTCACTCAAGAGCCAATTTTTATTCAGCATGTATTTTTTTCAAAACAAATTTTATATTTTATAGAAAAGTTGTTTAAAAGATGTATCAAATGCTTTTAGTTATTCGAATTAAAATGTAGTTATTAAATGTAAAATTCAATGGTGACTGAAGAAGATTAATACAAAGTTTCCCAAACTAATTCTTTGGCATTATGTTGTCCATTTACATAGTATATTACTGTTTGTAGTATCATGCAAAGCAATATATGATTCAATAACAGGGTTATTGAATTACAGATTCCTTGTTTTACAACGATATTCGATCATTATGCAACCCTTGCTTCTTATGTATCGGAATTTTTATTATATATGCCTTATGGTTGAGTTTTTCTTTATATATATACTAGCGGAATGCCCGTGCCTAAAGGCGTGACAAAAATTTCCCAAGTACATAGTTGCAAAACGGTAAAAATTTCATTCCCCAATAAAATAAAATATAATTTGAAAGAAAATGATCATAATCTCCTTTTGTTTAAAGGACTGTCCATCATTCTTAACAAATAGTCCAACAACACTCAAATAGTCCAAACTCATCAAACAAATTCACATATAATTTTGCTAAACCTATAAAAAAAAGCACATAGTACAACTCTAATAATTATAAATAGCTATATATTGGTAAAAAATAATATTAAGTATAATAATAAAGAAAAATATATAATTGCATCAAAATACCAAGTTAATCTGAATTTTAAACTATTGAAATTCGACCACACCTGTCCACATTAGAAAAAAATGTGATGAATTAATCCGCGAAAAAATAAATGTAAAAATGGATGGATGTGTTATTCATCATATTATTCATAAAAATTATGAAAAAATACAAATACTTTGTAACATGGCAAGTGTAACACCTTGTAAATTCAAGGACCTTTAATTAAATAAAATATTTGCAGAAAAATAAATTATTTTATTTGGAGGAATTAAATCCACGATTATTGAAGTTGTAAAATTTGAGGAATTTATTAATCTGAAGAATTGAGGATTAAATATTTTGGACTATTTTATGTCACCTTTTGAGGCGTTAAAGTTGGAAGATATTATAAATTAATTCGTATGGCAATTTGGAGTGCACGGTTGAATCCAGATGGGTCAAAATAGTTGGAAATGAGTGGCCATATGAATATATTGGGTCTCGGGACTTAATTAGACATAATTGATCTCCAAATAAAGAGTTTGGGTCATTTTTAGGAGGTGACTAATAACCTTCACTTGTATTGTTGGGCAATAAGGAGTCTTTGGGAGGTTTTCTCCTCCCTTCGCTGGGTGGAGTGGGTGTTGTCCAAGTCTGTGAGAGTTGTCCTGAAGTCATGGCACCCATTTAAGTGCTCGAAAGGTGCTAAAGAAATATGGAGAAGAGCTCCTCACTGTATATTTTGGACGATTTGGAGGGAGAGAAATGGGAGGTTCTTTGAACGTAAGGGAATGGATCCTTCAAGATTATGACACCTTTTGCTTGAGTTCGCTAATGATGTGGTGTAGAGAAAACCACAATCAATCTATCTTTGTTTTTTTGGACTTTTTCGAGGAGATAAATAGAGTTCAGTTATCTATTTAATTGGGGTGGCGGTCGTATGTCTTTGGACCCTATAGTTGCCTCTTTCTCTTTTTTTATTCGCTTGTGATGTATCTACACCTTATGTACAGGTCCTGTCCCCTTGGCGGTTTCTTAATATAATCTTTTATTTATACAATAAATTAAAAAAAGATATATATATATATATATATATATATATATATATATATATATATATAATAAAGTAGGAAACTTAATAAGCTTGATCTATGACATCACAAAAAATATTTTTTTTGTAATACCCACTTTGCCCCGCAAATATTTAGTATATATAATAAGTAATAATGGTATTTTTACTGTTCCATAAACACATAAGATCTTTAACGGTTTAGATTTGACCCAACAATGCAAAAAGCAATGGTTAAGATTGAACATTGCCCCTCCAAAATCGTTTGTCCAGACTTTGTGACTTAACTTTAACTTCTTTTATTTTCAGTACTTCTACAGTCGATCCATTAAATGTGACTTCAACTTCTTTCATTTCGGGTACTGCTAGGGTGGCTGGGGAGCAGGTACATAGGTTGGTATTGTGCCCACTATAGGAATATTGAATTTTTTCGACATAAATTAAATGCCGAGAAAAGTACTAAAAATGCCGGTAACAATTTTTGCAACACTTTTGGCGGCATTTCCAGAAGTGCGGTAATAGCCAATGTGGTAAAAGAACAACGGCATTTTAAAAAATACAGCGAAAAGTTAGCGGCACTTTTGGCGAAATATCCACAAGTGCGGTAGCCGCTATGGTAAAAGAACAACGACATTTTAAAAAATGCCGCAAAAAGTAAGCGGCACTTTTGGAGGTATTTTCACAAGTGCAGCAGCCAATGTGGTAAAAGAACAGCGACATTTTAAAAAATGCCGCAAAATGTTAGCGGCATTTTTAATAATTTATATTAATGTTGGTAATAAACTTTTAGCGGCATTAAAAAATATTGATAATAACCGCTTGCAACACCTATTAAATGTTTAACACACTTTTGGCGACAGTAAAAAAATGTTGAGAACGATAATAGCGGTATTAAACAAAATGTTGATATTATTTTGCAATATATGACTAGGAACAAGTGCTAAAAAAATATTTATAAGAAGTATTGTATTTAGGTGCAAATATATTACCATAACATTAAATTAAAAGGGCGGTAATCAAATTAAAATGTTATTAAATTAAAACCAAAAGCATTCATCGTAAATAAACATAATTGTGCTTGGAAACATTATCCATCCACAAAATAAAATGTATCACATGTCAAATTATAAAAAGTTGGGAAATATGAAGCGAAACAAAATTTTATATAATGTACAATCCTTCTTTATCAAAGTCAAACATCGTCTTCGACCTACAAATAAAAAATTCAACCGTTAGTCATTGATACTTATTCTTTAGTAATTTAAATAAAATATTAAAATTAAAAATTAGTACATTAGCACTATGCCACGCTACAGTTGAATGATATACATCTTCAATTGTGGACTTGTTTTCATATGGTCTAGGCAATGGTTCATTTGATACAAATGTTTTTTCAATATATACTTACCAAAAGTCTTCACCCAGTGGCGTACCCCCTACTTTTGTTAAAGGTTTTTTACTCACAATGAATCCACGTGCCACGATCACTTTTTGAAGTCCGAAAGTAATAAGGTCAACAATTATTGGAAGTGCATTATTTGAGACCCTTTGTCATGGTTGATGGTGATGCTTCTTCTTCTTTGATGGTTCTTTCCACAAATAAGATGAATATGTCATCAACATTATATATCTGGAAAAAAATCGGCGAATTTTTATTTGTTTTTAAGACATCCCAAAATTTTTAAGACTATATACAACCAAATACCAACAACCCAATGCCAGGTATACATAAGCTCGACAATGACCGTGTTTATTAGGTCCGAGGACTTCATAATATTTCTCTCCTTTATGACTAACTGATACATTATAATTTGACGAAAGTTGATCTTCTTTTTTGCCTCATTTTTTACTAAAATGAAATGATTCTTATTATATAAAACAAAAATTATAATCATTCATTTACAAAATCAAAATAGAATAAAGATCCCACTATCTCCCCACCACTAATTTTAAATGCTTCACATAATAATTTCATGCATAATTTTAACTTTCATAAACAATAAACTCATTTAATTGTTAATTTTATCCCGATTTGTGTATGATATATAGTATGCTTTTAATGATATGACACAATCTCCTGCATGTTTTCTTTATATAATGGTTGATATAGAGAATAAGAATTTTGATTAATAGGTAAAATGACGTCTTTGAGATTTTCAAAGAAAGAATGGAAGGAACAAGGATGATATTTTTATACCATTGATTCAGCGGAATCCTTATCGATGGTTCAGCCATCGCTCCTCTCGTGTGTTTTGATGTAAACATCAACCAATGAAATATTTTTCCCTTGACCAACCTCCATCTGCATAAACCCAATGACTTGTAAGTCGTTATATATATAAGTTTGGTAACATAAAATAACATTCACAATCAAAATATATTATATAACACCTTATGAGCAACATTCGCACGACTCTTTCTTCCGAAAGTATGTGGTGTTCTTTGCTTCTTACGAGTTCGACAATTTCTTCGAATCGTTTTCTGTTACAAAAATATATTTATAATTTTTTCACTATGGTGGTTTAGGCATTAATGAAGAGGAGACATGTGAGGGACACCTTTCCTCTTGTGCAATTGCTTCTAGGGCTTTAATGTGGAGCTCACCCAATCTTGAATCTCCTCAGAGGACTTTGTGAAAGATAGAGAAAAATATTTTTCACCAAAACTCCCTTGTGGATCACTATATTCCTTTAAATACAGCCGATCAAATTCAGAAAATGGAATGGGAATAATCTTGCCCGTCTAATCTTTAGGCGTCTCCACTACTACAGATAAATGAAAAATTCATAAAATTCAAACATTGTAATTATGAATTCTAACAAATAAATTATATACATATATAAGGTGAGTTAAAAATAACCAATGAAATATACAATAACTGCAATTAAGTTCCTAAACTATGAATTGTTTTCTTTACCCATGCAGATGAACTAATTTGAACCATATTGAGATATTTGACAGAATTTTTTACCGAGGCGTAACCCGTTTAAGGAGTACCAACAACACAATGCAAAATGTATTGTGATATCATTAATTCCATCATCCTTGCGTTTTGTATAACAAATCTTTTATTGAAAACCACACAATGATTATTTATTGTAATGAATTCTTCTATGACAAAAGTCCCCACGTGAACCAAAATGTGTGAAAGGAAAAAATAATATGAAACCAAAAAGACAAAATAAAAGGAAGAGGGGAGTAAAAGTGCACTTCCAAGCAACTATATCAAGTAGAATGCTAGCGCATACCACTATAGTTTTCAATACTTTATTACATTCCTTGTTTTAGGTAAATCCAATTCAAATAAATATATAAATAATAAGTATATGTTGGGTGGGTGAGTGGTTTGGTGGGGGATTACATTTTTGCAGCACTGAAAGTAGCATATCTCCTGTTTGGATCACCCTGCCTAACATAGCCATTCATTTCTTTGATAAAAACTCCCTATTTTCTATTGCCCAAGTTGTAGGCAAACCTCTCAAGCTTGACAGTTAATAACCCCATCACTCCTGCCTCCAGCTTCACTGATCTTGGTCCTGAAGAAAATCAGCCTGATATGGATAATGCGTTGAATCAAGTGTCAGGCACAAATGTTTAACAGGAGGAACATAAGACTTTTGTAAGTTCCAAATTGCAGGATATGGTTCTTTTGATAAACAATCAAGTTCAAAATCAAGGTTAAATAATTCACTTTGCAGTTGATAGAGAAATAAATAGATCAACTGACGCCTCTCCGAAGAAGATTGTGCAACAGTTTGATATAATCAAAAGATGAGATTTATCAGGCAATGAAGTTATGGTGCTAGACTATGCGATGCTCTCCCCGCAAGGGTCTATTCTAGATTACAAAAAGAAAAAATGCATCGAAATTTTCTTAATGTCTGATTCTGATGATGTAGACAGTGGCCATATTCTGCTTGAATAGATAAAATTATTCTCTATAAATTTAGGCAAGAAGCTAGATAGTGATAAGGAGAGAAGAGGAAAACAAAAGAAGGTATTTTTTTGAATCTCCTCTAAATTTTCAAATTCCTTTTCAGGGAAAAGCAACAAGACTTTTTCCAAGAAAACTGATCCTCTCTTTAATAGAATCACTAGGACCTCCAGTAAAGCCCTCAAGTAATCTGCATTTTTCACCTCTCAATGATAGTTTTTTTATGCTGGAATGCTAAAGGATTGTCAAACAATCTGTAATACCCAGTATTTTTATGGCTTTTAAATTTAGGGAATTATTAAATTTACTTGAGATGAATTAATTTAATATTAATCCGAAAGTTGGTTTTAAATATTTACTAGCGTGATATGAGTTAGTAATTATTAGAAATTTGTTGAATATTACTAGATGCGTATAGTAATATATAAGATTGATTTTGTTAAAATTGTCACATGTGAATAAAATGGCAATTAAGGAAATTTATGTCGGGACGTGCCTGTGTCGTGTCAGGACTAAATAATTATGATTATTAAAAGTAAATAAATTTTAAGTTGCCCGTATGATCATTTCGAATGCTCCAAAGTGTCCGCAAGGGTTGAGATAGTCAAAATAAAGTACCCGGGGGTTTAGTTTGGGTCTCGGGGTGTTTTTAGGTCTAATTAACATCCCGGGAGGGCGTTTTAGACATTTTGTATTTTTGGCCATTGAAACCCACGAATTTTCTAAGGTTATTTCAGATGGTAGGGGTTGTCTTCTAGGGTTATCCTAACCAAAAACAATAGACGACCATTGGAGAAGTTGAGGAGAAGATTTCCAAGGAGTTCTAGGCCAAGAACTCCACCATTTGCACCGCCGTCACCGCCAAATTGTAAATCGCGCGACCAGGATCACAACCACACCAATTTCTTCCACAAATTAGAAACAAAGATTTCCCAGGAAAGTATCTACCTTGCTCTATTCTTAGTTAATGCCTTAATTATGTTAGTCTAGGGTTGTTTAGAACTTGTTTCATGAGAGAAAGTGTAGTTTGGAGAGTAGAATTCACATGCTATTGAAGAAATAATCATATTTTGTACATCTAATTTGCATGTAGAGGATAAACCACGAATTAGTATGGATTTGGAAGTAAGAAATATGGAAAATAACTGAAAGAATTGAAAGAAAAAGAGAAATTAGGGTTCTTGAAGTCGAGACAAATTTTACCCCATTATATTGTTATAATTGATGAATTGAAACATATTTTACGTGGAGAATCGTGTATTTAAGTGTATGGTACTGGTAATAACTTTTGTTCGGAGTTTGGGAATCAAAAATGAAGTTTTGGTTAAGGTTGGAGAGGCAAACCCGTAACTGGATAAATGCAGTTTTCGCCCTAACTGATTGATCGATCGATCGACCCAAGAGTATTGATCGATCGATCGACCCCCTTTCCTCGATCGATCGACCCCACCTGAAAAACTGTACATTCCTCTTATAATGTTTTATTCCGATTAAAATGCGTAGTAACCCTTAAGTATTATTTTTAGAACATTTTGGGATATAAATAGGACCAATAGGGTTTTAGTAAACCCCAATAAGTGGGAATTTAATGTGAAATGAAATAAAGGGTTAACGGGGAGTGATTTTCCCATCAGGGATTATGCGAACGTTTAAATAAAAGATTGAGACTCGTAAGAGAGTTAGGCCAGAAAATAAGTGAGTGTATGTTTACTGAAATTTTACTTACGATACTTCAAGAGAGGAAGAGTGTGTATGAATTGAAATATAAATGAGAATAGAAATATAGCAAGTTCTTTATGTGAAATAATCAAGTAAAATGCGCTAAGGACGGATAAATAAAATTTTGGGTCGTGGACGTACCTAACCTAGAAATATGAGTATTCATATATATATATATATATGACTGTGTGGTTGTGCATATATTATATATGTGTAAAAATCGTACCCGAGCTACTTCCTATCACGGGAGTTTCTGCGCCGGGACAGGCTTATCTCGATTGGACCTTTATGGGGGATAACGACTTGTACCCTAGAAGATAGTATCCTTGATTACAGGCTATCTGAGTGATAGTCAGATGGTCCTAAGAGACTTGAGGGTATGTGATGACCTCTTAGGACCGGGAACAATGCTTCACCTCCATTTGTATGTGTTTTGTGTTAATACTGTTCAAGAGTGATTCCGAACTATTATTTCCCTTAGTAGAGTGATACGGGGACTTGATAGTAGAGTATGCCAGCACCATAGATTTTATGTGGGGTGCCGTTAGTGCATATATTATATGTGAGACTAATATATATACCTATATTTACATGGGAACTTTCTATTTTGCGTATAAGTAATCAAGAAATGAATAAATGTTTCAATTCTCTTAAATGTTCGGGAACTTCATAATGGTACTGAATTGTTTTAAATAGCGTAAGGAATTTTGAAGACATTTGCTTTCTAAACTAAATATTATAACCCTGTTATTTCGCGAGATAAAACTTTATGGAAGTGAGATAGACTTATGGTGTTTAGTAGTACGATAGACGTGCACACTAGATGAGAGGTGAGAATTCTCAAGAGAGTGTCGCATACTAGCATGGTTGTTGCATTAGCCGGTAAGCATTTTAAATACTTGCTAAACTAAATTTTAAAACTGTTTTACAATCGGGCTCTGACCCGTTTCCTATTATCTCCTCACTTGTATATATATAAATATATGTATATATTACAGGTGCCCAACCACAGTGGCGTCATTCTTAGGTTCTTTGGATTGGACGTGCTGCAGCTTATGTGGGAGTTGCAGGTCATTGCTTAGACGACCTCGTTGTTGATTCCACTCCTATTCCAGCTCTAATTACTTTGGGCATGTTTCACCTGTTTCCTTATTTAGTTGGATTGGTTAGAGATTATGTTCATTCATCTTTAGTATTTTACTCGTTGGGATTTATTTACTATCAGGATGTTTTTTTTTCTTTATGGTTCCAAAGTTGGTATTTGTTTTCCAAATGGTTAAATTATTTAGGGTTCATTTCCAGTCTTTTTAAATTATGTGATTCATAAACTGTTAATTATTAAGGGTTTTATAATTTGGTTAAATGAAATGGAAATAACGTTTTGA
This sequence comes from Sambucus nigra, assembly GCA_949130495.1. Classification (NCBI taxonomy): domain Eukaryota; kingdom Viridiplantae; phylum Streptophyta; class Magnoliopsida; order Dipsacales; family Adoxaceae; genus Sambucus; species Sambucus nigra. The sequence goes on from OX422207.1 coordinate 171,368,434, forward strand.
TGATTTTGACACTTAGCTTAATTATTTAGGGTGTTAAATTGGAAAGTTTATTTTTTCGACAGTGATGCTAAGAATGAACTAACCGTTCACCTTGATTATAATTTAATAAAGGACTGATCACCCGGTATTTAATTAGTCGGGGTGTCACATAATCCTAATTATAGAAGACTTGAAAGCCCGATGAAACGCTATAAAATTCCTCTTTTAGCAGTTCTTGAACCTATGGCCAATAATAAGAAGTTAAGACAGTATCAAACTTAAGGTGCTATGTGATTATGGCTACAACAACATCTCTAATAAGATATGGGTATTAAAAAGAATTTGATTTATCTCTGAATTTCATTAGAGATGAAGACAGTATCAAACTTAAGGTGCTATGTGATGTTTATGACTCTCTTATTCATCTGATCATATGAGATTTTAATATTATCTCTACTGATGCTGAAAAATGTGGTGGTATTATGCTAGATTACATGGCATGATTTCAACCAAATGATCTCTAGAAATTCCCTCTTTGGCATGGTCTACTCCGGCTCTAAATTTACATGGTGGAATAGTAGGATTGGTCTTGAGTCAATATTTGAAAGATTGGACAGAGTCCTTTGTATTTCCTTACGGAGACAGGTTTATCCTTATTCTTCTATTACTCATCCTAACAGGACCCGTTCAGATCTAAAGTCTAATGGATGAAATTATATCTTAGACAAATTGAATAGTTATATTAAACTACGACTAAGATAAGTTCCATTTATGCAACATTGGTACAACCAATGACATGACGTTATTTGTTAAAATCGATGAAGATAAACTATCCGGCTTTACTATGTCATCTGATGAAATAAATTGTAATCAATTTGGGCAGAGGTCCTACATTTGTTCAGCTGAGTACATATATTAACGATCGACACATCACACAAGTGTGAGCCATCGATGTTTTCGGAAAATTGAACACTGTCAGTCCATTTGGCAGGTGTATACCAATGACACATTCAAACAATGCAATGCCAATACTGCATTAAACATCTATCGGGTTCGACTTCAAAATCAAACCCTAAATATTTATTTGGGGTTCATCTTCAATCACCTCAGTAAAATAGCATCCTAACTAAGTCTACCCCTAACACACTACATACGTAGCGGAGACGTACCACGTACCCATAGCCTTTCAAACACCATATTGATCTACATTCCAAGTAACAGTGCCACGGTATCAGAGTCTATTGTTTGTTTTCTACACCAATGAAGTCATGTGCTATACACAGTTAATGTAACATTTGGCCTATCCACCAAATAAAGTTTTTGAGCAATTTTATATAACAGGAGTAATTGAACATTGAAAATTAGTAATATAAAATGGATAGGTAGAGGGGCAATTGCTCTCTTACCCTTTGATAGTTTTCAAAATTAGTAACATGAAATGGAATGTTTTGAAAGAAAATGGGGTAACTTTAAAAAACTATAACATGTTGCCTCACTTAATTTTGGATAAAATGTTAATATTAACTTTGCTAACCTTAACCAAAAATTATGCCCCTACCCCTAACAAAGTCGGAGTTCAAGTCTTTCCAAGAGCTTGAACACTATATTCATCACTAGCTTCCCTAACCGCCATCCCCAAAAGCAAGTACCAGAAATGAACTAGCCAGCATCTTAAGGAAGACAAACACAAAAAAATGCTAGGAGGATGCAGTAAAATATTATTAGTCCCACAAAAGATGTCATTTACTTTTGCAATTTTTATTTATTTAAGATGTGTTTAGGAGCTTCAATTACATGATTTAGAATCGGAATTGGAGCAAAGTTTGGTCAAATTTAAAATTAATTTTGTTCCAATTCCAATTCTTAATGAACTTGGAACTGGAGTTTTCAATCACACCCATATGATACCTTGTCACAATGCCAATCATATGACCATCTGAATTGGTAACATCACTGCCACTACCACGCGAATGCACCGGAGCTGTAGTAGCAATCATTGCTAGAAATTGAAGTGACCCTGACCATAGTAGTAATTTTCAACATCTGAATCATAAAACTAAGATACTTTTCTCTTCACACCATTAGATCCAGATGCATGAGAATTTCCTCCAGTATCCATTACCCTATTATGTTCAACCTAAATCTAAGATGAAATAAAAATAAGTAAAAAAAAATTAATAATTAAAAGAGAAAGGTTTAAGTTTTACATCGTGTTGATTCGTCTATTTGACAATAGTCATGTGATATTGAACAAAAATTATTGTAGAGATTAAGCCTCTATTGAGCAGATGTAATTGCACCTAGAATAGCCTGGCGATTCACCCTACTTTTTATATTTAAAGCACTTCCAAATTCATCTCCCAACATCTTAGTGAAATGAGAGATTTGATCACGTGGATGCATAATAAGGGAAATCATGTTGGTTCTATTACCTCTAGAAACTTCGAGTGCCTTGTTGAGTTTCTTGATTTTTAATATTTGAATGTTCTTGTCAATTTCATGATCATCTGCCACCGTAAGGCAACAAAATGTGCCGAAACAGTAACGAAATTACCTGCAATCATACCATCATAAAATCAGCTCACACTTTGAATCTAAATAGGCAAAAGGCAATTAGCTAAAGAAGCAAAACGAGGACAATGATATAAATACTATTAATTACAAGAAATTATATGGGCTTGCTAAGTTGTTGTCCAAGATAGGGCCAACTTGTTTTTACAATTTGATAATCTTAACCAGTCGAATCCAATGATGCTTTAGCAATTAACTTGTAGGATCAGTCAAAGACTAGTATTTCATAACATTTGAATAAAATAAGAAATAGAAATAATCCAATGAAGGGCAAGACCCAAATTTTAATATTGAAGGACACCTAGAACAGTCTGATAAGATCGATTCTTTGTTAGCAAAAAAAAAGGAGCACAACTGAGCTTATTCATTACTGAAACCAACCATTTTAAAGGCTTAACTGACAAAGAAATGATGGATGACAGAGAAATTGGTGGTTGTAATCCTCGAGATAGATCTGTAACTATAGGGAATTTCTGAACTCCTGTGACAGGTCGTAGGGTTGCGCTTTATAAGCATCCTTACCTGATAGTGGTCCCTGCATAACCTTGCTGAAACACTTTATGAAACTGCCTTTAGATATCCTCAAGGACATACTAAAAGCATAGTTCATGGCATTGCATAACAACTTAATCAAGTCTCATAAGCATTTTAAGAGGTGAACCAAACATAAGGGTCAAAGCTAAATTCGTTTTTAATTTGAGGTCTAACAGGGTACGATTTACTTTGGGACTACTATGGTATAATTTGCAAAATGGAAATTTCTAAGAAATTTGTCAGTCTCAAGAGTAGTATCTTTGGACTTGCTCTTCTTTTTTCCATTATGCTTCTTTAATAGAAATGTATATACATCATCTTCTTGAGATGATATATTTTTGGCCCCATATTAAACATGTTATCGTGTTTTCTAAAGTAATGATATCATGTGTAAAATATACCTTAAATTTTTTGTCTCTGTCTTTTTTGCATAAGTAATGTTATCACGTGTTAAATATACCTCATACTATAACCAAAATCTTTGAAAATTAGTATAATTTCTAAACCTTACAAATTGAGGAGTTCATATCATTCATCATATAAGCGTGAGAAAATGTAAAGTTGCATTGAGCTTCAATGGAACTTTGAGAATGATCAATAGATATACACCACATAAATACACACACACACACACAGTACGTACACACACACAGTACGTACACACATCACAGAAGATAGGGGAAGTTACCTCAGATTAGAGAGAGACGTGAGTGAGATGGTTCCCCCAGTTAGGCAACTTCTCGAGCTTATCACAATCATATATTATCAGTTCTTCAATACATGGAGGCCATGTTTTCTCTTTTTTTTGCTTTGGATACAAGATGGGGACAATGACTGACTCTTAAATGTTTCATATTTATAAGATTCTGACACAAAGATTCTTCTTGCCAGAAATGACTCAGTTCATCACAGTATTCAATAACTAAACGTTCAAGTGATGCCAAAGATTTTACAACCCTTCACGTAGGTTAATAAGCCTAGTGATACCCGAAATCTCCAAGGTTTTTACTGATGAGGTGACACTAACCATACTTATCAGCACCACCTCGCAGCATTGTTTTATTTTTAACACCATTGGAGATGGAGTCCTTAGAAGTATAACCATGTCTAATTTGGAGAAATTATGTAGACTAAGCTCGTGAAGGCGAGGACAAAATCCTCTAACACTTCCACCAACATCTGTTAAACAAGTAAGCCATTCCCCCCAACCTTCATGTTCTCAAACCTGACAATCTCAAGTGACGAGAAAAAAAGAACCTGAGAAGGACGAGCTCCATACAACTCAACACCAATGTTTTTTTACCCCGAACATATTTTGAATACACAACTCCCTGAGTGAGAGTAGCTGGCTAACTGGCGGTAAATGCGTACATCATTCACTGTGACCAAGTGTTAGGTGCGTTATATTAGAGAATGAAGGATCCCCAACCCAACTAGTAAACTCAATGCCTCCATAGAAGTCAATTTCGAGATCGGTCAAGCTTGTATGTGGTTCTAGTGCTTCAAGTACTTCATTCCCAAGCAATTCTCTTAGAGAACCATTGAATTCACTACTCCATATCAACATTAATTCTTTAAAGCATTTCTTACAGGATAGATTAGCCTCCCTTACATCTTATACATTCTTCACATGATGCAACCCTATAATGGAAAATTTCCCTCTGAGATTAGATAGCCCCCTCAACTCGGTTAGTTTCAACATCTTACTCTTATTAAGAACAATCTTCGGCAATGTTTGCAGACTACTCAACATACCAATCCCTGAGGACATCTCTTGTAATTCTTTGGTATCGGAGACATCAAGATGCAACAAATTAAATAGATTACCTATTTTTTCAGGTAACTTACTTAGTTTTCTGCAACTCCGTAACAATAACGTCTCTGATTTATAAAGATCACTCACATACTCAGGTAACTGTTTGATGAGAGTCTTCGATAAATTAAGATACTGAAGGTGTATTAAATCACCAATAGAATTTGGTAGCTCATTTATCCAATAACCACTCAAATTTAACACTCTTAAGCACCGTAGATTCGGTAACAATTCATGGAGAACCTTATTGCTCTAGTGGAATTCTTCTCGATATGTCGAATTATCAATTGGTAGTGTCAAAAAAGTTCTCACACTCCAAGCCTTAGAAAATGACTTAAATTTATTATAGGCAGATGAACGATGAGTGACGAGCCTTTTCAGAAATTGTTTGTTGCTCATTACTTTTCATCTTATCATCCATCGTAAAGGTCAATTTAACTTACTCTCAACATCACCCATATACCTCGCACAGAAGGTCGCGCATTCCTCTACTAGGTATCCTTTAGCAATTGAACCTTGTGGACGACTTCGGTTACAAACATATTCTTTTAGTGTGAATAAAAACCTGTTCATCATTGTAAAAAAATTAATGTAGTATTCATATGCATTAATTTAGGTGACACAAACATAATGCATACAGAAAACATACCTCTCGATGGGATACATCCATCGAAAATGTATTGGTCCATCAATCATTGCCTCCTCAGCTAAATGGATTGCCAAATGCTCCATAACATCGAAAAAATTTGAAGGGAAGATTTTCTCAAGATGACAGAGTGTAGGAACAACATGATCTTGCAAATATTTATAGTCTTTGAAGGTCATTGTCTTTGGGAAGAGTTTCCGATAGAAATTACATAATACAATCAAAGACCTTGCTACATTCGTAGGCAATGATTTTTGTACTGCTAGCGGGAGTAGTTGCTGTATTATGATACGATTATCGTGGATCTTAAGTCCAGAAATATTTCGCTCTCTAATGTTTACACGCCATGAAATATCAGATGCACAACCATATGGGACTTTCATATTCTTCAAAACCTTACAAAATGTGTCTTTATCGCTTTTACTCATTCTGAAGCATGCTGGTGGTAAATATACTTTGTTATTTGGCAAGCTCTTAGGGTGCAATGCTTTTCGAATACCCATATTCTCAAGGTCTCGAGTATGTGAACCGGGGACAACAATCAATTAAAAATGAAGTGTATAATAAAATTTCGAGTACATGTCAATCAAAAATTAGACAAACAAACATTTGGTTTCCGATCTGGCATCAACACAGTTGAGTATTCAATTTCCATAATATATATAAAGAGAGAGTGTGAAGCGGTTTAATTTTTATATCTGGCATCAACACAGTTTAATTTGTGTTTTTCATTCATAATATATATATATATATATATATATATGTATATATGTGTGTGTGTGTGTGTGTGTGTGTGTGTGTGTGTGCGTGTGTGTGTGTGGCATCAACACAGTTAATTTTTAAATAATGAACAATAAGAGAAGAAAACAAATGTCAAAACATTATTGATTCGTGGTATATATAATCGAAGACGAACATGTCCAATATATATTATGGATTCATGATATATATATACATCGAAATAAAAAAAACAACAATGATCCCAAGAAAGTGATGCAGGTCCAAGAAAAAAAAACGTAGATGAACAGTTCAAATAAAACAAAGGCGAACAACTCCAATAAAAATAAAAAAAAAAAACAAAAAAAACACAACTTACCCGAGAAGAACATGTCCAAAAAAGTCTTCAATGAACAAAATGCAACATCAATGGTTCCAACCAAGAAAGTGTCACACTAGTAGAAAGGATTGATGATTGAAGATTATTAGTTCAAATCAATTGAGGGGAGAGAGGTTTGGGAGAGGTGAGGCGTGATGGGAGAGAGCATTGACGTGGTAGCTTAGAAGAGGAAACGTGGGTTTTTTTTTAAGAAAAAACAAACACCCGCCAAATAGTAAGGGGAGGCGGTTTTTTCTCAATTTTAGTGGCATTAGTTATCAAATGCCAAAAAAATACCACATTTATTTTATCATTAATTAAAAAATTCTTTATTTATGCGGCACATCAATATAAATGCTGTGAATTTTCAATACTTATAAATAAATGCTAGTAAAAAAAATTCTCATCATTTTTAAATAATATCGAGAAAAAGGTGCCGAAAAAGAATAGTTTTCTTGTAGTGGCCCTGGCTAACTCATTTCGGCTACTTAATATACATATGTTAGAGAGAAGTTTTCCTTCCTTATTTTCTCAGCTGTTGGAGTATGTACTTCGTCTCTTCTTTAAACATTTATTGTTTTCATCTTTAAACGTTTATGCGTATCTGTTTTTAGCATATGTGTGTTAATACATATCAGTTTTGTTCTTGTGTTCATGCTAATGTAAAATGCTCAATGCATCTTTTGGAACTAAAATGTTCACATCTCTTTGTAAATCCAGTCTGTAAATCCAGATATGCATGACTGAAACCTTTGTTCAGTCATGCATATCTGAATGGAAAAACCATATGCCTATTTTGTTGGTTTTGCAAGCTTCTCTGATAAGCTTTGCACATTTATTGAGTAGGAAAGGGATGCTTACTATCAAAACTAAAAGGTGCCAGTAACAATGTGTGGCTGTTTACACCATCTCAAATACTCAGGTCCAAGGACCACCTCAACTCTTCACAAACAATCCATCTCATCGGCGCCGGAGCTTTCGAATCGGAAAGTATCGCTTCTGATCCGTTCAGTGGAGGCCCCTACACCGGCGTCACGAACGGACGAATTCTCAAGTTGCAACCAGATGCCCACAGTTGGGATAATTTTTCCCTTCCTTCTTCTCAAAGGTACATCCACTTTTGTCACCCTTTTCTTGTCCTAGAATAAAAAAAATTAATATTGACGACATCCCCTTTTTTCACACTTTTTTCACCCTTTTCGTTTCCTACATCCACTTTGTATTCTTCATTGATATACTTGCTTTGATTTAATGAAAGTTTGAACATCTAATGGAGACGGAAGGGGTGTGTTCGTTCATTTGCACCGAAAATGGATTTTGTTTTACTATCATGATTTTTTGGAAGAGGCTTTTGTGTTCTTTAAAAACCCGGGACTCCATATGAAACTGAATATGGGTTTTGTTCTCTTTAAATATCTAACGGCTTTTCACTTTTGATTTTCTGGTAAACTCTTTATCGTGTAGGTAATGGTTTGTGCCGTGGGTTTTGTTTTCTTTGGGGGGTTTTGGTCAACGATTTGGGTTGTGATTCGATCATTGGTATGTCCGGTGTGGCTGTTTACTTTGTTGTCATAAGCTGAGTATTGGGGAAGAATATTTTGGGGTGTTCAATAAAAAGCTAGCAAAAAGTTTTATTAATTGGCAAGTAGATGTTTATGAAGCTTGGATCTAAGGCTGTTTCGTTTTTAGACTGATAGTACAACGTCAGGTAAGATCTTTAAAATACAAGTTTTTCATCACATATATGTTTTTATTTTTTTTCTGTATAGTATTGAAGGCGTATGAGAAGGGTTTTGTTCTTATCATTAGTTTGTTGGCATTTGTTTTTCAATTTATTTACGACTTTTATATTCTTCAATTTGATAAAAGGTCTAAGTAAGTGTTTCACTTTAGACAAAAACCAACTCAAATATTGGTTATTTAAAGTTCAATATGCTATTGTGAAAATAAAGGTTGCCGATTGATTTTTATTGGGAGATTTCTACGTTTCTAATTTCATAAAGGCAGATTATTTTTTTTTCTGAATATTCATTTATATTTTCGTTTCAAATTTCCAAACACGTTGACCATTTTTAAATCCGTATCATATTCATTGTACCTTCAATAGAAAAATGTGGCGATAAAAAAACTTTGTGCTTGAACTCACGATTTGTTTAAGCTTCAACGCAACAGGAAAGTTGGGAGGCTTCTTTATGTGTATGCTCATCCACTTCTCAACATTGATTTTTTTGCAGTCAAGAGCACAGGCTCAAGGTAGAAACCACTCTCTCTCTCTCACTATGTTATTTGTTCAACCTCTCATTGTTATTAATGGAGATTTTTATTATGTTTTTGTTGCTGTCCGACGCCTCCATCGCCACGAGCCTCATGAGCGTCCTCTACATCATACACAACTTCTCAACATCGTCTCTAATGTCACGGTTAGGCAGTAATTTCCGTTTTTGCAAATATATATTTGCCAAGTTCGAGTATGTATACTTTTTTTCGATTTTTATTGTTTTCTTACATGAGCTATCCTAGATATTTTTTTCATTTAATATTTTTATTATTGACTATTTCTTTAGTAAGAAGGGAGCAACACAAAAAACACTACCATTACTGTCATTTGGGATACGATTAATAGAAAAAGCGAAAAAAGGTTACGGAATAACTTAAAAAAAAAAGTAAATTCAAATGCAAATCCGATTATATTATATGGTATTTTTTATTTTGTGATATTGAAACGTTGTAAAAGAAAATATAAATAGGACGAGAGAGATGTAACGTTGAATTAAAGAAGCTGGCATAAAAACTGAATAAACAGGTGGACACGATTTTGCCAGCCTAAAAAACTTGCTACATGAACAAAATCTATTGTATGAATTTGGGGTCCATTTGTGTCCTGCCGCAGCTTGGTATGAGTGAACTACTCAAACATACAGACATAATACTGATCACGTTATCTCCATCCTTAGTCTTTTGAATTTCTTGGAGAACTGGTGCTAAGTTTATACGTCCGCATGTTGGTTTGGTGCCAAGATGGTCTTGTTCTTGTTTGCAAGTTGGTTTAGTCTTCTTTTGTGTTGAGTCTTGACCTTCTCCTTCTTCTTCTTCACCATAAGCAGCGTTGATGAGCAAGTAGAGTTCCAACCCAACAAATTCTGCAGGTGACTGTGTGAAAAATGGCTCCTCAATGATGGTGTCCGATGGTGCTGTTAACTTGATCACCATTACTTTTTCTGTCAACAGCTTCTTCGATCTTATTTCTTCAACAGGCGACCTTGTTTACTCTTGTTCGCAGTACGTCCTTTGTTTTTTTGACGTCCATCTTCTATCAGGTGTAGTAGACGCATATGTTTGCATGTGTGGTGTGCTATAAATACTAGAGTCTAACGTAGGTTCGTAGAAGTAAACTCACTACTAGTTTAGTCACTGCAGGACTCGATTTGTTATACAAATGAAATACTTCACTCTAATCAATCCCCCCAAAAAACGGTGCACCAATTACTAATTTTCATATTTATTGTTTTTGTCATTCTAGAAATAAGATTTTATATTCCCTCTTGTACTACAAGAAAATATAATTTTTATGACCATCTTAAAAATTGACATAATGATAGTCTTAAAAAAATTGTCTTTTAATGGCAGTATTTTGATAAAGTGTCCAGTAATAAAAAAAAAATTGGCATGACTTATTTATAAATAGTGTTACATAATAAAGTAATATATATGACCCTTTTTAAATATCTATTATATATAATTATTTTTTTTGTTGCAATTTAAATTAAAATAGTTGTCCAGGTGGCATAAATTTTAGAGGGAGTACGGTTCATCATTTCATCCACCATTCCACTTTCAAGATCACCCCCGCTAAAATCGTGAAATAGTTAGCAGGAGATAGAATTTCAAAAGGATTCAAGGTATCTCTCTCTCTCTCGATCGCCTCTCAATCCTAAGAAATCCTTTTCAATGAACAGGGTAAATAGCTATTCCAAGAAACCCTTTTCTCTCCAATGAATGGTTGATATATGCTCTGGTGGTATGAATGATTGAACAACTATTTTGATATGATTTTCAACCGTTAAATCCTTTCAAAAGTTAATTCAGTCAATGAAAATAGTTAATCCCTTTTGATAGGATTAACTATTTTCATTGAACAACTACTTTGAATTTATCATTTTTTTTTGTAGCCTTATTATTTGATTTCATGTTTTTTCATTCGTACTTAATGATTCAGGTTAGGCTTTTCTTAGATTTATGGTATATTTTAATTTCTTGGAGGCTTTCATACAGATATATCGTTATACACTCACAAATGCACTCACACACATGATGTATTCGATAAAATATCTTGTGTATAAATGAACCCTATCATTTTCGAATCTTGATTATATTTGTAATTTTCAGCAGTTGCTAAAATCATAATAGTTGAACATTGTCAACATAGAACAATTTACCACTATCAAATAAGAGTGAGCATTATGAAGATTAATTATCAGAAGGCTTGTGCATTTGTATAAGTCAGTACAATCGTCAGAACCTATAAAAAATATGGAATTACCTGTATATTTAGGGCTTTAACTATAGCAACACCAATCAAAAGTAGAAGTAATACATCTCAGTCAAGAGTTAATTTTTATTCAGCATGTATTATTTTCAAAACCGATTTTATATTTAATAGAAAAGTGGTTTACAAGATATACCAAATTTTTTTTGTTATTTGAATTAAAATGTAGTTATTAAATGTAAAATTCAATGGTGACTAAAGAAGGTTAATACAAATTTTTTCAAACTATTTCTTTGGCGTTATACAGTTCATTTACATAGTATTTTACCGTTTGTAGTATCAAGCAAAGCAATATATAATTCAATAACAAGGTTATTGAATTACACATTCCTTGTTTCAGGATGATATTCGATCATTATACAACCATTGTTTCTTATGTATCGGAATTTTTATTATGTATGCCTTACGGTTGTATTTTCCTGTATATGTATATATATACACACAAACACACTAGCGGAATGCCCGTGCCTGAAGGCACGACGAAAATTTCCAAAGTGCATAATTGCAAAAGGGCAAAAATTTCATTCCCCAATAAAATAAAGTGTAATTTAAATGAAAATGGTCATAATCTCCTTATGTTTAAAGTACTATCCATGCTTAACAAATAGTTCAACGACATTCAAATAGTCTAAACTCATCAAACAAATTCACATATAATTTTACAAAACCTATGAAAAAAAAACACATAGTACTACTCTGCTAAATATAAATAGCTATATATTGGTAAAAAAATTAATATTAAGTAGAATAATAAAGAAAAATATGTGATTGCATCAAAATACCAAGTTAATCTCAATTTTAAAATATTTAATTTCGACCACACCTATCCACATTCTAAAAAAAATTGATGAATTAATCAACCCAAAAATAAATGTAAAAATGGATGGATGTGTTATATATCATATTATTCATACAAATTAACAAAAAAATACAAATACTTTATAACATGGCAAGTGTAACACCCCGTAAATCCAACGACCTTTAATTAAATAAATTTTTTGTAAAAAAATAATTTCTTTTATCAGGAGGAATTAAATCCACGATTATTGAACTTGTAAAATTCGAGGAATTTATTAATCTGGAGAATTGAGGATTAAATATTTTGGACTATTTTATGTCGCCTTTTTGAGACCATAAAGTTGCAAGATATTATAAATTAATTCGTATGGCAATTTGGAGTGCACGGTTGAATCCAGATGGGTCAAAATAGTTGGAAATGAGTGGCCATATGTATATATTGAGTTTCGGGACTTAATTAAACATAATTGATCTCCAAATAAAGAGTTTGGGTCATTTTTAGGAGGTGACTAATAACCTTCACTTGTATTGTTGGGCAATAAGGAGTCTTTGGGAGGTTTTCTCCTCCCTTCGCTGGGTGGAGTGGATGTTGTCCAAGTCTGTGAGAGTTGTCCTGAAGTCATGACACCCATTTAAGTGCTCGAAAGGTGCTAAAGAAATATGGAGAAGAGCTCCTCACTATACATTTTGGACGATTTGGAGGGAGAGAAATGCGAGGTTCTTTGAACGTAAGGGAATGGATCCTTCAAGATTATGACACCTTTTGCTTGAATTCGCTAATGATGTGGTGTAGAAAAAACCACAATAAATCTATCTTTGTTTTTTTGGACTTTTTCGACGAGATAAATAGAGTTCAGTTATCTATTTAATTGGGGTGGGGGTCGTATGTCTTTGGACCCTATAGTTGCCTATTTCTCTTTTTTTATTCGCTTGTGATGTATCTACACCTTATGTACAGGTCCTGTCGCCTTGGCGGTTTCTTAATATAATCTTTTATTTATACATAAATTAAAAAAAGATATATATATATATATATATATATATATATATATATATATATATATATATATATTAAAGTAGGAAACTTACGTATGTCATAAGCTTGATCTATGACATCACAAAATATTTTTTTTTGTAATACCCACTTTGCCCCTCAAATATTTGGTATATATAATAAGTAATAATGGTATTTTTACTGTTCCATAAACACATAAGATCTTTAATGGTTTAGATTTGACCCAACAACGCAAAAAGCAATGGTTAAGATTGAACATTGCCCCTCCAAAAACGTTTGTCCAGACTTTGTGACTTAACTTTAACTTCTTTTATTTTCAGTACTTCTACAGTTGATCCATAAAATGTGACTTGAACTTCTTTCATTTCGAGTACTACTAGGGTGGCTGGAGAGCAGGTACATAGGTTGGTATTGTGACCACTATAGGAATATTGAATTTTTTCGACATAAATTAAATGCCGAGTAACGTGACAGTGAAGAAGAAGGTGATTGGTCGTCTCCTCCTCCTTCTTGCACAACCAACACCTGTTGGCCATTTTCCTTCCTCGTTTCTGCAATCCCTCAGTCGTCAAAATAGTCTATCCAACCGCTGTCCACATAAAGAAGCTAACTTTATGGGTACGAACTCTGCCAAATCAACTTCCAAGGAAGAGAGGCACTCCCACTGCCCCTAAGCACATTATAATAATTCTTAGCCGAAAAAGGGCATCCTAAGAGCCCGTCCACCTCAAACCATCAGAATCATCGGATGGAATAGTGCCGAATTCAGCCACTCAAAGAACACCAACGCCTCCTCCAACTTCCAATCCCTAAGCCCTCTTCTAAACTTCGGATCCCACACCACACGACCTCCAACCCTCTTCCTATGATCCTCTATAGTCCCCTCTCTATCTCCCCCAATATGATACATCCCTAGATAAATATCCTCTAGAGAGCCTCCATCACCCCATTTATCTTTCTAAAATCTGATATGAATCCCTCTCCCTATCCAGAATTAATTATACTTGGAGAAAACATCCCACCCATGAGAAATACACTTCCACAATCCCACCCCATTAGTAGATTTCCCCTCCCTTGGGCCCCATCCAAACGCGTCGGCCCCATGACTAGCCATCGTCACTTTACTCCATAGCCTGCCCTCCTCCCTATTAAACCACCACAACCACTTGCCTAGTAAAGCCTTGTTGAAATGGGCTAAACTTATCACCCCCGCCCACCCTCCTTCTGCGGTAAGCACGCCTCATCCCAACTCACGAGACTGTATTTGAATTGATCATCATGTCCTCTCCACAGGAAATTCCTCATCAACTTGTTGATTCTTTTGCCAACTGAACCAGGCAAGGGGAGAACAAACGTGAAATACGTCAAAAGACTCGATAAAACAATTATGATCAACGTTAACCTTCCCCCCTGGACAAATAACTATGCTTCCAACCTGCTAACCTCCTTTGGACCCTCCCAAGAAACGGATCCCACATCAAAGTGGGCTTGAACTTAGCCCCCAAGGGGAGGTCGAGATAAATTTTTAGAAGCGACCCGACCGTACACCCAAGTACTTCAGCTAAAAAACCCACGTTGTCGCCCCCATCGATGGCAAACATCTCACTCTTTCTGACCCTGATGCGGAGCCCCGACACAACTTTAAAACACACCAGCATCAACCTCAACGTCCTCACCTCATCCACGGTCGCCCCAGAGAAAATAATAGTATCGTGTGCAAATAGAAGGTAGGATATCACGACGGGTTGGGAAACCCCACCCCCAATAGTGAAGCTAGAGACTAGGCCTCCCTGCACCGTACGACTCTTCATCCGGGAAAATGCCTCCTTAACCAGAATAAAGAGGAAGGGGGATAAAGAGTTGCCCTTCCTAAGACTCCGAGAACTCGAGAAGAAACCTTCTGGCACCCCATTCACCAAAGCAGAGAAATTGACAGTCGAGACACATCTTTTCATCCAGCGACACCACCGGTCCCCGAAACCCATCCTTCTTAGAAGATAGAAGATAAAATCCCTGTTCACATGATCATAGGCCTTCTCATTATCAAGCTTGAAAATAATTCTTGGTATCCCACTTCCCAACCTAGACTCGATGCACTCATATGCCACCAATAACGCATCAAGAATCTGACGGTCCCCCACAAAAGCGCTTTGAGCATCGGACACAAGAGGATCAATCACCTTTTTAAGCCTAACCGATAAGACCTTAGAAATGAGCTTCTAAACACTACTAACAAGACTGATGGGTTTTAAGTCTCTCACATTCGTTGCTCCACCTTTCTTAGGCACCAAATTAACAAACCTAGCATTCAGACTCATAAAAAAGTACCCCTTATCATAGAACTCAGTGAAAATTGCCATCACATCCTCCCTGAGAACCGTCCAGCAATGCTCAAAGAAGGCCATAGTGAACACATCAGGGTCAGGTGCCTTGTCCCCACACATAAACCTTAATGCCTGGACCACCTCATCCTCCGAGAACATCCTTTCCAACTGAATAACATCCTCCCCTAATATGCTAGCCACCGGAAGATCATCTAAGTGGGGACCTCCTGCCCCTTCTCCTATCACACTCCAGTAAGATAGGGGAGTGATCAGAAGTAACCCTTGGAAGACAGGACTAAGTTGCCCCTGTAAAATGCTCCTCCCACTCGTTAGAAAGAAGAAGACGATCAATCCGTGAAAAGGAAGGAATGTCCCTTAGACTCGACCATGTAAATAAACCTTCCTCCAAAGAAATTTCCACCAAATACAACTCATCGATGAAGTCAAATAAGTGACGCGTAAAAGCATTCAATCTCCCCCACCGATCCTCTCACAAGGGAATCGAATAATGTTGAAATCACTCCCCGTACACAACGGAACGCCCCAAACAGTTTTGGCCCCCGCCAATTCCTCCCATAAATCATTGCAAACCAACTCCAAAACTAGCCCATAAAATCACAAAAAACTCCAAGTAAAGCCATCCTCTAAATTCCTGAATAAACAAGAAACGGGCCTATATCCCACTAACATATCAATCTTCTCCACAACTCTATCATCCCACATAATAACAATCCGTCCTGACGTCCCCTCATAATCAAGGCAACACCACTCAATACAAAGCCCTCCCCAGATAGACCGCACCAACTCCCTATCCAAAACACCCATCTTTCTCTTGTAAGCAGACAACATCCGGTCTCCACCGCGATAAGGATCCACTAACTACACCTCTTTTCTTGGGATCATTCAATCCCCGTACCTTCCATGAAATGATGCGTAGATTCATAAATTATAACTTAAAACACCCCCTTCTACAACCTCTACCCTTCCCCTCCGCCTTTCTTCTAAAACACGGAACAACGCAAAAACATCCTTCTCGTTCACTATATATGATACCCCTAGAAATTTACTAAAACCTCCAATCATAATACAAACCCAATCCTCCACCTCCCCCTCTAGGTACTTCACGAAGCTACCACCCCCGGACACCTCCCCCTCCTTCTCTAATTCCTCAATATCAACCCAAAGTTTAGGGCATGAAAATCCCAAATTACACAACTTCTCCTGTCCACTCAAAGATTCCCCCGCGGTGCTAGAAACATCTTGGACATCCGCTACCTACTCTAACTCTTCTAAACCCCTTTCCATAATCGTACACAGCGGGACACCACTATGAATGCCTGCACTAGGTGAGCACCCTGGATCACCACCCACAGAGGACCCATCGCTGA
This sequence comes from Sambucus nigra, assembly GCA_949130495.1. Lineage (NCBI taxonomy): Eukaryota > Viridiplantae > Streptophyta > Magnoliopsida > Dipsacales > Adoxaceae > Sambucus > Sambucus nigra. The sequence goes on from OX422207.1 coordinate 171,385,144, forward strand.
ACTCCCTCTGAACCTCTAACTTGATAGCTCCGCAACCCTTCATAGTTCCACCAGTCTTCCACTTAACTGATCTAGTTTTTGCACTAATTCCCAGCAGCATAAAAGATTTAATATTTTTAAGACCAAGCATTGAATTGACCAAGTAAATATCCGTGTTACCACCATGAGAACGCACTGATTTCTTAGACACGCTCTCCTGCCTTTGCGTCCCTTTACAACCACCTGACGAAAAATGGACTAAGTCTTCGACTTGCTCATTAGACGTGCTAGGAATGCACCTCCCATCATAAAACATGTGCCTTAGTTCCTCCCTATGAAACGAATAGGGGCCCACCATACTCACCCTTTCATCATCCACACAATTTACTTTGGCAAGAGACCCATCTCCACATGAAATTTTTTTAACACAAGAGTTCACATGAAAAAACGCACTTGACTTTGCACACAAAGATGTGGTCTTGGTATCCCCATAATTACTCACATCTTACAAATGGTTAATCACCCTAGGACCCGCTGACTTATAAAAATAAGTCTCTATCAGATACTGCTGCACTCAACCTAGGATGACAGACCTCCGTAGCAAGGATAAGCGTCGTATCCCCCTTTTTCTCCATCACGAGAGCTTTATTTCGCACACTTCTAGGAAAGTACGTCTCCTGCAGGCAAACGTCGGCCAACGCGAGCTCTGCTCTAGATCCATCACTTTCAGACGTGACAACCCCATAGGTTGATGGCTCTACGGCCACCATTGGACAAGAACCTGCTACCAGAGTAGCTACCACCTCCTTATTCTTACTTGGAGCCCAAGCCACTATCTTAGGCGTAAAATCCTTGGCATAGGCCTCCTTCTTAGCTTTTCGTCCTCCACGAACGTTGCCATTGTCTCCGGGAACAGGCAGATACGAACCTCCAGTTTAACACTTTAACTCCCTTCGACCAGACCTATCCGCCTCGGCACTACAAGACCTCACCTTAGGCAAATAATCGTCACCTTAATAATAGCAATCCCCCATGTCTTCAATCAAAATGGGTAAACAAAACACCCACCCACCAGCGTTAACGGTTACTGCTTTCGGGATAAAATGATTCCCTTTAATTAGGATTCTTGCCCACCTAAGTTCTTCCCCCGTCTGTGTGACCTCATCCACCATAGAGAAACCCCAACATCTATCACTAATGGAATAAAAAACATCCTCTCCCCAAAGGTAGAGAGGTAAACCCATTACCCTGATCCAACGAGAACCTGGTTTCCGAACATTCTTAGGACTGTAGCCTAGAGGATGCCACCTATCAAGACACAGAGGCGATCCAAAGAATCACCATTTCTTCAAGCTAAAAATTATGGTAGCCTCAGCTTCCGAAGAGAAAGCAATACAGAAAGTATAGGGAGACAAAACACGGGTCATAGTCCCACCGATGGTCTCCTAATGCTCCTTGACCCATGCCTTCATTTTCTCAAGAGACGAGGGAACAATTCCAGCGTCGCCCACCCTACCCACCAACGCCCGCCTAAAGAACTTGACTCTAGACGTACATGAGTCATCAGATATGCAGAAGTCTACATTACTAGAACCATCAACCTGAATAGAAATGGGAGAGAAAGGCTAGGGGTCCAACTTGGCATCTTGAAGATAAGATTTCTTCATCTTCATCAGTTTGATGGTGTTACCTCAAATTGTTTACAATTATTTGTCATATAAAAAAAAATTTATGACTTAAATTATATACGACTAAATACGACTAACATTTGGGAAAGGAATTTTTGCCGTTTTGTAATTACGTACTTTGAAAATATTGCTCTTTTATGGTTACGTACTGTGGAAATGGGCATTCCCCTAATATATATATATATATATATATATATATATATATATATACCGACACTATCATGCTACGACACGCACAAGCTATATTAGGTTTACAAAAAATAACAAAACGGTCAAAATCTATATAAAGGTACGAAAAAAAGTAAAATAGCACGAAAAAAAATTATAAAACATATATTAAAAAATAATAACAATATTACTACACACACTAGGGCAACCTTTGAAATGTAGCTAGGTATAGTCTTGGCTGGGGCTTTGGGCTTGGGGATTTGTTACGAGACTAAATTTTGGCACATTTGACTGTAACATTGTCGTATTTCCCTTGATTTAATGCATTTGAAACTGCAAATGCTAATTGATCTACAAGATAACATACACGCACATAAGACCAGGTTTTTTTCGAGAACTAGCAATTAAGGTGTGTCAATTTGGACTATGATTTTAACACTTTTGAGTGCTTATCATAAGTCGTCATTAAGTTCTTCAACACCAAAGATTGTATTGAAGAAAAGAAACAACGAAAAAACCTACTAAAATAATTTTTGAATATCTTAATTATTTGTAACTATTGGATGTAAGTAAAAGAACAATATTAAGTCTTCATTATAGATGCTAGGTGTAAACTCGCGCGATGCGTGGTAGCCGATTTGACATTTGAGTTAAAAAAATATTCAACAACAATTGACTGGAAATTGGGACATAATTCTTTTATAGATTTCATAAAAAAATGGACTATTATAAGAAAAGATAAAACAACTTGAACAAAAAAAAGGATAAAATCTCACAATTAAAAACTATGTCAATATCAAATCTATCTTCTTATAAATGATAGGACTCAAATTTATACGAGAAAATAATCAAAATGGTCATTCCATATTGAATCAAACTATCAAAATAATATGTCCTCATAGTTAAAACTAAAAAATGGAAATTAAAAATAGATTCTTCTCTCAAGAGAAATTTAAAATCCGCAACACAGTTTGCAAACTGATTTTCTTTTCCACTTTGAACCAGCTAGACGAAGCTTGCAAAAATTATTCACTATTTCAATATATACCTATGTGATATAGATAAAAATATATGCTTAAAACGTAAAATCGACATTAAACATATATATATATATATATAATTTCCTTTTTAGATTTATTAAGATACACAATGTTCTTAAAACAGATAATGAACTTAGTTGAGTAATTTTTCTTGTTATATATTGGACATATTTTCAAACAGCATATGATGTTTTGGATTATGGACATCTTTGAATCTCCCTGGATGAAAATTGGAGTTAACATTAATGGTACTTCTGACAATATTAATGGTGGGTTCTTTTCTTGTATCTAAGTACTATCTACTATGTCAAATACTTATCAAGACTCAAAGTTATGCTCTAAAAGTGATCTATTTGAAATTGTTTTAGATAGTTTTGAAGATCCCAAGCACAACCCAGTAGCAAAAAGCTTTAAGTGGTCCCTAATGATGTGCTGATTTTCCAATTTTCCAAGAACAACACTGTTTTAGATAGTTTTTCTAAGCTTGATTGAACCTGGTGCTAGCTTTGTTGATGCTCTCTATATCAAAATTCTCTCCTTATGTGGTCTCTACTAATGTGCTATTTTTTTTTAATCTAAATAATTAGTGCTAACAGTGGAGGATTTAGGATTTATGCTTGAGGGCAAATGCGGGGGGGGGGGGGGGGGGGGGGGGGTGTCGGTTACAGGAGCCCCCCTGGGGCGAATTTCTTTTGGTTTAATTGGAATTTTATATAAATTATAACTTTAATTTCTACTTTCATTTTAGAAGAACTAAATGTTTAAATTTCTCTTTTACATTGACCAACACCTTTTTACACTACGATGGTTAACTTTTTGCGAGGCCAAGCTGACAATTGAGACTCTCAGAAACACTTTCATTTATTAATGTTTTTTTACCTCTATAGTTTATTATAATCTTTAATGGGTACTTTGTTTTTGTTTTTATTTTTTGCGTTAAAGCATTATGTTCTTTTACACGATGTGAAGTAGATGTATTTCTGGAATATGATCATGCATACTTTTAATAACAGGTGACTTATTTGGGGTACATAAAAAGATGGGAAGATTAAACTCACATCAATGGAACCAAATCATGGTAAACTCAGTTTGTACCTTGGATTTACTATTGAAATAAATACATTAATGTTCTCCAATGTACTTCTTTCGTGCTCTAAATCACCTACAATATATAGTATTATATATTGATTTGTAACATGACCGAACAAATTGAAAACATCGACGAGTACATATGTTTTAAAAATTGCAAAATTTCAAATGATTTGGAGTAGATGAAGTTTTGGATTATGTGCATTCAGATTTAAAAAAAGGCGCTTTTGGGGAGATATTCTACGAGAGATTTTGAAGATTTTTTAATAGATTTTCAGTAGAAAATTTCTTGCAATTGTTTCTGTATTTTTTCATTCTAGTTGTAGATATGTATGGCACGTTGGGATCATTTAGCTTCAAAAGGATGGGATTACTCAAGCCATGATTATTCAAAATGGTGAGGTTAATATTTATAAGCTATAGAGATATGGGGTTAAGATTAAGTTATTTGGTTATCTGTATATAGTTATCTGATTATGTTATTTGTTAATTTATGGTGTAAAAGATTTATGAGGTATAAAGATGCTTGGGAAGAGCTTAAACTGATCTTTGCCAAAAATGGTGAGAAATGTTGTTATGGTTGATTCGTTGAGGAGGGGAAAAAGAAAAAAACTAGTGATGTGGAAAAAAGATGACAGCTGGAAATTTATTTGCTCGTTTTTCAGTAGTGATGAACACAAGGTAATAATTTTCAATGTATGTTTTATGCTAAATTTTTTTTTTCTTACGTTTTAGTAAATTAACTTGAAATATATCACTTTTTTGTTGCAAAAATTTGATAGTGCAACATATTCTTTTATTTTTCTTTGTAGAAAGAGATGATTGAGTTGCAAAAATGCTCGGAGGATTCTGATGACGCATCAATCTGTCGGAAAGGCCTTGGAAAGAGTTCGGTATACATGCGGGTCTTGGATGGCAGAACCAAAAGTTACAAACCAAGATTGTAGATTTAAAAATCCTACTCCAAGTGCATAAGTCGAAGATGACTGCAATGAAGGCTTCCTTATTGCAGGAAAAAGATGCTGGAAGATATCCCTGAAGGATCTTCTGCCCCTTTTAATCAATTTGCATGATGACAGTATTTATTTTATCATTTTATTTGTGATGAGAACTAGTTTAAACTCATTTCTCAGTTATTTACTTTTGAGCTTCATTGTGATTATTAGCAAGGAATTTTATTTATCGCAAAATATCTTCTGCAACGAAATAAATGTTGCTGAAACCTATTGTCATAAAGGTGATTATTATTTGCAATTGAAGGCGTCTTTTTTTTTTTGCAACGAAGTCTTAGTGTTACAAAAGACTTTTATCAACGAAATATTAACATTTATAAATGAATTTTAATTCTTTCAAAATATCTTTTGCGAGGATTTATTAGTATCTTTTGCAACAAAATATTCATTGTAAAAGATTTTTGGTACAAATATGAGAAGTTTTTGCAACGAAAAAGCTTTTTCTTTTCCAACGAATTATTTCGTTGCAATATATTTTTAGTGACGATGACAAAATTTCCTTGCAAAAGATCTATAGCATGATGGCTAGTGTAAGGAACGTCGCAAGGAAAAAAAACGTTGCAAAAGGTATTTTGCAACAAAAGTAAACATTTTGCAATGATTTTTTTCCTTGATAAAGCCATAATTCTTGTAGTGGTATAACTTTGAGAAATAAAATGTGCTACGTAGATTGTTTTTGATTTAGTAGATATAAAACCTCGTGTAGAGCATTTTAGAGTATATAATAGATGTGAGGAACATTGTTATTGAAATTAATTGAAGGCTTTGCTGCGTTAACTTGATCAGAGGTGAAGTAGATCATGCTATAGAAGTAGTGTAGGGATAAAATGGTAATTTAATAATATTTCATAGATTAACAACTATAATTACATTTACACCCTTAGAATATGTTTCTACTGAAGTGTTTATGTTAACAATAGATTAACAATCTCTAGTGTTAAAGAACTCTTTTCCTACTAAAACTATGATATTGGATACGATCAATAAAAAAAGGGAAAAAAATTACGGAATAACTTTAAAAAAAAGTAAATTCAAATACAAATCCAATTATATTATATTGTATTTTTTGTTTTGTGTGATTCTAGTCCTTCGGATATTGAAACATCGTAAAAGAAAATATAAATAAGACGAGAGAGATGTAACATTGAATTAAAGAAGCTGGCATAAAAACTGAATAAACATGAAAACCTGAAAACATAACAGGACACAATTTTGCCTGCCTAAAAAACATGCTACGTGAACAAAATCTATTGTGTGAATTTGGGGTCCATTTGTGTCTTGTGCCAGCTTGGTATGAGTGAACTACTCAAACATGCAGACATAAAACTGATCACGTTATCTCCATCCTTAGTCTTTTGAATTTCTTGGAGACCTGGTGCTAAGTTTATACGTCCGCATGTTGGTTTGGTGCCAAGATGGTCTTGTTCTTGTTTGCAAGTTGGTTTAGTCTTCTTTTGTGTTGAGTCTTGACCTTCTCCTTCATCTTCTTCACCATAAGCAGCGTTGATGAGCAAGTAGAGTTCCAACCCAACAAATTCTGCAGGTGACTGTGTGAAAAATGGCTCCTCAATGATGGTGTCCGATGGTGCTGTTAACTTGATCACCATTACTTTTTCTGTCAACAGCTTCTTCGATCTTCTTTCTTCAATAAGCGACCTTGTTTGGTCTTGTTCGCAGTACGTCGTTTGTTTTTTTGACGTCTATCTTCTATCAGGTGTAGTAGACGCATATGTTTGCATGTGTGGTGTGCAATAAATACTAGAGTCCAACGTAGGTTCCTAGAAGTATACTCACTACTAGTTTAGTCACTGTAGGACTCGATTTGTTATACAAATGAAATACTTCACTCTAATCAATCCCCCCAAAAAACGGTGCACCAATTACTAATTTTCATATTTATCGTCTTTATCATTCTATAAATAAGATTTTGTATTCCCTCTTACTTGTACTACAAGAAAATATAATTTTTATGAGCATCTTTAAAATTGACATTATGACGGTTTAAAAAAATTTGTTTCAAAAAATAAAATATATGTAATTTAATGGCAGTATTTTGATAAAGTGTCCAGTAATTAAAAAAAAATTGTCATGAGTTGTAAATGGTGTCACATAATAAAGTAATTTATATGACCCTTTTTAAATATCTATTATATATAATTAATACTTTTATGACCATTTAAATTAAAATAGTCATCCATGTGCCATAAATTTTAGAGGGAGTACGGTTTATCATTTCATCCACCATTCCACTTTCAAGATCACCCCCGCTAAAATCATGAAATAGTTAGTCGGACATAGAATTTTAATTGTAATCAAGGTATCTGTCTCTCTCTCTCGATCGATCGATCGATCGATCACTCTGTCTCTCTCGATCGCCTCTCAATCTTAGGAAATCCTTTTGATTGAACAAGGTATATAGCTATTCCAAGAAACCCTTTTCTCTCCAATGAATGGTTGATATATGCTTTGGTGGTATGAATGATTGGACAACTATTTTGATACCATTTTCAACCGTTAAATCCTATCAAAAGTTAATTCTGCCAATGGCAATAGTTAATCCCCTAGGATTAACTATTTTCATTGAACAACTACTTTGAATTTATCATTTTTTTGTAGCGTTATTATTTGATTTCATGTTTTTTCTTTCGTACTTAATGATTCGTGTTAGTTTTTTCTTAGATTTATGGTATATGTTAATTTCTTGGAGGCTTTCATACACATATATCCTTATACACTCACAAATGCGCACGCGCACACACACACAATGTATTCGATAAAATGTCTTGTGTATATGCTATCCGCATGTGCATCGCATTTTAAATGAATCGTATCATTTTTTATCTTGATTATGTTTGTAATTTTTAGCAGTTGCTGAAATAATAATAGTTGAACATTGTCAACACAGATCAATTTAATCCTATCACATCAGAGTGAGCATTACCAAGATAACTTATCAGAAGGCTTGTGCCCCTGTATAAATCAGTACAATCGTTAGCACCAATAAAAGATATCGAATTGCCTGTATATTTAGGGCTTCAACTATAGCAACACTAATCAAAAGTAGAAGTAATACATCTCACTCAAGAGCCAATTTTTATTCAGGATGTATTTGTTTCAAAACAAATTTTATATTTTATAGAAAAGTGGTTTAAAAGATGTATCAAATGCTTTTAGTTATTCGAATTAAAATGTAGTTATTAAATGTAAAATTCAATGGTGACTGAAGAAGATTAATACAAAGTTTCTCAAACTAATTCTTTGGCATTATGTTGTCCATTTACATAGTATATTACTGTTTGTAGTATCATGCAAAGCAATATATGATTCAATAACAGGGTTATTGAATTACAGAAATGCTGGGGTTAAGTTTGATTCTCGTAGAAATGCTGGGGTTAAGTTTGATTCCCGTCCCAGTAAGACTCAAGGACTGATGGGGTGTCAACAAGCTTCCACCATTACTGGTGTTGAGGTGAGCAGCTCGGGGAAAAAAGACGAGATGGGACTGTGTGAAGAGGAGACCAGAGAGGAGCGGCAGGAGGAGAACACTGGATTGCCGGGTGGGCCGGTTAAGCCAGTGGGGCGGTCGGCAGCGGGTGACGGAGTCTGCAGCGGTGTGATGGATGGCATGGAAGCTGTCAGATGTGAGGGGACTGAGGTAGCTAAGGGTACGGCTGCAGATTGTCTGGGTATGGAGGTTGGTGACTTGGGCACATGTGTTGTCCCTCTCACGTCAGAAAAAGAACATTGCCATGGTTTAAGGTTACAAGATAAGGTGCACAGTTTACTAAGGTCAGCTGAAGTAGACAGCACATTGAAGGCTACGGCTGCTATTGTTAGTTTGGTCAGGGATAGTGGGTCGGTCAGTGCAGAATTTTCTGCAGCTACAAGTGATAACCAAATGGGTATAGGCAAGGTACCACGTGAGCCGCCAGTAACAGATTTAATAGGAACAGAATTGACTAAGGAAATTAAAGTGCAGGGGTATGACGAGAATCGGCCAAAGGTAAATAAATTAGTGGGGGGTAAGCAGTTGAGTGGGGTCGGTAACAGAAAGTTCAAAAGAAATGAATCGTCTGTGGAACTTGCGGAAGAAGGGAATTCGTCACTTGATTTTAATTTTGAAGGGTTAAAGAACAAGGAGGCTCTACTTAGTTCGGATCTGGTGTCGTCAAAAACAAGTTTTAATAGAAATAAAAATTTGTATGTTGGTAATGCCATGTTAGGACTGAAAAATATCAAGGCTCTCAGGAGCTCGGGAAAAAATGGTAAAAAAGTTTTGGCTTCGAGAAAGGAGGGTGTCAATAAAATCTTATCTAAGACGGTTCGTAAAGGGGAGGGTAAAACAAATAAGGGTTAGGTATCAGGGCCATTCATTAGTAACAAGGTGGCGGTGATAGCTAGTGAAACTATTTCCTCAACTGGAAATGGAAGCGGGGTGTTGCAAGATAATCTGTTGCCGGATAGACAGGGGGTAAGGGGAAGTGGTTCGAGTGTTGAGGATTTGAATAATTCTCGTCTGTGGGTGGACATTGTGATCCCGGAGCAAGAGGGTGAGGTTAGGGGAAACGAGCGAGAAATATGGGACGAGGATCCGGAGGGATGGAAAGAAGACTTGATGGAAGCTATTAGTAAAGACTCGGGGGTCGCTTTTGAGGGATTCGAGAGGGAAGCATGGGCTTTGTTCGAGAAAATTGGGAGGGGGAGTGGGGACGGGGACAGGGAGATAGATAACGAGGGGGACTTAGTTTAAAGTATTATTGTACAATGAAGCTTCGTATTATTACGTGGAATGTTAGGGGGATGAACGACAGAGACAAAAGAGGGGTTATTGGGGGGGCCATTGCCAGGTGGAGGCCCGATATTGTGTGTCTTCAGGAGACTAAGATGAGCCATATGGATGCTTATTGTATTAATTCCATCTGGGGCGGGAGAGGGGTTAAATGGGTGAACTTAGAAGCTGATGGTGCTTCGGGAGGGGTGTTGATCTTGTGGAAGTCGGACGTGGTTGACTTGATTGAGACAATGAAAGGTGGATGGACCCTTTCTTGCCTTTTTAAAAATATAGAGGATGGTTTCACCTGGAGCTTCTCGGGTATTTATGGTCCAGTGGAGGATGCTAGTAGATGGGAATTGTGGGAAGAATTGGCAGGGGTTAGTAGGGTGTGGGATGCACCCGTTTGTATGGGGGGGGATTTCAATGTGGTGAGGTTCTCAGGGGAAAAAAGTGGTGGAGGAAGAATCGATAGGTATATGCGTGATTTTTCAGACTTTATTGATGAGTTGGAGCTGATGGATCTTCCGTTGGTGGGTGGGCTTTTTACTTGGTCTAGCTTCCGGGATAGGCCTGCCATGTCTCGCCTGGATCGTTTCCTAGTATCCAAGGAGTGGGAGGAGCACTTTCCTGGGGTGGTACAGTCTTGCTTGCCTAGGGTAACCTCGGATCATTGTCCCATCTTATTAGAGTGTGGGGGTCGAAGGGAGGGTAGTTCGCCGTTTCGGTTTGAGAATATGTGGCTTAAAGAGTCTGATTTCGTGGATAGAGTTGGAGTTTGGTGGTCTAGTTATGTGGTGGAAGGGAATGCTAGCTTTAGATTGGTCTCTAAATTGGGCTTTCTTAAGGAAGATTTGAAAAGGTGGAATAAAGAGGTGTTTGGGAATGTCCGGCTGGGCACTACTAGTTTATTGGAGGAGGTCAGGAGGCTCGATGAGAAAGAGGTGAGATTGGGACTCTCAGAGGAGGAAAAAAGAGTTAGGGAGGGGAAAAAAGGGGAGATCGGGAAGAGGCTCATTCAGGAAGAAATTAGTTGGAGACAAAAATCTAGAGCACTGTGGTTGAAAGAAGGTGATTTAAATACCAAGTTCTTCCATAAGGTGGCCAGTTCTCATAGGCGCGGTAATCATATTCGGAACATCCGAGTGGGGGGAGTGGTTTTTGAAGAGGATAGAGAGGTTAGGGGGGCCATCTCTCAGTTCTTTGAGGGGTTGTTCAAGGAAGAGCAGGGGTGGCGGCCCTCTCTGGATGGGGCTGAGTTTGCGCATATTTCCTCTTCTGAGGCGAATGGATTAGAAGGTCTTTTCACCGAAGAGGAGGTGGGGAGAGTTCTGAATTCGATGAGTGGGGATAAGGCGTCTGGTCCCGAAGGTTTCTCGATGGCGTTCTTTCAGCATTGTTGGACCGTGATCAAAGGGGATGTGATGGATTTTTTCCATGAATTCCACGATAGGGGTTACTTTGTGCCGAGGTTGAATGCAACTTTTATCACCTTGATCTCCAAAAAGGGGGGATCGATTGATATCAGGGATTTCAGGCCTATAAGCTTGATTGGTAGCATCTACAAGCTTCTTGCTAAGGTGTTGTCAGTTAGGCTGAGAAAGGTTATTGATCCTCTTATTTCTGAGTCTCAAAACGCGTTTGTGGGTGGCAGACAGATTCTGGATGCTGTTTTGGTAGCTAATGAGTGCGTGGAATCCAGATTAAGAAGTGGACTTCCGGGATTAGCATTCAAGCTCGACATCGAAAAGGCGTATGATCATGTCAATTGGGATTTCCTTATGTATTTGTTAAGGAGGATGGGGTTCGGTGAGTGGTGGTGTCGGTGGATCGGGAGGTGTGTTAAGACGGCCAGATTCTCCGTTCTGATAAATGGGGTTACTGAGGGCTTTTTTGCGAGCTCTCGTGGGCTTCGTCAAGGTGACCCGTTGTCCCCCTTCCTTTTTATTTTGGTCATGGAGGCGTTTAGTCGGATGATTGGTAAGGTGGCCCAAGCCGGATGGATCAGGGGGTTCTCTTTAGGGGCTCCGGGTCCAGATAGAGTGGCTGTATCACATCTGTTATTTGCAGATGATGCCATTGTTTTCTGTAATGCTGATCAAAGGCAAGTGCACGCTCTGAAGTTATTCCTTATTTGTTTTGAGGCGGTTTCAGGTTTGAGAATTAATGCGGGGAAGAGTGAGGTCATCCAAATCGGGGGCGAGGTTATGGTGGAGGATTTCGGGGGCATCATGGGGTGCAGAATCGGATATCTCCCTTGTACTTATCTTGGACTTCCTCTTGGAGCTAAGTACAAGTCTAAGTCTATCTGGGACCCGGTGTTAGAGAGAATGCATAGAAAATTGGCAGGTTGGAAGAATGGGTTCTTGTCGAAAGGGGGGAGACTCACGTTGATTAAGAGTTCGTTGTCCTGCTTGCCTACTTATTATATGTCCATTTTACCTATTCCCGTGGCTGTTCGTCTAAATATGGAGAAGCTGATGCGTAATTTTATGTGGAGAGGCACGGAGGTGAGCTTTAAGCATAGTCTGGTTAAGTGGGAGGAGGTTTGCAAGCCGATAAAGGAAGGGGGGGCGGGTGTGAGAAACTTGGTTAACTTTAATAAAGCTTTGCTGGGGAAGTGGCTGTGGAGATTTTCTCGGGAGGAACATAGGTTGTGGAGAAGAGTGGTTAATGCTAGAGGGGGTGGTACTCGTCTTGGGTGGGGGCCGGTGGTTGCGACTTTGCCTCACGGCATGGGATTGTGGAAACACATAGCGAAGGAGTGGAGATGATTTGCCAGTCATATCGAGTTTTCTCTAGGGAGAGGCGACAGGATCAGATTCTGGAAGGACAAGTGGGGAGATCAGGGGTCCATTCAGGAGCTCTTCCCAGGGATGTTTAACCTTGGAGGAAATCAAGATGGTTTGGTGGTGGAGCACATATCGATTAGTGGGGAGGGGGTGATGTGGAACCCTCAGTTCAGAAGAAGACTTTGGGACTGGGAGCTGCAAGAGGCGGATTTACTCTTTCAGTGGTTGGGATCGGCCCCCCGCCCGACGGTTATGGAAGATTCCCTTAAATGGAAGGGGGGAGGGACAGGGGTGTTCTCGGTCAGAAGGTACTATGAGATCCTGAGCGGTAGGGGGAACCCTAGCAACATCTTCCCATGGAAGAGCATTTGGAAGGTAAAAGCGCCTCAGAAGGTCAGGTTCTTTGTGTGGACTGCGGCTAGGCAGGCGATCTTGACTCTTGAAGGCCTTCAAAAGAGAAGATACCGTCTCGCGAGTCGTTGTTGGTTATGTAAGGAGGAGGAGGAAAAAACCAATCACCTTCTTCTTCATTGTAAGGTGACGAGAGGTTTGTGGGATTTGTTTTTTTCC